>BPUM01000105.1:0-465000 GCA_020521455.1 Prunus kanzakura | reverse complement strand
AATAGAAATTGTAATTATTTGAGATTGATTGCTGACATGGCCAATAAGGATCTGGGTGATCCCAAACTTGAGCTTATTCCTATAGTGAAAATTTTCAATGATGTTTTCCTAGAATAGTTATCGGGATTACCCCCAGAACGTGAAGTGGAGTTTTCTATAGATATTTACCATCACACATCACCTATCCCTATACCTCCACATCGGATGGCACCAACAAAGTTGAAAGAACTCAAAACACAACTTCAAGAACTTGAAAGAAAAGGTTTCATTCGTCCTAGTACCTCACCATGGAGTTTTCCTGCACTCTTTGTGAAGAAAAGTGATCAAAGTCTAAGGATGTGTATTGACTATCGTCAACTAAATAGAATCACCATCAAGAACAAGTACCCATTACCTAGGATTGATGACCTGTTTGATCAACTGCAAGGTTCTCGATACTTCTCAAAGATTGATCTTCGCTTTGGTTATCATCAATTACCAGTAAAAGCAGAAGATGTATCGAAAACTGCATTTCAAACGCAATATAGACATTATGAATTCCTAGTAATGCCTTTTGGATTGACAAATGCTCCGACGGTTTTCATGGACTTAATGAATCGAGTTTTTTGACCTTTTTCGACCTTATCTAGATCAATTTGTGATTGTGTTCATTGTTGATATTCTCATTTATTCATCATCTCAAGAAGAACATGAACAACACCTATCACTTGTTCTACAGACATTGAGAGAACACAAGTTATTTGCCAAGCTAAGTTAGTGTGAATTTTGGTTGACAGAAGTAAAGTTTTTAGGACATGTTATTTCAAAAGAAGGCATTGTGGGGGATCCTGCAAAAGTAGGAGCAGTATTGAATTGGAAACAACCGAAAAATGTTCATGAGATTCGAAGTTTTCTTGGTTTGGCTGGCTATTATAGGAAGTTTATCAAGGATTTTTCTCGGATAGCTAATCCAATGATCAAGTTGACACAAAAGGGAGTTAAGTTTTTTTGGGATGATAAATGTGAGGAAGCATTTCACGAGTTAAAAACTTGATTGACATCAGCGTCTGTGTTAATTATACCAGAAAGATGTGTAAGTTATATAGCGTATACTAATGCATCATTGCATGGTTTAGGATGTGTTTTGATGCAGTCTGACAGAGTTGTTGCTTATGCTTCTCGTCAATTGAAATCACATGAGAAGAATTATCTGACACATGATCTAGAACTGGTAGCCATTGTTCATGCATTGAAAGTGTGAAGACATTATTTATATGGGGAATGTTTTGAATTCTACTTGGATCATAAGAGTTTGAAGTACTTATTCACTCAGAAGGAGTTGAATTTAAGACAAAGGCGTTGGATGGAATATCTAGAGGATTATGACTTTGATTTACATTATCATCCAGGAAAAGCTAATGTAGTGGTAGATGCTTTAAGTCAAAATCCTCAAGAAGTCGTAGCTAGTTTATATCATCAAAGGTGGAAGATGGTAAAGTCTCTCTATGATTTTGACTTGTACGTATGTATGCACAAGGATTGTGCATATTTATGTAATTTAGTAACTGACCCCACTTTGATTGGAAAGATAATTGAGGCACAAGAATCTGATTCTGTGTCTAAAGACATTCGAACTAAGATTGCAAATGGAGAGACACCAGATGGATGGAATGTCCACGCAGACAGTGGATTAAGTTATTCAAATAGATTGTATGTACCAGAAATTTCGAGTCTGAGAAAGGAAGTTCTGAAAAAAGGACATCATTCGTCTTATACAATTCATCTTGGAGGGACAAAGATGTATCATGACCTGAGACGTAACTTTTGGTGGAGCAGTATGAAGGGAGATATAGAAAAATTTGTAGCGAAGTGGCTTACATGTCAAGAGGTGAAAGCTGAACATCAGAAACCGTCAGGTCCATTTCAACCATTACTAGTAGTAGAATGGAAATGGGACCATATAACCATGGATTTTGTTACAGGTTTACCTAAATCTCCTAAGGGACGAGATGCAGTATAAGTTATAATGGATCGGTTGACCAAATCTACACATTTCTTACCGGTCAAAACAATAGATTCCACTGAAAACCTTGGAAAACTTTATGTTCGGGAAATAGTAAGATTACAGGGGCTTCCTATTTCGATTGTTTCATATAGAGATTCCAAGTTTACTTCCAAATTTTAGGGAAGTTTACAGAAAGCGTTGGGTACGCAACTAAGTTTTAGTATTGTTTTTCATCCCAAACTGATGGGTAGTCAGAGAGAACCATTCAAATTTTAGAGGACATGTTGAGAGCATGTATTCTAGATTTTGAGGGAAGTTGGGGGGATCATTTGGTGTTGGCAGAATTTGCCTACAACAACAGCTATCAATCTAGTATTCAAATGGCACCTTATGAAGCTTTATATGGAAGACCTTGTCAGTCACTTGTATGTTGGACTAAAGTAGGAGAAACTGTGTTGCTAGGACCAAAGTACAAGAGACAACTGAAAGGGTTAAACTTATCAAGCAATGTCTCTTAACTGCTCAAAGTCGACAAAAGAACTACGTACGCTGACCGAAGAAGGAAACCATTAAGTTTTAATGTGGGGGATTATGTGTTTCTTAAAGTCTCACCGCGAAGAGGAGTAAAAAGATTTGGAAAAACTGGAAAATTAGCACCAAGGTTTATTGGACCATTTGAAATCTTAGAAATGATTGGTGAAGTAGCTTATAAGCTAGAATGAGTAATTGAAGAGCTAGCGTCAATTCAATGGTGGGGACAGATGCACGTGACAAGCAATGTTTGCACATAGGAACATAGATATTATTGGGGCAATTAGAATATTCCAGAAGAATATATATATATATATATAGTGCCATACATGCAATTGAGAGATTCAGTGTCATCATTTGAGGAATGAGGTGCTTAGTTGTTGGATCTATTTCAACGAAATCATGTGGTTGAGATTGATTTAAGTGTTTAAACTTGTTTGTGTCTAATGAATTGCCAAAAACTCACATGTACGTACGCTTTACTAAGTAGCAAGGTTGCTGTAACTCGTCCACGTGTTATAATATGGATGGGCGATATGTTAATATTTCCCATTTTTATGATATAATATCAATAAATATCCACTTATATATTCTAATAAACGAGTTATACCATGTGACATACTCTCATACTATGTACACTATAATTACTCGCACTTAAAGCATCCACAATGGGGTCCCTAAACCACCTCCTTAAACAATTTTTAGGAAGGAATTGGAAAAATACAACTCCAACCATGCTCCCTATTCACATTCTAAAATAGAGAGGCCTCTAGGAACTCCTAAATTTGAGGAGAAAGAGGACTCCTAGTGGCTTCTTGTAATTTAATGTTATTTCCTTTTATGCATAGTTTAAACTTTTAATTAATACAAACTATTTTTTTTTTATAGAGATGATAACCAATCATATTGAATTAAAAAATAACTATAGTATTTATGACTTCCTAACTTAGGGAGTATGATTGGAGTTCAAATTTTATAGAGTTCCTAATATAACTTTTGTGTGTTTTTAGCTAAATATTAACTAAAGAATAGGAAGCATGACATTTGCCTACATAATTACTACTAATTCCTTGTGATCGGGTATTTACTATTTCAATATGTGGTTGAGAAAGTAGCTGGGATATTAAATGTTGGTGTTGACATCGAACAAGCTGCTTTAAACAATGGTTGCAACATTATGTGATTCACAGACAACAGAGCAGTTTTTATCTTTCAACAAAAACAATAAGTTTCAAAAAAACAAACCAAAATTTTAATTTGACCCTTATTGTCATTATGGTGGTTTTGCTGCTAGCTAGGTCGCATTTGCATTTGACTCTGTTCTTTAAAGAAATTTTACTGGTCTTGTACGTAATAAATTTTCAACTATAATTTTTATACTACTTTTTGCAATTTGATTTTTTTTATTTTATTTTTGTCATTCGGTAGAGAGGGAAATGGGGGAGTATTATATTGGATTGCCTCAAGATTGTCTTTTACATGAATCGAACTCAGGTGCACTCAGGGCCGCTCTCTTGAGATTTTGAGGGCCTTGTGCGAACCTTAAACTGGGGCCTCGCATAAGCTAACACAAACTTACACCATTACGTAGTGCCATACAATAATTTTTTTTTTCTTCTTAAAGTAAAAATCATTATCAATTAGCATGCAGATTACAAATTAAATCATCTTTCATTATATAAGCAATCAATATGATAATGAAGTAAGTCATTTAGTATATATAAATTGAAATTTAGATACATGCTTGAATTTGAATTCAAATTTAAATCTGACTATTTGCTTTTGAGTGACATTTATGAATTTTTTTGGTCGATTTTTTGTGTTGAAATCCTTGAAATTTATTATAAAAAAAAAGGCTAATTACAATTTAGTACCCAGTGGTTTCACCCTTAAGACATGTTAGTCCCTATCTTTTCAATTTTAACAATCTCATACCCCGATCTTTAAAATTTGTTACAATGTGGTTCTACCGTTAGGGTTTCTGTCAGATCTCTCTATTAGTTGCCTATGTGGCACTGTGGGTCTCACATTTTTCAAATTTTTTAATTTTAAATTGATTAAAATATGAATAAAATATTAAAAACAAAAAAAAAAACAAATTTCTCTCTTCTCTCTCTCTCTCTCTCTCTCTGGGCAACGAACCTAGAACCCAGCTCTTTCTCTTTTCTCTACCTCTCTACCCCATGACACCACCACTTGCAAACTATAACACACCCCAGCTTGCAACCACATCCCCACGAACCTAGAAACATAGACCCGATTTCTTCTCCTTCCCCCCAAATTTCTTCCTCCCACCCAAATTTATTCTCTTCCCCCTAACACCCCCACCTCTCCCCCCCCCCCCCCCCCCCCGCCCCCCACCTCACCCCGGTGCCCCCTTTCCGATTTCTTCTTCCCCCCTCATCCCAGATTTTAATGTGAACAAAATATTAAAATATTAGAAAAAAAATAAAAATCAACGAAAATGGAAATGAACACCAAAACCCACAAACACCCACCTCTTATCCAATCTGTCCTCACCTCCCAATTTCTCTCTTCAGTTTGATCAACGCACCCACAATGACCCCTCGAGCGCCTCGAGATCGTCGTGGTCAACTCCCCCAATGATCTCTCCCAGCTCGCCTCCGACACGGTTCTCTACAAGCCGTCCAACCTCACCTCCTAGGTCGACTCGCTCCTCTCCGACCTCACCTCCTCGGCGATGGAGTTTTGGTTGAAGGTGAATCGGCAGTGGGTTGCAACGATGGAGTTGGTGAGGGCTGTGGAGGAGACGACGAAAATACAATGGAGAATTGGACTAGGAGAAAAGCCAGAAGCAAAGCTCGATGAACCACGCCATTGTTGAAGAAGAAGAAGAAAGTTCGAGATGTTGGTTGATGAAGATTAAGTTGATTAATGGACAAAGCAAAAGGGCAAAACAGTAATCAAAATTGCTGTTGGATTTAAGAAACGACAACTGTCAATTTTTGGGTTTATTTTGGGTGTGTTTATATACATTGAATGATATAGGGTTTCTTTATAGAACTATGTCTAAGAATGGGTATTTAACTAACACTACTACGTTTTACTATTTACGCGATGATAGTTTGCGCGACGAAGAAACAATCGTCGCACAAAAGATCATCGCGCGACGGCAAAGAATATGCGTAGCGCAAATATGCGCGACGAAGAAACTTCGCGCGACAGAAAAGACGACCGTCGCGTAAAACTAGGGGAAAAAAACCGCAAACTAATATTCTGGCGCCAAATTCTTGTGTGACGGCTAAGTTTGTCGCAAATGAGATCTTTGCGCGACAAAAAACTTATCCGTCACGCAAAAAGGTGGAGGGAAAATAAAGCAGATACGGCGCGAATATGTTGCGCGACGAAAACGTAAAAGTTGGCGCACTGAGTCTCTTGCGACGAGAAAGGACGTCATCGCGTAAGAAAAACGCGCTAAGATGACTTTTGCGGGACGACGTCCTTAATCGTCGCATATAATCGTTGTCGGCAGAGTGATGTTTGCGCGACCTTATAAAAGTATGCGCAACGACAAAGTCTAATGCGACGAGCAATTTATTCGTCGCGCAAAATTCTCAAACTTTGCGCCACGACATAAAGGCTTTAGGCGACGAATATTTGTTCGTCGCTTAAATGTTAACATTTTGCGCGACAATAATTATTTTTGCGCGACGAATATTGTTCGTCGCGCAAAAAAGTTCGTCTACTACATTATCGGGTTCAGCCATGGCAGAGGCAAATTGCAAAAAAAAATTGCAGCTTGCCTCTCCGTCTCTCTTCCTCTCTCTCGAACGTTTTGGGCCAAAAGAGGTATTCAATTTCGTTTCCTATATGAGTTGAACTACCTCTATCACTAGTATGTTCGTTTGGGATGTATTTTTTATCGTTATTGTAAAAGTGTTAATGTAAATTTATACTAAAACTATTAATTTCGTTGTCTATAGGGATATTATATGTGATTAGCGATTGGTGGAGAACGATTGATAATGTATTTTCGTCGTTTTATAATTTAAAATTAAAATTTTATTACATTATGTTTATATTGATTTATGAAATTATATTTATAATATGTTGTTAAATTATGTATGTACGTCGATGTACGAGGTTAATTGAAATTAACTTCGTACATTTTTTTTTTTGTAAAGCTTAGTTCCCGTTCGAGGTTAGTTGGACCGCGCATGGGTGGGTAAACCACGACTACGCTCCAATTAATTCTTGAATTGTCCCATATTTTGGACAGTTTGGAAATGCATAGTCGTGTCACGTAGTTCACAGCTACAGGATTAGGTTTTGATTGTGGAGATTTCGGTGTTATCTCGGTACGTTCTTCGGGTGGTACGTAGGTATTTTATATCTACGGTACACCTCAAGAACTGTACCGAGATGCTGCCGAAATTCATCCACGTCGAAATCTAATCTCATGTAGCTGTAAATTACGTGACGTGACTATGCATTTCCGAATGGGATAGGGCCCTTACTGGAGGCATAAGGAAAGATTTTGTATGAATACAACATAATTGTTGTATTGTCATTGTGATTCCAGGAACGATGAGCAGGAGGTGGATACAGAACCCGAATAGGTGCGCAGACGAATACGTGGATGGAATCGAGGATTTTATTGACTTTGCACGGACACTCAACCCGGGTGCAACTAGAATTCGTTGTCCTTGTAAGAGCTGTAACAACACGTTGTGGGACACAATTGAAAATGTTCGATTTCATTTAGTGAGGAATGGAATGATTGAGACATACATCGCTTGGAACCATCACGGGGAACAGTTAGACATTGCTTCGTCTTCAAGGGCCACAAGAGTAGACAATGTTGAACCCATTGTGGATCCTAATGAACAAGTCAGGGATATTATAAATGATGCATTTCCATTTGCATCAAACAGCAGCAATCAGGAAGGAGAAGATGATGTGCCTACACAAATGGACAGTGCAGAGTTCGAACAGTATGAAAACCTGTTAAGAAATGCCAACCAAGAGTTATACCCGGGGTGCGAGAGCTTTTCCGTTCTGACGGCGATTGTGGAGCTAATGCACGGAAAAATAAAATATCGTATGTCGAACCTGTGTTTCGATTACTTTTTGGGGGTTTTGAAGAAAATGTTTCCAACGGACAATTGTTTGCCGAAAGACCACAGACAGGCGCAGAAGATGTTGAGTGGTCTTGGATTGGGTTATGAAAAAATCTACGCTTGCAAAAACAATTGCATGTTATTCTACAAAGAGTATGAAACGTTGGATACATGTCCTATATGTAATGAGACAAGGTTCAAACAGACGTCTCAGAATAGAATGACTAAGGTTCCACAAAAAGTCATGCGTTATTTGCCCCTGAAATCAAGATTGCAGCGACTTTATATGTCGACGCATACTGCCACAGACATGAGATGGCATAAGGAAAAACGGGTAGACGATGATGTGATACGGCATCCTGCAGATGGGGAGGCATAGAAAGAGTTCGATCGAACGTTCCTCGAGTTTGCTGCTGATCCTCGAAATGTTAGATTGGGACTTGCCACAAACGGATTCAATCCGTACGGGGTTCTAAACCAACAGCACAACACTTGGCCGATTTTCGTATTCCCATATAATTTGCCGCCTTGGAAGTGCATGAAAAAAGAGTACATGATGATGACTGTTTTGATAACTGAGGATCCTGGCAGGTCAATCGATGTGTACTTAAGGCCGTTGGTTGATGAGCTGAAGGATTTGTGGACAAACGGTGTGCGCACGTATGATAAATCCACTAGGAAGATGTTCACTTTGCGGGCGGCAGTTATGTGGACTGTGAATGATTTCTCCGCATATGCAATGGTATCGGGGTGGAGCACAAAGGGTTATATGGCATGCCCTGTATGCAAGGAAGATGTGACTTCTGGTTGGCACGCTGAAAAAGTGTGTTACCTTGGGCATCGAAGATGGTTGCCATGGGACCACGAGTGGCGGGAAAAGGATAAAGAGTTCGACGGGAACAAAGAGCGTCGCGCAAGACCTAGAGAATAGTCCGGTGATCAGATCTTGGAACAGATAAACCGTTTGGATTTTGCTCTGTTCGGAAAAACAGTTAGTAGGACTAGACCTGCTACACATATGAACTGGACGCACAAGTCTATGTTTTTTGAGCTCCCATATTGGTTGAAACTAAAATTGAGGCACAATCTCGACGTTATGCATGTTGAGAAAAATGTGTTTGACACATTGATGGGAACGGTTCTAGATATCAAGGAGAAGACAAAGGATACGATAAAAGCTCGTCTTGATTTGGAAAGAATGGGCATACGAAAAGGTTTATGGCTGAAAAGGGGCAGTGATAAAGCTATAAGGGATCTTGCATGTTTTTCCATGAAACCGAATGACAAAAAAGAATTTCTGCAGTTTTTATCGTCTGTAAAGTTTCCTGACGGGTATGCTTCTAATATCGCACGTTGTGTGAATGTTGACGGGGGTAAATTTACTGGACTCAAGAGCCTTGACTGCCATGTGTTTATGCAACGCCTACTTCCTGTGGGGATTCGATACCTATTGCCGGAAGATGTAGTCAAGCCAATCATATTGTTGTCCATATTTTTTTCCCAACTGACTGCAAAAACGTTGCAAAAGACAGACATTGATCAATTGCGCCATGACATTATCCAAGTCTTATGCAAGTTTGAGATGATATTTCCTTCGGCTTTCTTCACGAGTATGATTCACGTGATGGTTCACTTGCCAGAAGAGGCATTGCTTGCTGGTCCAGTCAACTATCGCTGGATGTATCCAATAGAAAGGTATATAATCCTCATCATTTCTGTATGCATCTTTATCCCATGGTTGCTACTTGCTAATTTTCATCTTTTCGTTTTAATTTGGTAGGCTTCTTAGAGAGCTGAAAAAAAGCGTACGCAACAGAGCGAAGCCCGAAGGATTAATTGTAGAGGCTTGGGTTCAATATGAGGCGTTTACTTTCTGTGGAATGTATTTAAAGGATGTGGACACGGCTTTCAATGGACCTCAGCGCAATAATGACGGAGGTGTCAGAAATGAGCAACTTTCTATTTTTGGCCAAAGCGCACGACCCTTTGGATATCCTGTACGAGGAGAGTCATTTTCTAGAAATGACATGGAGGTAGCTCATTGGTTCGTATTGAACAATTGTGATGAGATAATAGCATACTTAGATGAGCATGAAGAGATGATGAAGCGAGAACATCCATCACATTTGTATTCCAAGAAACACCGTGAATTGTTTCCAAAATGGTTTTTGGAATATGTAAGTTATAAATGTTTTGTAATTTACATATATATTGTAGTATTTACATTTTCTCAAACTAATATGTGAATGTTTTAATTAATATTAGGTGAATAAGTTGAAATCAGAGAATTCCCCCACTTACAGTGAAGAGTTATATAACTTGGCATTCGGCCCAATTCGGGCTGAATTGTTCTCGAGTTGTCATGTTAACGGCGTCAAGTTTTTGGGGACTGCACGAGATGACAAGTTGTGTACACAAAACAGCAGTGTCCTTGTTCCGGGTGGAGGCGAAAGTACAGACATTAATTTCTATGGCAAACTCACAACTGTCGTGCAATTGCTTTACAAAGACCGATACCAAGTGATCATGTTTAAGTGTCGATGGTTTGATACGAACCCAAATAGGCAGGGAAGTGTTAAAATTGATCATGGGTTATTATCTGTGAACATCAACAGAACTTGGTATGATGACAACCCTTACATTTTGGTAAACATGGCAAAACAGATTGTCTATCTAGATGACCCTAAAGCTGGGAGCGGGTGGAAAGTTGTTCATCAGATGGATCAGAGGAATGTGTATGCTATACCAGAACAAGACCCATCTGACAACGACGTCGACGTCGCTGACCAACGTTTCGAATCTTCCATGGAACATGATGCAGAAACACTTCTAGATACAAATGTCGTACAAGAACCCTTTCAGCTTGAAGGAGTGTCTTCAAGAGAAATACTGATTCAGTCAATTACAATTGACCTCGGTTTTCTTCCGCGATACGATCCAACCATGGCCCCGAACAACGATGATGATGTACTTATGGAGGAGGAGGAGGAGGAGGAGGAGGATTGGGAGACCCAAAGTGATCACAGCGACCATAACGACGATTATTATAGTTCATATGATGAATAATGTAATTTATTTGCGACTTGCCATGTAAAACATAGTAATGTGAAATTATTTGTAATTTAATAATGTTAGTGTAAAGATTTTGGCAAGTGTGCTTGTTTGAATTTATATACTTGTTATATCCATGGATTAGGCATCATCAGGAGAATATGTAAAAAAAAAAAATTGGCATAATCAGGAGAATCTTTTTTTAAAAAAAAAATTAAAAAATTAAGTGACCTTTTTGCGCGACGAAAAATTGGATAGCGTCGCGCTAGATGACTTTGCGGGACGAATATCTTCGTCGCGCAATAACAAAATTTTTTTCAAATACAAGTGACTCTTTCACGTAGCCTCTGTAAAAAAAGGACCGGTCGTCGCCATTAACCTGACCGGTCGCAGATCAATTTGCGCGACGAAGATGATTTTTCGTCGCTCATGGACACTTTGCGGGACGCAGATTTTAGTCGCGCAAAGTAGAAAATATCTCCAAATTGTGAAATTTTGAAGTGACTCTTGCGCGACGAAAGATATTTTTTCGTCGCACAACGATATTTTGCGTGACGCAGATTGTCGTCGCGCAAAGTAAAAAATATCCATAAATTATTAATATTCGGAGTGACCCTTGCGCGATGAAAATATTTTTTGTCGCACAAGAATAGTTTGCGTGACGTATATTTTCGTCGTGCAAAGTAAAAAATCCTAGTTAAAAAGATTCAGAGTGACTCTTGCACGACGAGGGATGACAGATTGCGGGACGAATACTCTTCGTCGCGCAAGGTACGATATGCAAAATCATTAATCCTAAGCCTTAATTTTAATTTTGCCATCTAAATCATATGTTTTTCATTGATTTTAGTTAAGATCATCATTCATACCCTTTTAATTATGAGAATGGTAGAGGGGAATCTTTTTGTAGGGTTATCAACCTCCATACGAATAAATTTCAGGGTTATAAATTTCCGTATGAATCTTTTTGTAGGGTTATCAACCTCCATATGTTTTGAAACTAAAAAGTGTTCATTCAACTCTACAAAACTAGTTTCAACGATCCAACCTTCAAACGTGTTTGTATATACTGGGAGATCGTATATCCCAAAAATCGCAAAAAACAAACATTCAGAGATCATGTAACGTACAAAACTTTTCAACGGTTATAAATGAAAAATCACGATTGAACGGTTATTTTAATTCTGATTTTTATAATTTTTTACAACTACACTCATTGACCCCATATAAATAAAATGATTGAATTTGATCTTCAATTGAAATGATTTACACTAGTGAATACCACAAAATCTTAAGCTATATATAACAAAAGTATGTATAAACTCTTAAATGTTAGAGAGTATATTATTGTGATGGCATACACATTATACGAAACTCGTTTCAACGATCCAACCGTTAAACGTGTTTGTATATATTGTGAGATCGTATAGCCCAAAAATCGCAAATAACAAATATTCAGAGATCTAGAAATGGGACAAAATATTCAATGGTTATAAATGAAAACGTTTGCGAGACGCACTCTTTCGTTGCGCAAAGGTGTGTTGCGCGACGAAATCCTGTTGTACGTCGCAAAAACTATTTACAGACGAAGAAATTCATCGCGCAATGTTAAAATTTTCAGGATTTTGGGTTCAGGGTTCAGGGTTCAGGGTTCAGGGTTTAGGGTTTAGGGTTTAGGGTTTAGGGTTCAGGGCTTGCGCGACGGACATTTTGTCTTGTATTATATAAATTTATATTATCTTTTCCTCTTCATTATGGTTTTTTATTGCAATTTTATTCTATTACAAAAAAAATGAAAAATTATAACTAAATAAAATATATTGCAAAAAAAAAACGTACAATTAAAATGAAATCAAATAGATTTTATAAATAAAAAAAATGTAAAATTAAAATTAAATAAAATATATTTAATTTTGCGCGACGAAAATTTTCGTCGCACTAACACAACAGTATAAATTTAAATTAAATTTGAAAACTCTATATTTATTTTTACGCGACGAACAATTTTCGTCCCGGAAAAGACAAGGCGACTAATATTCTTTGTCGCGCAAATTTTAGAGAGACGAAACCCTTTCGCCTCGCGAAAGTTGGTGCGAGTACAGACCCTCGTCGCCCATATTTTGGCGACGCGAGAATCGCGACGAGTTTTAACCGTCGCTCATTATGTTGCGCGACGATTTAGTTGTCGTCGCGCTCATTTTTGTGAGACGAATGTTTGCGCGACAAATCTTAACCGTCGCTCTATTTGCGCGACTAATATTGTTCTTTGTCGCATTCCGCGCGACTAAATCAATTATTTGTCGCGCAAAGTTATTCCTTACGAACTTTGAGCGACGGTGATTGTCTCTGTCGCGCTGAACCTAGTGCGACTCGATTGTTCTTTGCGCGACGAATTATTCTCCGTCGCGCAAATGGTTAAATGTAGTAGTGTAATTTTCTATATTTATAAACACCTCAGTATTGGATAAGAATAAAGAAGCATATATGAGCATGGGCGGAACCAAGGCAAGGGCTGCCCTTGGCTCTAGCCCAGGGACAGTTTGGGAAAAAAACAAATTAATATACATATAGTCTAATATTTTAACTATAAAAAAAATTAAAAAAAATAAATATATATAATCTCAACACCAATATGCATAGTAAGAGGTCTTCCACATTTATATTTTGTGTTAAAGTTTGTCCCAACAACAATTTAAAAAAATTTCTATTAATTTGTCTCCAAAAGTGAAGCATTTTTCTAAATAAAATTCACCTTTTCGTGAATAATATGGCTCTAATTTTTTTTTTTTCCTTGTGTTTACAATTAGCATGATTTATATGATTTAATGTATATTTTTATTTCTAGAAAAACTATAGAAAATGTAAGTACAAAAAAAAAAAATTATCATTAGATTTTAAGCTATTAACTTTAGCTAGCCCACCCATTGAAAAATTTCTGGTTCCGCCCTTGTATATGAGCATACTTTGTTTGACTCAATTATTATGGAAAGGAATTAATAACAAACTTTGAATTACATACAAAATTAATGATTAATCGATCGGTAGTAGATGGTGTTAATTACATTGGTACTAATATTACAACTGGGAAACTTTACAATTACATGTACAACAGCCAAAAAATTAACACACTGGTCAGTTAAAAGTGGCCCCATAAATCAACATATGAAATTCTTTCATGGTTCTGAAATTGTCTTCAATCACGACATTCTTTTCCATCTCAGAGAGGGCAAGCCGAGCAGCTTCTCTATCTCTTTGGCGTTGCTTCTTGATCAAGTCATTAGCTTTGGCAATCTCAGACGCTCTGAACTTGGCAATCTTGGCTTCAGATTCAACATTATTATGTGTAATAGTAGAATGATCAATATCCTGCTGTGCCTTGACGATGGTAGATGCAAACCTCGACTTTAACATTGCAACCCGAACAGCCCTTGCCGGTGACAGATCAAGATCACTACCATCATGCACTTTCACTTGATGATCAAGAGAAGGAGAATGAACATCTACTAGCAGTACCGATTTAGACAACGTCGTCAAGTGGCTAGAACGTTGGGATTCTGATGAAACGACATTAAGACAAGTACTATTAGTAGTAAATTTACCATGATCACCGACTTGAACTTCATCATCAATATTCGATGTCACCCTCCTCTTCTTCTTGTTTTGAATTGGCTCGGATGATCGTCCACGCTTTAGCACAGATGGTTGTCCACCGGGATTCACAGGAGAGAGTGGTGGAGGACGAGGAGGAATCCGATTCTTGCAAGCTCTAAGTTGTACTTGATGAAGTTTTTCCTCCCCATGACCAGATGATGAGAGATTATCAAACCTACCATTGCAAATACTCTCACACCTTCTTCCGGACCAAGTCTTCGCCATGAACTCTTTCTATGTCTTTCTTGATGATGATAAAAGAGAAACCTCAAGAAAAATAGAAAAAGAAACCCTAAGTCACCGACTTGCTAGAAACCCTAAAGAGAAATACAAAACCCTCGTTTTCAGACAGACTTGCTAGTTAATAGATACCAAAGATCTATCCACTACTTAGAGAAATCCCTATAACAGTAGGAGAGTATTGTTTGTTTCGGGGCCTTTGCTTTACTTGCGCTCTAATTAACTAAGAATCCAATCAAGTATTTTAATAATTTTTTTTCTTTCTGAAATCTAATAAAAGATTCCAATCAAGTATCTCAAGCCACTGTTACAGCTTGGAAACATATGTGACCGCTCAGGTTAGAAACATATTGCTTTATTATTTTTGTTAGATATTTACGTACTTAGCTAGCTGGCACATATTTAGGTGGATATGACGGGATAGATGTTCATCTCATTCTCTGTTATCCTTTGATCATCACATCTCATTATATTAAAAAAAGAATAACTTTTCTTTTCTTTCTGGAGTTTTCATTTTTTCAAAATTTAGTGATGGACTGCATTGAAATGAGCAAAAAAATTTAATTACGCATCCATAATACATAGATACAATATTTTAAAAACTAATTTTATGAAACATATGTATATTTAAAAAATATTTAGTTATATATTTATTTTTAGCACTAATGATATAGATAAACCCTACACCATTTAATTTCTATAAACAAACCCAAAAAATGACAGCTGCCCCTATTAAATTATTTTGATGCCCTTTTGAGTGTTCTGGGTTTTTTTTAATGAGGTTTTGGGGTTAGTTTTATTTTTAAGAAATCGATGGCAATTTTGTAATTTATAGGAAGTTTGAAGCCTCTTTGTTATGTTGTAAATGGGCTTTGAGTGTGGTTTCTAAGTCAATTTCATGTACCTTTGACAGTGTATATGAGAAACCCTCTCCCCCAATATCGTTGGTATAAAAACAAAAAACAAAAACTTAACATGAGGTCTAACAAATTAAGATTATGATGAATTGCATCACATACTTCATTTCGTAAACATTATTTGATTTTTCATTATTGTATATCGGTTACGCTAAATTAAGCAATCGAGTCATTGACATATCCTATTCTTAACTCTTTTTTCCATCCTTATCACTTGGACTAAACCCGAGGGCTTAAATTTTATTTGATTTTCCGAATCCACATAATTAATTAGTTGGTTTTTCTCTGTGTGAGAGCTGCACATTCCAAGTATCAGGAACTCCTGCCAGACACCAGTGGCTGCAGTCCATGTCCTTGTGACAGCCATGACCAAACACAGATGGATGCCCATCTATTCTTAGTTTTGAAAGAGTTGTGACATTTAGCAAAAAAATAAAAATTAAGAAACTTATCAACCCACACCCCGCTATCTTGCCGTTCACCACTCCAAGTTCATCTCAACCTCACATTACTTAAGAGATAAAAACATTGTTGTCAAATGTGTAGCAGCATTGTTTTATTATTATTATTATTATTATTTATTTTCAGGAGCTCGATTATGTGGTAATTTTTTATATATTAAGTTGAAAATTATTACACGTTTCTTACTAATATTTATTTAATTTTTTTTTATATTTCATTTCAATTTCAACTAATACGTTTATTTTTTGTATAACAAAAGAAGGCGAAAGCAAATAAGGGCAATAGGGACAAGAAGACTCTTCTCCACCATTCAGGTTCCAAGCCCTTTTCATATAGGATGGAGGCGTGGCGACGGGTAATAATAAAGTCGTTTATATTCAATTTTTAACATGTCATTAATATTAATTTGTTTTTTTTTTGTACTAACATTTTTCTTCTCTTGTTCAATTCAGGGGGGGTCCAAATTCCCAAAGATCGACATCTTTGGCAACGTTTATGTTCGACCTGGGAATGAGTTGGCCGAGTCCCTTCATGTAAGTATTCTTTAATTTTAATTATTATCTTACACATTCAAGTTTCATGGTTATTATATGAATGTTTTAATTAATATTTTATGTTATGTTAAACAGGCGACGATGATGGAGAAGAGCCAGTTGGTTCTTCAAGAGTTCGCCTCCCAACTTCCTCCCAATACTCCGCTCGAGTCTATGGATCCTCCACAGGATGCGGGGTTTCAGATCTTGACGGAGACCTTGGATCAGACTTTCAGGAGAAGGCCAGGGACACATTGTCGAGGGATGGGGAATGCCCGGCGGCGTGAACCCTAGAGCCTCTTAATCGTTGCAATCAAACAGTCAGGTGATTGCTTTGACAGTAGAGGTGGCCGAGCTTAAGACCCAACTCGCCTCGTATAGTACCCAAATCGCCTCGTATAGTACCCCGATGTCACAGCTTCTAGAGTCCCTCGCTCGGTCAGGCATTCCAATCCTGCATTTTGGTCCCTTGTCGACCATCGAGCCCCTCTAACCCGAGCATGGCCACCACACCTCTTCCCCTGTCGACAATGTCCAGACCTCCGAGCCGCATTTGCAAGATGACCACGTAGATTTTGGAACATTTTTTGATTAGTTTTTTACTTTCTTAATTACATTTTAAACATTTCTCTTGTACTATATACATTTATATTATTTTATAAAAAAAATTTCTCTTCATTACATTTTTAATTGCAATTTCATTTTATTACCCAAAAAAAACAAAAACAAAAATTATTTTTTTTACAAAATTAAAAAAACATAAAATTAAATTTTAATAAAATATGTTTCATTTTTGCGTGACGAAACACTTTTCGTCGTGCCAATTCACGTTTTTACAAAATAAAAAAAACGTAAAACTACATTTAAAAATATATATTTTATTTTTGCGCGACGAAAGGCTTCGTCTCGCAAAAAAGAAAAAGAGACTAAGACAATTTCGTTGCGCCATGCAAGTCATCGCGCAAACGTTTGCGACACAAACTGTTTTCTCGTCCCTACATTTCTGTGCAACGAATAGAAACCGTCGCGTTGTGTACTCGCAACGAACGTGCTGTCGTCGCGCAAAGTTTTGAGAGGCGAACATTTGTCTCATCCCTAAACTTTTGTGCAACGAGGTTAATCATCGCTCACGTGTTTGCGACCAATTAAAAAACTTTGTTGCGCAAAGTCTTTCTTAACAATCTTTGCGCGACGAAGCTTCTGTCGCGCTGAAGTTTGTGCGACTCAAATGTGCTTTGCGCGACCAAATCATCTTCGTTGCGCAAATAGTAAAATGTAGTAGTGTGAGAATGAACTAGGAGGTTTTGATATAGAAATGTTGATAGTTGAATTGATATGAGAGGGGTGCTAGGGTTTGCCAGGGTTCAAAACACTTTCCCAAATTGTTATATAAAATAAAATCATCCAAATTTGTTTTGTATATTCAATCTGTTTTCATATTATTTATTTATTTATTTGAGGTGAATGTAACTAGAATTTGATCAATTGGGGATAGAGAAGCAGTGGATGATGAGGGTTGTGGATGGTTTGAAGTGAAAAAGGTGTAATTTTTTTCTTTCTCGATTACCCCATTTTCTTCGATTACCAACATTAACATCCAATATGCAAAGAAAAGTTTAGGCAGCGGCTTTGGTGCTTTCTTTTTAGAGCATAGAAACACTAGAAGCTGCTACCTACTAAAACCCCTTTCCTCTCTCTCTCTCTCTCTCTCTCTAAAAAACCAATCAACTCTCATAGTGGCACACACAACAACAGCGAGCTCACTGGAAGAGACCAAGCTCGAGAGGTTCCTCCAGTGGTTACAGGTGCCCATATGTTTGTGTTTTTCTAAAACTTAAAACGAAGAGTGGTGAGGTGTGTATATAAATGTACTAGGGTTAAGTATTAAGTTGGATGACCACTTCTGTCTTTTTACATAATAATAAAACTTAAAGCTTAATGATTTAAGTATTTGGGTGAACAAAGAAAAGTGTGTTAAATAGAAAAACTCAATTTTGTTTATTTATTTATTTTATACAAGTGATATTGGGGAGGGGGGAATCGAACCTATGACCTCAAATACATAAATCACATTCTTTGATCATATACTGATGGGCTTAGTGAATTATTAATTAATTGGTAAATGTAGACCTAATGAAGAATTTCATAAAAACAAAGGTGGAAATTAAGAGGCAGTTAATGAATCTCACTGGGAATGTGAATGTAGATAGCCCTCCAGTCTTGAACAGTTTATATTGGGCATGCGGGTTTGATGTATGAAGCATACGAGTGACCAGTGGCGCACCCACAGAGGCGCAAGGAGGTGAAACTGCACCTTCCCTCGCCGGAAAATTCCTTAAGAGTGTAAGACGCAAAAAGGCGCAGCTAGCCAGTGGCTATGGAGTCTAAGGCTCATGTTTTCTCGAAGAAGACCAAACCTAATTTAATTTTCTAGAACGGCACCGTTCTCTTTCTTTGATCTCTTTTAATGAAACACATCGTTTCATTTAAGTCTGAGTTCTCCAAAAGCAAGCCTCTGTTTTGGTGGTAAAGCCCAAAAAGATGGGCCTTCAATAACTTCAAAATATGCGTAGGTTTTTGTTTGGTCTGAGAAAAAACTCTGGAATTCACTATTAATTGAATAGGTTATAGTTTTTCATGTCCACTTAATAGCATATTTAATATTTATTAATAGGCCTTTGTTTTTTTTTTTTTTTTGTCTTTTTAATTGTTATGTCATCTTCATGTAGTGTTAAATATATGAGTAACATATCTTTTTATATATTCTTTTTAAAAATAATTCAGGTTTAAAAGGTTAAATTTTAAGGATATTTGATTGTCTAAATACCTTTTTTTGGAGCATTTAGTCTTTTAAATGTTGCCTCTCCCAAGAAAAATTCTTGGATCTGCCACTGCGAGTGACTGCCATTGGTTCAAACTCAGTGAATCCCCAACAAACATGATGCTCTTCCCTCCAAATCTTTTCAAGAAATATCCACCGTACGTTGAAACTACATCACGTCTCAATTCAATCATATCAAAATATAGTAGGATCCAGTTGAGAAAATCCCTCAGTTTCTTGCCTGTTACATGTTTTTTGGGGTTCTTCTTTTTCTTTTTGTTAAATGTTACAGTAATCAAAGATGGAAATGATTGGGTAGTTGGAAAAGGTAAGTACTAATTGAGATTGTTTTCTGGACTCTCCATATAAGAAGCTCTTCTGCTACAAATATCATTTTAGAAATAAAGGATAAAAAGCTCTATCTTTTTTTTCTGTGCCATTAGTATAACAGATGATTGTGCCGTTAGATGGATCCCTGCATCTATATTCCTAAAATTCCACCCTAAACTCGGGCCTTTGATTATAAACTGTAAAGAAAAAGGAAACATAAGTAAATTCCTAAAATTGTTGAAAGGATTTGTTGTTTGTTAACTAAATTAGGAGTTTTTATCAATAATAGCCAAAATTTATACCCCAATTTCATAAATATCAGTTTTTATAAAAACTTTCAAATATAGCCAAAAACCCACTTAAATTGACACAAATGCCCTCAAAATTAAACCAAATAACAATGAACTTACAAACCAAATAACTCACAACTATGGTGGCCAAGCTTACTACTGACTATTTCTTCTAACCCTACTAGTTACGGCTATGAACCCTAAACTCAACGTAAAAACTCAAAGCCCCAATTTTGTTTCAAGTTTGATGGACTTCACAAATTCCGTCGCTCTTCTTTCTTCTCTCACTCTAAAACTAAAAAAACCATATTTTTCCAATCCTTGATTAAATCTGATGTTGAGCTTCTTTGTAGTGGTGTAGAATAAAATGCTTATGCCTTGTCGTATGTGATTTTTCCTCTTACTTTCAAACTAAATTAATATAATAATATCTCCATTGCACTCTTAAATTAAATAAAATGAATCTGCGTTTGTATTCTTTTGGAACAGAAAAACCAACATAAGGCAAATATTGTTGCGAGTTTGTTGTGTTTCACTTGATATGGGTTCCATTGTTTTTGGTTGAAGGTTTTTTATTCTTAGAAAGGGGAAGTTTTAGATCTACAAAAGTCGAGCAAAAACAAAATGGGATTTTGACTCTCTTTATGGTCAATCTTTGGGGTTCTATGTTTGTGTTTGTGGTGATGATTAAGAAGCAGCAGAATTGGGACTTTAGTCTTCGTTTGTGGAAAAAAAAATTCCTCTTTTTGTTTTGTTGTTTTAGTAATATAGATAATGTGAAGAGGTTGTTTTTATGGATAATTATGTTTTAATTTTAAGGGTATTTGTGTCAATTTAAGTGGATTTTTGGCTATATTTGAAAGTTTTATAAAAAAACTGACATTTATGAAATTGGGGTGTAAATTTTGGCTATTATTGATAAAAACTCCTAAATTAGCTACAAATTAATCTACAATTTTCGTTCCTTAAGACATCCAAATTGCATAAGTAAAGTACAGATATGTGAACAAATACTCTGAGAGACATAGACAAGGTCGGTTCCAAGATCTCAAAAATTTTGGGGGGGAGGGGGAAGGGGTGAGGGGCTAAATTTATCTTACATGAAGGAGTTACGCGTGAAGGGGTGTTATGGATAGATTTGGGTGAGCTATAGCTCAGATTAATTATACCTATTGTGCATCCCTCGACATATATATTTATAGTTTAGGGTATATAATTGTGCTTAGGAACTTAGTTAAGGTATAATATATTAATATTAATAGATATACATGTGTTATAATATAAGTAGAAGTTTTAAAAGGCATGTGGGCACCTTTCGGCTCTCCCTGAGGTGAGGCGTCCCTAAATCGTCTCAAGGCACTCTTTGCTTAGCCAAATCCTTGTTTAGCCCAAATGTAGAGGTTATGGCATTGCGAACCGTCACTAATCACTACAACAAAAAAGTGCTTTTGCGAGGAAATCTTTCCTCGCCACAGGTTCCAATTTCCTCGCTACATCTCTACAGCGAGGAAAATGTGTTCCTCGCTCGGTCGACGTTGAAGCCCCGTCGTAGAAGCCTGTGGGGAGGAATGTTCACGTTTCCTCGCTGAATCCTTTCTGCGACAACTTAATTATTTCCTCGCCAAACCTCTATAGCGAGGAACTCTATCATCACTAAAGGTCATTTAATTTCTCGCGATACACTATAAACGAGGAACATATTTTCCTGTACATCCTACAACGAGGAAACTATTTCGTCCCTAAAGATAAAATATCGTCAGTAATAGTTGTATTTTATTGCGACGAATACCACAAGTTCCTCGCTATATCTCTACAGCGAGGAAAATGTGTTCCTCGCTCGGTCGACGGTGAAGCCCCGTCGTAGAAGCCTGTAGAGAGGAATGTTCACGTTTCCTCGCTGAATCCTTTCTGCGACAACTTAATTATTTCCTCGCCAAACCTCTATAGCGAGGAACTCTATCATCACTAAAGGTCATTTAATTTCTCGCGATAAGTGATAAACGAGGAACATATTTTCCTGTACATCCTACAACGAGGAAACTATTTCGTCCCTAGAGATAAAATATCGTCGGTAATAGTTGTATTTTACTGCGACGAATACCACAAGTTCCTCGCTATATCTCTACAGCGAGGAAAACGTGTTCCAAGCCCGGTCGACAGTGAAACCCCTTCATAGAAGCTTGTAGAGAGGAATGTTCATGTTTCCTCACTGAATCCTTTCTGCGACAACTTAACTATTTCCTCGCCAAACCTCTATTGCGAGGAACTCTATCATCGCTGAAGGTCATTTAATTTCTCACAGTAAGTGATGAACGAGGAAAATATTTTCTCCCAGTTTTCCGGTTTGGGCCGGTTTACTTTTTTAAAAAAATAAAAAAATTTGTTTCTTTTTGGGCTTAAGTAGCATATAAGACCCTATTCACATTCCAATAAAAATTTGGCCTAAAATAATTTCTACATGCCATCTTAATTTGCACTGGGCTAGAGCCCACCCCAGCCTATACACAGTTCCGTCCTACAATATCCGTAACCCGTTTGATTTTTTGCTACACAGCAGAGCCATTGACAAAGCTTTGAGCTGCTTGATCCTTGAGGAAAGCTAATTGTGCTTGTAAGTTGACCACCTGAAAAGTTCAAACCAAAAGCATATACTCATCGGTTACTTCAACATACATTCTGAACAGAAACCCAATCTGAACATACAAAGGGTACTAAATGATTAACCTGCTGTTGGAGAGCAAAAATTTGTGAAACACAGCCACATATGGGATCTTGAAGCCTGGCTTGAGCTTCCCATGATATTGACACTGCCACATGCACCAACATTAATAAATAGAATCCACATGCACCACAATAATGAAACAAAAAAGAAAAACTTACTATAATTCCATGTGCCCCACGGTAGTAGCTACTAGTAATTGTCCTAATGCAATCAGCTTTCTTCATAAGCAAGGTCAATCAACCAAATGCAAACACGCCGTAAGCAATAGGTATTCCTCAACTATTGAATGGCTTTAATGCCCACGCACTACCATGTTCGAGAGAGAGAGAGAGAGAGAGAGAGAGAGAGAGAGAGAGAGAGAGACTCACAATTTGAAGTTGAATGGTCTTCCCATCCTGCTCGACTGTGCGAATTTTCTACAGATAAAGAACAAGAAAAGTAATTAGGAGTCGTATTTTCTATAACACCACTTTGACCCAGAAAATAGAGCTTACAAAATCAACTCCGATTGTGCTAATATAGCTGTCCAGATATGAATCATCCTGTATCATACAGATATAAAATAGTCAGCCCTGAGGAATTGTACGAGTAATAAAGGGAGACAACATGAACACCCCCGTTGTAGTTTTTCGTTTTATCAATAAAGTCTCCCTCGTTCCGTCGAGGTTCTCTAAAAAAATAATAATAATAATAATAATAATATTTCCATGGGAGACAACATGAACACCTGCCTAGGATGACACATCAGATAATAGGTATTACATGACAAAAACGAATCATGCATATGTTATTTAATTGCATTCGAAGAGCAAAATATCTTATCATTTACATCAATGAATTTCCCATTTTTGAATTACCCATAAACATCGAAGAGCAAAATAACTTCTAGATTCCCCAAATACGAATAAAGGATTAAGTGGTCAAAGTATCAACAACTTACAGCAAACCTTAGAAGAAGACATGATTTCCCAACCCCAGAGTCTCCAATCAGTAAAAGTTTAAACAAGTAATCACTGCAGAAGAACCATAACATAACCCACATGATTTCAAAAAGCTGTGAAACTGAAAACAACAAAATAAACATGAATACTTTATATTTGTTAACAAGAGTTATAATCTACACATCATAAGATTCAAAGACCAAATTTACCCTTTGCCAAGGAGTGTAGGTGTCGTTGTTTGCTGTGTCAATGGCATGGGGACTTGCAAATTCGGTTGTTGGGGAGCTCTTCAGTTGCCAGTGCAGCTTTACACCTCTCGCGCCCTTGACCTCGATGAAGAAGTGGTGAAGGAGGAATTCGCCAACTCAGTGGTTGAGGGGTTGTCTACGACCTCGTTATTATGACAAAAACAAACCAGATTTAATTTTCTAGAATCAAAATCAAACCAGAGAGTGTTCATGTAGCAGCAAGTCTGATTTGATATTGTTAATCACAAAAACAAAGAAATAAACTGAGAGGGAGGATATGGAGATAGAGAGCTATCCAAAGAAGAGAAAGAAGAGTGGATCTGATCTGATTTCCGCAGATTTGGGCAGTAGAGAGGAAAGAAGAAGAAGAAAAAAGGATAAGAGAGTGTCGGCACAAAGAAGAAGAAGAAAAAGGATAGTAGGGTTAGGTAAGAAATTGGGGGAATCGATGGGTTTGGGGATTTTTTTTTTTAATTTAGTCTAAAAATGAGCCAAAATTTAATCGATGGGTTCGCGGGTAACCAAAATTCAAAATATTTACACTAGTGGAGATCGTATACGGTGATTTTAACTCCGATTTTGATGATTTTTTAGAGCTACACTCTTTGACCCTATATGAATACAATGACTGAATTTGATCTTCAATTTAAAATATTTACACTAGTGGATACCACAAAATCTTATGTTATATTTAATGAAAGTATAAATAAACTCTTAAGTGTTAGTGAATATATTGTTTTGATGGCATACACATTCTACGAAACTAGTTTCAACGATCCAACCATCAAACTTGTTTGCATATACTTCGAGATCGTATACCCCAAAAATCGCAAAAAACAAACATCCAGAGATCTAGTAACGGGACAAAACTTTTCGACGGTTATAAACGAAAAATCACAATTAAACGGTGATTTTAACTCCGATTTTGATGATTTTTTAGAGCTACACTCTTTGACCCTATATGAATACAATGACTGAATTTGATCTTCAATTTAAAATATTTACACTAGTGGATACCACAAAATCTTATGTTATATTTAATGAAAGTATAAATAAACTCTTAAGTGTTAGTGAATATATTGTTTTGATGGCATACACATTCTACGAAACTAGTTTCAACGATCCAACCATCAAACTTGTTTGCATATACTTCGAGATCGTATACCCCAAAAATCGCAAAAAACAAACATCCAGAGATCTAGTAACATGACAAAACTTTTCGATGGTTATAAACGAAAAATCAAAATTTAACGGTGATTTTAACTCCGATTTTGATGATTTTTTAGAGCTACACTCCTTGACCCTATATGAATACAATGACTGAATTTGATCTTCAATTTAAAATATTTACACTAGTGGATACCACAAAATCTTATGTTATATTTAATGAAAGTATTGCGAGGAAATTAATTTCTCGTTAAAAGGCTTCTATTGCGATGATTATATATTGTTTGTCGCTATAAATTAGGAGGGAAATGTCAAAAATTCCTGCTAACACTTTCAGTGAGGAAAAAACTATTTCCTCGTAAATAAATTCTGAAAATAATGTGGGAGACATACTACGAGGAAATTAATTCCTCGTTACAAGGCTGCTATTGCGATGATTATATATTGTTTGTCACTATAGGTTTGGAGGGAATTGTGAAAAATTCCCACTACATTTTCAAGGAGGAAAAAACTATTTCCTCCTTAATAAATGGTGAAAAAATTTGGAAGATGTACTACGAGGAAATTAATTCCTCGTTAAACGGGTTCTATTGCGAGGATTATATATTGTTTGTCGCTATAGGTTTGAAGCGAATCGTCAATAAGTCCCGCTACCCTTTTCATGAGGAAAGCACTATTTCCTCGTTAATAAATGGTGAAAATAATTTGGGATACATACTGCGAGGAAATTAATTCCTCGTTAAAAGGCTTCTATTGCGAGGATGTTATAATGTTTGTCGCTATAGGTTTGGAGGGAATTGTCAAAAATTCCCGCTACACTTTCCGCGAGGAAAACAATAGTTCGTCGCTGTGAAAATCTATAGCGTCCACATTGTTTGTCGCTGCATCCAGCATGTCGTCGCTATAGCTTGGTCCAATTTGAAAACGAAATTCAAGTCACATTTTGCGAGAATTTAACATTTTCCTCGTTGAAAGGCTGCTTCTACGAGGAAATATAAACGAAAAATCACGATTTAACGGTTATTTTAACTCCGATTTTGATGATTTTTTAGAGCTACACTCCTTGACCCTATATGAATACAATGACTGAATTTGATCTTCAATTTAAAATATTTACACTAGTGGATACCACAAAATCTTATGTTATATTTAATGAAAGTATAAATAAACTCTTAAGTGTTAGTGAATATATTGTTTTGATGGCATACGCATTCTACGAAACTAGTTTCAACGATCCAACCATCAAACTTGTTTGCATATACTTCGAGATCGTATACCCCAAAAATCGCAAAAAACAAACATCCAGAGATCTAGTAACATGACAAAACTTTTCGATGGTTATAAACGAAAAATCAAAATTTAACGGTGATTTTAACTCCGATTTTGATGATTTTTTAGAGCTACACTCCTTGACCCTATATGAATACAATGACTGAATTTGATCTTCAATTTAAAATATTTACACTAGTGGATACCACAAAATCTTATGTTATATTTAATGAAAGTATTGCGAGGAAATTAATTCCTCGTTAAAAGGCTTCTATTGCGATGATTATATATTGTTTGTCGCTATAAATTAGGAGGGAAATGTCAAAAATTCCTGCTAACACTTTTCATGAGGAAAAAACTATTTCCTCGTTAATAAATGGGGGGATACATACTGCGAGGAAATTAATTCCTCGTTAAAAGGCTTCTATTGCGAGGATGCTATAATGTTTGTCGCTATAGGTTTGAAGCGAATCGTCAATAAGTCCCGCTACCCTTTTCATGAGGAAAACACTATTTCCTCGTTAATAAATGGTGAAAATAATTTGGGATACATACTGCGAGGAAATTAATTCCTCGTTAAAAGGCTTCTATTGCGAGGATGCTATAATGTTTGTCGCTATAGGTTTGGAGGGAATTGTCAAAAATTCCCGCTACACTTTCCGCGAGGAAAACAATAGTTCGTCGCTGTGAAAATCTACAGCGTCCACATTGTTTGTCTCTGCATCTAGCATGTCGTCGCTATAGCTTGGTCCACTTCGAAAACGAAATTCAAGTCACATTTTGCGAGAATTTAACATTTTCCTCGTTGAAAGGCTGCTTCAAGGAGGAAATATAATTCCTCGCTGAAAAAATCGTCGCTAAAGCAACATTTTGTTGTAGTGAATGGCAGCAGAGGCGTCTCTATTTTAGTCCCCTATTTCTTGCTGAGGTGCAAGAGCTATAGGCGAGGAGGACCACCATATTTCGTCCCCTTATTGTTTTTCACATTAAGCTGAAACACCGTCAGTTTGAATTTTAAACCTTGAGTATTCAGTAAAACTATGCAATCAATCACTAATAAATTTCATAAATACAAGTCTCAGACTCTCAAACCTGATTCACTCTCCCATCCCAGCCCACTAAACCTAATTTGAGCGCTACCACCTGATAAAAATTTGACATAATGAAACTTTATTTAAATGAATCATTTGTTTGGGATATAAAGAATGCCTAATTTTGAGTAAGAGCTGCATAAAGAAGAACATTCCAAGTATCAGGAACTCCAGCTAAACACCAATGACTGCAGTCCATGCCCCGGTGCCCGCCAAGGCCGTAGACAGATGGGTGCCCATCTTTTCTAAGTTGTGAAAGAGTTGTAACATCCAGCAAATGGACTGGCTTTGACATGCTACGTAACACTTTCTCTACTACTTCCTCTGCTGGATGTGCTTTTCCTGGATAATCCGGACCTGAAAGTGGTTTTGATTGGGCATTGCAGTTTATTGCCTTAGGATCACTCCACTCTGTTGCACTGATGCAAACAAAATTGAGTTTGATCAGAATCTATCACAAACTAGGTTGAATATTTCTAGTTTTACAAAAGGGTGGTAAATATATAGAAATAAGATCACAAGTATTAAGAGATCTCATTGAAGAAGTAATAATAGGTGAAGCTTCCTTCGAACTAATGTATGCTTGATAAATGAATGGATTGGAGTTGAGTCCAAGTTAGTCTTTTTGAGATTAACCGCTCTAGACGGGACTTGTAAGATACAATATGTTGGATTATTGTCCAATTTAATAAGTTCAGACATTAGTTCAATTTAGTTGAAATAGTTCAGTAGGCCGAACCACCAAACCTAGTGATTATGCATTGAGAATATTTTCTAGCACGAAAGTACTAATGAAGCAAAGGTGTAGAAATCTTTGAATATTGACTACGATTAACAGATTGTAAGATACTTACTTGCTGTGATCTGGAGAAACACCTTGGAAGAAGACCTTGGTTTTGTTGGGATCCACATTGGAATTTACCCACCTAGCCCAAGTGTTCAATGCCTTCTCATATGCAACCAAGCGATCCATGTCCGTGTAAGTTTGTTTCCCCACTTGAATCAAATCCCATCTGCAACATATTAAAAAAAATAAAACAAAAGCTCGATAACTTGAACAACATAGAGATAGAGAGACAACTAAGAGCTCAAGGAATAAATAAACCAAATTGAAGAAAGTCAAATAGGGGTCCTACGGTTGCTTTCTTCCGGTGTGAAGCCACCAATGCCATGTGTTGAAGATCAATACGTCGATTCCCAACCACAGTTCCTCATCCTGAGTTAAGATTGAGTCAAGCTTGAGGACTCGGCCAGCAGGTGAGGCTACGATACCCACAATAAAGGCATTGCGGGAGAACAATACTTTAAGATTGTATTCCTACAGCATATGTGGGTTAGGCCAGTTGGTTAGGTCAGTGAGCCCACTGCTTAAGCTTGTACAGAAATTTAAATTTTCCCTTTTTATAAATTAGATTAATTTAGACTATCGTTTCAATTGACATTCGTCATATAAGTTTAAGAAAACAATTCTGTCATGTAGTACAAATCATAAAACGCAATTTCTTTATTTAGATTTAATCTTTTGCTAGCTAAAAGTTAAAAGAACTTTTTTACTTTATTATTTTTCAAATTTGGTATCAATTAAAAATCAATCTTCCTAGTTTCACATGGACAACAATCATTTTCATACGGACCAAAGTGCAACAAACATAAATATCATTTGGGAACTGACCAAGCAACGTCATATATGGGAAGAAAATCTTAAGGCATGTTTGGCCATTTTCTTTTTAATGAATTAAATGCAAATAACCAGTTGTTAAATTATAAGAATAAAAGATTTTAGAACAGCTGTTTGGATGTCTAATCTAGATTATAATTAGGTTTAAATTGAGAGATATAGTGATAGCTCACCGGAAATGTGAATGTGGAGAGCCCGCCACTCCTGACCAATGTGTACTTTGCCCTTGGAACAGCTGTATGAAGCATGCAAGTAAGTGACTGCCATTGGTTCAAGCTCAACGAGTCCCCAATGAACATGATGCTTTTCCCTCTAAATTCCGTCAAAATACGAATTCCATCGAATCTGGATCATCAAAGTCTTATACACAGATCAATAAAGCTGACGGTAGGATTTGCAAAGATGTGTAAGTTGCATGATTTGGGTTATGCTCTCTTGTCATAAATCTAATCATGTTACATCACAAAACTGTAAATCAGAATCGCACATTTAAACATAAAAACCGAATTAAAAGGGAGTGGGAAAATCAGTCCCAAAAACATAGGTAAAGATCCAAACTAGAAAAAGAAAATAACCTTGACAATAATAATTGAAGATGATAACGAAACAAAAAACTGTAGAAAATTAGGAGAAGTTGACTAAAAGTCTATGAGGTAGAGCCACAAGTGGTTCAACTCCCAAACCAAGCATGTGACTACAGCCTGGCTAATCAAACACTTAAAATGAAATCATATATATATATATATATATATGGATTTCTCTCTGAAAATTGAATGGACTCGAGGAATCAGTTTCTTTGGATGTAAATGTAATGTTTCATGAAATTATTATTAATGAGACGTAACACTGCAAAAGACTCGTGAAGATTTAAAAGAACAAAAAAAGGTCTTTTTGACAGCAAATAATGCACATCCAAGAAAGCTAATAAGGACATCAGTGATTAGACAACGGAGAAATTTTTAGGAAGAGATTTTTCTTCTTCTTTTTTGACTGCGTAGCAAGAGATTTTCGAGTGTCATCGTCATCCAGTCACATATAGGGTTACTAATTCACTAATGTTACAACACGTGTTTATAATTATTAATAATATTTTCTAAGTCCATAAAATATCAACTATGTAATCCACCATATTATAACACGTGAATTAATGACACCACGTGACAAAGTGTTAGTCAAACTCAAACATTTCTCATTTATAGCTAGTCACGCCTATAACATTGGGAGATAGACCATGAAAGGAAAATTTTCAAAATGGCAACTCAAAAATCATGACCAATAAGATTCTAAATATCATATTGTCACGGAATAAGATCATACAGTTTGGCATGTGAAATCTTTTATTGCCAAACAGTTTGGCATCGGCACAATATGTTCAAACTATCAATCTAAACCATTGGTCCAAGAGAATATTTCTTGAAAGTGTGTGTTCTAAATTGACACTTCCGCGACGTAAAATGTCGAATATCTAGAAATGTATGTATATATGCATGATGTAGAATGGTATACTTACTTTGGTAAGTTGCAGGCAGAGGGCTGCCATCTATATTTGAGATAGTTTTTGTCCGGACGGCCGTTCTTAATGCAATCAAACTCGTTTTCGATGAAGGGACAGCTAGGGGCGGCATAAAGAGGATATGAATCATCAAAAACCCAATTGCCATGAGAAACATCACAGCCGTTGACATCACTTCCTACAAGCCCTCCATGAACTTGTTGATACAGAACAGAAAGCACAAGCAGTGCTATTGTTGTAGCACCAACTGCAAAAGCATCCATGAGATCAGAGAGAGAGAGAGAGAGAGAGAGATTAGAAGGTTGGTGCAACTCACAGGGTATATATGCACATATAACATATAATATAATGCAATAATGTGCATGTATATGGTAAATGGCATGGAATTATTTATTTATTTCCTTGTGGTGGTTGCAATTAAATCTTTCATAATCAGAAAAGATTGGAATTTGGTCTTTCCTCGCATATATGGATAGATATTGACATAAAGAGATTACTGATGTGTATGTGCGTGTGTGAGAGAGAGAGGGAGAGAGAGAGAGAGGCTGAGAGGAGAGAAGGGGGAGAGGGAGTTTTCAAAATAGTTTGGTTTGGTGGAGAGAGAGAGAGAGAGAGAGAGAGAGAGGGGGAAATTTTCTAGGTTGGTTCTGGTGGGGTCGCAGCCACCAAAGGTTTAGGCGAAATATTTGTTTATGCCAATGATTGACAACGATTAAAATATAAGCAACATATTTAATTTTATTGTACTCATGTATAATGTCGACAAACAATAGTAACCAAATGTGACCAGACTTTTCACATGTTATAATTACTAAATGATGGTGACCTTGTTAAGTTCAATTTAAAAAGAGTGCTGCTATTTCCACCCACCTGTCCTATTTTCCCACCCACCTTATTTTTAAAATTTTAAAGATAAATTTACCCATTTATGAAAAGACTTCTAAGGACTTAGAGAAAAGAATTAAAAACCAAAACAATTGCCTCAATCTTAAAATTAAAAAAAGTTAAAAAAATCCAAATCACAGATATCAAACCTTGTAACTATGGGCGATTCTTCAAATTTCCTATCTCCCATTATTGCACCTTCTCTACCATCCTATCTCCCATTAACAGACCTCTTTAACTTAAAAGAGAATTTGCTTGAATTAATAATTTAAGGGTGTTTTAGGAATAATGGTGGGTGGAAAGATAGGATTGTGTTTTTTTCAAATTTACGTAGTGGGTGGGAAGATAAGGTGGGTGGGGAAATAGGATAGGTGGGTGGAAATAGCAGCACTCTTTAAAAATTTCTAAGAGGGCGTTTAGTTTGTGGGAAAAGGGATTTGAGAATGGAAAATCATTTCCGCTTTTATGTTTGGTAACTTCCAGACTTGCGACATGGAAAAAAAAAGTGTTTACAAAAGTGACGCTCTAATAAAATAGCTTGATTTTATTATTTTATTTTCAGTTATGCTGTGATTAACGAATTTGCACCTTTTTTTTTTTGGTCAAAGTCCCTGGAAAATTTATAAGAAACGAATAGAAAGGTTTACATTTGCAGCAAGAATATTAAAAAGCCATTCAGTTCCAACATAATCCCAAACATGAGAACCCCATGTCTAGAAAAGAAACGAGCTACCGCGTGTGCAGCCCGATTACAACGCCAGGGTGCAAACACAAAAATTACCTGTATAAATTGAGACACCAGCGGTTGTATATCAAAGACAATCCCTTCAAGATTAACATCCACTGCAATCTGTCCATTTAGTATCGAGATTCCTCTTTGGGCATCGGATTCGACCATCACATATGTGAGTTGAAGTTTGACACACGCACTGAGAACTTGTCCGATGGCAAGGATCTCCATCATCAGGGCAGAAGAGCCGCAAAGATCACCTTCTCCCCCAGAACCTAAGAGCAGACCAAAGGTGTCACGAATAACCTAACCAACGCCTCCTTGCTGCGGTTGGGCAGACCAAGCGGCGTCGCCGTTAACTTTGATCAGGCATGCCGGTGGTTTACGCCAACTTCGGAGCTCAGCGATGTTGAGGGGCCGGCCAAGCTGCAGAGGACACTCTTCCTTAGTAGTAACGTGAGTCTGCAGTGTTGGAACTCATTGTTGTCCCACATCGGCCAGAGAGCTAAAGAGAAAGTAGTTTAAATAGAAATACCCCTCTCTAACTAATACCGAGGCCTTTTGTGATAAAACCCCACACCTGAGGATTGTGCAGGTGGTAAAGTGGGGACAGTATCGGTGTTGTTGGAGTGGGCCCTCAGCCCGTTAACCTGGAAAATTTAACATGCAGCAGATGGATTGCCGCTACTGGACAGGTGCGTCCTCAAAGACTGCCAAGTTCCTGCATTTCCAGAGTCTCCATAAACCAAAAACAAACCATTGAAGCACCTCATTTTCTAGCTCAAAGGAAGTGAGCGTATATCACCACATGCTGCCAAATAGAAATGAAATCCTCGCCTGCTATCCTGGTCACGTCAAGTTGAAGGGGAGAAGCAAACCAAAAAACCCGAGCAAATTCACATTTGAAAAATAAGTGGGTTTCATCTTGCAAACCACACAAACCACATTTGCCAGAGCAAGGTACATGTCGCTTGCGTAAATTGTGTCTCACTGCCAGGATGTTGGAGCAGCCACGCCAAATGAAGGCTGGAATTTTGGGCGGGGCATTGACGTGCCAAACTGACTTCTAGACTGCATTGTGTTCTCATCTACCGCTGGCCGCATCGGCTTCCTTCCGTCCTAGCTCACCATTCCGCTGTAAGTGGAAGCCAAGCTCATAGCCTGACTTCACAGTGTACTGCCCATGTGGGCAGAAGGCCAAATTATCTTGTTTGGGCAACCCAACCTGCTGATTGGAATGCTCAAAATCCGACTGGCCTCCTCTTGATCAAAGCATCTTCCAATCACATCTTCCCTCCATGTCTTCAAGAGAGGGTCAATAAGATCATGAACCATAATGGGCAAATCGGGGTGCCACGAGAGAGTCCTAAAGGTGTAGGGGGTGGGTAACCACGAATCATCGCTCACCCAAATCCTACAGCCATGCACGCCAATGCATACTAGACTCCAGAATCCGATGCCCTTGGAGAATGCCTTTCCATCCCCAAGAAGCTCCATTTTTACTGGAGGCGGAGAGGAACATTCCCCCTTCAAAGTATATGTCATGAAGTAGGCAAGGTAACAGGGACCAGGGATTGTGTAGAAGCCGGCAACTGATCTTACCCAGCAAGGCAAGATTGAAACATTGGATATCACGAAAGCCCCAAGCCTCCAGCTTTTTTCAACTGAGATAGTTTATCCCAACTAACCCAATGGATCCTGTGCTTCTCCTTATGAGTCTGCCACCAAAATCTAGCAATTGCAGCTTCAATTTCCTTACACAAGGTCATAGGCAACTTAAAACATGACATTGCATAACAGGGCATAGCCATGACCACTGCTTTGATCAGGACCTCTTTGCCCGTCGAAGAGAGAAACTATTCAGCCCAACCATGGAGCTTAGCACCTAGCTTTTGCCGCATCTCTTCAAAAACTTGTTTATTTGATGCTCCAAAATCAACTATGATGCCTAAATATTTCCCAAATTCCTTGCAGCCTTTGACTACTAAGATATGTTCTAGTTGCAGACGAAGGTGAGATGAACAGTTTGAATTGTAAAATATAGAACTCTTGTCGAAATTAACACTTTGTCCAGAACCTACTTCATAACACTGTAAAATGTTCATAATACACTCCGCTTCCCTTGCATCCGCTCTGCAAAACATGATAGAGTCATCAACAAACAAAAGATGATCAATGCACACCCCATCCCTTCATATCTGAAAACCGTGTAAAGCTTGTCTCTCTGCATAAGACTTAATCAAAGAGGTGAGTCCTTCAGCACAAATCAAGAATAAAAAAAGGTGACAAAGGGTCCCCCCGCCTTAGTCCTCTCGAGGGTACAATATTGTTATCCGTTGCGCCATTAATTAGAACACTGTATGAAACCTTAGAGATACATTCAAAAACCCATGAACAAAATTGGTAAGGGAATTCGAGTTTCTTCATCATTGTGATCACAAAGGGCCATTCAACACGGTCAAAGGCTTTCGCCATTTCTAGTTTAATAGCCATAGTTTTTGGGTCTGAGCGTTTACTCCATTGAAGGGAATGCAGGATTTCATGAACCGCAAGGATGTTGTCAGTGATTTGCCGATCAGCCACAAAGGCCGACTGATGGGGACTAAAAATCTGAGGCAGCACTTTCTTCAGTTGATTAGTGAGGATTTTTGAGATAATTTTATATATCACACATTACAGAGAGAAAATTGGACGCCACTGCTTCATATTCCAAGTAGGTACTTTGGGGATGAGAGTGATGTGTGTGCGTTTAAGCTGTCGAGGCAAATGGCCAGCGTGGAAGAAGCTCTAGGCGACTCGAAAGACGTCTGCACCGTCTACATGTTGTCATTGAAACCGTTATCACTTTTTAGATCACAATTTAAAGATTATTTATGTGAAATAGGGCTTGGGAATGGGAAATCAAAGATTTCCCCTGTTTGGTAAGTAGCATTCATTGCATTTTTTTAAAATATAATATGGGTCTAATTGGAAAATTAAACAAACTTTGTTTTACATTCACTACCCCAAAAAAAAAAAAAACATTAGTCACATTTTTTTAAGCTACGAAAGTGATTTTCGTGACATTAGAGGATTGGTCAATGACTTTAATTACTACTTACCATTATTGGTAACATGCTATTTAAATATAATAAATATCAAGTTGCTATTTTCACCTCTTGTCTTATTTCCCTATTTGTAAAATAACTTCTAAGGACTTAGGGAAAAAACATATTTCACCCATTAAGAATTAAAAAAAAATTGAAAAATAATAATAAAAAGGAAAATTTTAAAGAAATAAAAAGAAAACAAAAAAAACCCTAACGCACGTACATCACGTCACAAGCCCATTCAATTTTGTTTTGCACTCTTAAGGTAGCTACCACAACCTCCTCTGTTGCCTTCTCAATCTCATATTATATGGTGGGTGGGAAGATAAGGTAGGTGGGAAAATACAAGAGGTGAAAATAATAGAACTTCAAATTTATTGTGGTTCGGGTAACTTTCTAATAAAATTATGATAAAAATCTTCCTCCCAATAAAATATTAGAATTGTAAGATATAAATGTTTTACTTGGAATACGTACCTTACTTTTCAATATACGGCACCTTCTATAGTGCACCAGGTGCACCCATGCACCATTTGTCTTTATGATGCTCCCAGATTTTTAAAAAAATTGGTTACCGGTTCTACAAGTTATCAAGTTTCCACTTTTTGAAAATGCAATTGCATAAGGGTCATGCAATAATGCCCTTCCTGTTTGGCAATTGGCATATGATTGGATAGTGATTTACAGTAGTTTGGATATGAGAGTACCATAACATTGTAAGAGGATCCTAAAACTTATAAGTTACAAATTTTGGGTAGCGGTTTACAAGTTTTTGAACCATGATTACAACATTAGGGTTCACCTAATCCATAATGTTGTAAATACTCATTTACAAGGATATGGATCCACATTACAAGGAATTGGTAACTCCGGACCATGAGGATGTAAATTGGGTCCTTATTCTAGTAAAATGTGGGTTTACAAGACTAAGGGCCGGTTTTACAATTTTGGGATATGAGGGTACCATAACCTTGTAAGGAGGATCCAAAAACATGTAAGTTACACGATTTGGGTAGTGATTTACAAGTTTTTGTACCACGATTACAACGTTAGGGTTCTCATAATCCTTAATGTTGTAAATCCTTATTTTACAAGGATATGGATCCACATTACAAGAAATTGGTAAGTGCAGACCATGAGGATGTAAATTAGGTTCTTATTCTAGTAAAATGAGGGTTTACAAGATTAAGGGCCGATTTTACAATTTTGGGATACAAAGGTACCATAACGTTGTAAAGAGGATCCATAAACATGTAGGTTACACAATTTGGGTAGTGATTTACAGGTTTTTGCGTCATGATTACAACATTAGGGTTCTCATAATCCTTAATGTTGTAAATCCTTATTTTACAAGGATATGGATCCAAATTATAAAGAATAGGTAAGTTCGGACCATGAGGATGTAAATTGGGTCCTTATTCTAGTAAAATAAGAGTTTACAAGATTAAGGGTTGATCTTACAATTTTGGGATACGAGGGTACCAAAACATTGTAAAATGAATCCATAAACATGTAAGTTACACGATTTAGGTAGTGATTTACAAGTTTTTGTACCACGATTACAATGTTAGGGTTCTCATAATCCTTAACATTGTAAATCCTTATTTTACAAGGATATGAATCCAAATTACAAAGAATAGGTAAGTCCGGACCATGAGGATGTAAATTAGGGTCCTTATTCTAGTAAAATGAGGGTTTACACGATTAAGGGCTCATTTTACAATTTTGGGATACAAGGGTACCAAAACATTGTAAAAAGAATCCCTAAACTCGTAACTTATAAGTTTTTGGTAACAATTTACAAGGTTTTGCTCATGGATTACAACGTTAGGGTTCACCAAATCCATAATGTTGTAAATCATATATTTACAAGAATAAGGATCCATATTACAAAGGATTGGTAATAGTGGACATTAGGGATGTAAATTGGGTCCTTATTCTAGTAAACAATGGTTAAGGATGGATTTTATAATCTTATGGAACATAAATGTCCAAAATAGAGTAATACGAGACCTTAATATTGTAAATATTTGTGTTTACAAGTATAATGACCTAATTTACTTTCCTAAGGTCCCTAGTTACCTTAATATTGTACTAGATGTCTTTATCCTTGTAAATTACGATATTACAATATTAAGGATGGGTTTTACAATCCTATGAAACACATCTATCCAACATAGAGTAATATGAGACCTTAATATTGTAAACATTTGTGCTTACAAGTATAAGGACTCAATTTACTTTCCTAATGTCCCAATAACCTTAATATTGTACTAGATGTCTTTATCTTTGTAAATTACGATATTACAAGATTAAGGATGGATTTTACAATCTTATGAAACACAGTTGTCCAACATAGAGTAATACGAGACCTTAATATTGTAAACATCCGTGTTTACAAGTATAATGACCCAATTTACTTTCCTAATGTCCCAAGTTACCTTAATATTGTACTAGATGTCTTTATCTTTGTAAATTACGATATTACAAGTTTAAGGATGAGTTTTACAATCTTATTGAACACAACTGTCCAACATAAAGTAATACGAGACCTTAATATTGTAAACATCTGTGTTTACAAGTATAAGGACCCAATTTACTTTCCTAATGTCCCAAGCTACCTTAATATTGTACTATATGCTTTTATCTTTGTAAATTACAATATTACAAGATTAAGGATGAGTTTTACAATCTTATGGAATATAACTGTTCAACATAGAGTAATACGAAACCTTAATATTGTAAACATCCGTGTTTACAAGTATAAGGACCTAATTTACCTTCCGAATGTTCCATTTTACCTTAATATTGTACTAGATGTCCTTATGTTTGTAAATTACGATATTACACTATTAAGGATTGATTTTACAATATAATGGAACACAACTGTCCAATATAGAGTAATACGAGATCTTAATATTGTAAATATCCGTGTTTAGAAGTATAACGACCCAATTAACCTTCCAAATGTTCCACTTTACCTTAATATTGTACTAGATGTCCTTATGTTTGTAAATTAAGATATTACGATATTACACGATTAAGGATTGATTTTACAATATAATGGAATACAAATGTCCAACAGAGTAATACAAGTCCTTACTTTGTTTTAGATAGCCCTTTTTTGTTGGATTTTTTGTTATGTATTTAAAGTTATTTAATTTATGCTATTGTAAGTAAATGTAATTGTCGTGCCAAAATGTACCAGTTACAGACGAAAAATTGAAAATTACCTGGTCTTGTTATTTTGTAGTTATACATCGTTTTGAACTTAGAGTTCTCTAATAGAAAGCAAATTTTGCGCATATTTCATTCATACTCGTATTAGAGACAATCCAAGTATTGTTTCTTTTTTACAAAAATATATTTTGAATATATTAATAATACAAAATAATGGTCTATCATCAATTATGGTGCTATGAGGTTTGACATTAAGTTGCAAAAGTTGTAATCGCCTAAACTTAGAAACCAATTTGGATTGGCAAAAACGATCCACAAATACCATGACTTATGAAATTTGTACTTGGTAACATGTAATTTCCAAACAGGGAGATACTAATTGCACAAATAAGTGCAATTGCAAACTAATAAATGCAATGATTCTATCTTCGTTTGGTAATTGGTAAATATGGACCAAGTTTACAAGAATAAGGACCAAGTATACATCTCTGAGGTCCATTCTTGACTTCATCTTGGAATGTAGATCCTTTCTATTGTAAATTACGATATTACAAGTCTATGGATACACCTTATAAGTTTATGGAACGTGGACATCCAAAACATTGTTAAATGAGTCCTTACTATTGTAAACCCTTGTCAATTATTAAATAGTATATGGATCCCTGTTTGTCAAGTATGGGCTCTCTGTTTGTCAATCGGATGCTCCCTGGTTATCAATTATGTGCTCCATGTTTGTTAATTACTCACATCGCCTTGAATATTGGTAATACTCTAGAAGTAATTACTTAAAATGCATAAAATTGCCAAACATAATTGCAAAAGCCGCCTAAGAAGTTGGTAATTGGATTCAAAAATCAAATGTCAAAGTACCTATTGCATTTTCATTCTCAAAATGCAAAAGACTACCAATAGAATGACAATTTATGTACACAAATTACAAAAATCACTTGATGAGTTGGTAATTGCATTTCAAAATCACATATCAAAATACTTTGAAGCTTTCTCCATCTTTGCATTTCATCGCATCTCTAAATATCGCCTTTTATTTTTGGTTGAGATCAAGAAAGCCTAAAAAATGCGGTGGGAGAAAAACAACCAACGAGTGTAGAAGGAAAAGAAAAAATAGAAAGAAAAAAAAACACTAGGAAGGAATCAAGCTAAAGCCGAAAACACAAGCCCAACATCATGTTCCCCAACCCAGCTCAACTTTTGCAGCTCCACCGTCCTCAAATCAATCCCTGTCGCTACATGAGCACCGTGATTCAGATGTCTGGGAATCCAAAACCAATCAACTTCATCGAACCCAGCTTCTAATTTCATGATTTCGTTTATCAGAGGGAGCAAGTTTCAATCCCTGTTTTACACACCACAATCCATAACAGCACATAACTCATTAATTTCTCAAATCTCAATTTCAATTCCACGATGTAATTTGCTAATAAAGTTAGAAAATTGATTATAAAAATTACCCGTAGAAGATTGAGCGCTAGTATTGATTTCATGGAATGGACCCATATTTGATTCTAACTCTGACTGTCGGTGGGAGGGGAGGGGCCATGTTTGAACCAAGAAACTCAACATGAAAGAGAGAGAAGAGCAGCAGCGAAATCAGAGAGAGAAGCTTCACATTTCAGTTTTATTTGTTTTTTAATATTTAACCTACAACAACCAGTTAAACAAGTCACCAACGATCAAAGGTGTGGATTAACCCACATCCACTAACTGCTTATCCAATGGTGAATATTATTGGCGCATACATGCACCTTTCGCATGATAGAATTTTCCTTCAATATACATTTAAGTTTTCAATAAAATATTTCTTTTAATTGATAGTGTCATATCATGCATTGTTGATTACAATATTTTATTTTTGCTTTTAATTGACAAAACTGTGCTGAATAACAAACTGATTCAGCAATGACAACCAAGGAAAATGGCACGGATGTTGTATTAGCAAGGAAATACAGATGTAGCAGTAGTTACAATTGGTTGTATAATGTGTATTTATTAATGATTTATTGGAATATGAAAAGGAATTTCAAGTTTGAATTATTTTTTAAAAATAAATTACCGTAGTCTGATTCTTGATGGGCATTTTTGTTACATAAGCAAGCAATTCTACGAAAGTCAACATAAATACAAATAAAAGGCTTAATGTCAGGCAAGTTCAATAAAATAAATATTCTATTGCTAAACTGAGGCGGCGTTTGTCCCATTCTATTTCTCCACGCTGGTGATAGACGAGCTACCTCAACAGATTTGGAATCCGGTTTTGGAGTGCTGCGGTGGGAGTGCTGCTTGTGTTGGGTTAGTGTTCCTGGTATGTGCTGTCATGGGCCTCTGGGATAGTTTTTCAAAATTTTGTCATGCTATGGCGTGCGTGCAGCATTTAGGCTTTTAGAAATTTAGAATAAGGAGTGGAATTGAATGTTTTTAGGCTTTTAGAAATTTAGAATAAGGAGTGGAATTGAATGTTACTAGGTTGTTTTTTGTTTTTTTATCTTTTAGCTATTGGAAGAATTTGAATTGAATCCAATATTGTGTGTGCAATCAGTGCATGCATAGTAAGAGTGTTTGTTTTGGTCATTTTTACTAGAATTAATGAATACTATATTTTCTAGGCTTGTAAAATGGGCCAAGTCGAGCCAGTCCAGTCTTAAGAGGTGTAAGCCCAAGTTCTAACCTATAACGGGCTTTTTTGGCCCTAGGAAGTGAATGTTACTAGGCTTTTTTTTGTTTTTTGTTGTTTAATCTAGGGCTGTATTCAATTAAGATTTTAAAAGAGTTTAAAAGTTTAGGTGTATTCAATTCAGATTTTAAAAGAGTTCGTAAAAATTTGGGTGTATTCAATTCAGATTTCAATTGATATTAAAAAAATGGGGAATGCTAGCAACCTTCTCTCTAACCTTCTCCTTTGGACCTTCTCCCTTTGTTGCTTGACACATGTCACTCTCCTTACACATAAAACAATGCTATTAATTACACAAAAACCAATAATTATATTTCCATGTTTGCCCTTGGCTGAAGCTTCTTCTCTTTACTTTATCTTTCAAAAGGGGCCTACCTTTTCTTACCATCTTATTAATTTTTCTTTTAAAGTCAGTTTTTTTTTTAACACAGAGTCTAGATAGAAAAAAAAAAAAAAAACAAAGGTCCTTCAAATCCGTAAACACCCCAATGGTTCAGAGTTTACAAACTAACTTTTTTTTTTTTCAAAGGAAATTGCTTGATTGCATTTCTTATACTACTAAATAAACCAAAATATCCCCCAAATCTCAGTAGAAACAAAACAAAATATTTTAATATTAGCAATGGTTACAAAACACCAAATAGTGAAATCTTTGTCCAATATTAAAGTCTTCCCAAAAAAATTCCAGAGTAGTAGTAGAAACAAAAGATGATTAATCTCCCTAGACTTCACTTCACTTCTCTTCTTCAAAGATATACGACTTCACTTCACCACTCATCTTCCCAGACTTCATATGCAAATCTTCTCTAATATGTATCAACTGTTCCTATTACCACAAAATTCAATTGGCCAAACAAGCATAAACAAAGTTCTTATAAATAAATAAAAAATTCTATAAATAAATAAAAAGAAAAAGTTCTTATAACAATACCATCTTTTGTAGTTTGACCAGCGAAATATTCATGCATGTCTGAGGTCCACAAATTATAATTTCCCTATTACATATAGTAGATATGCACCTTAATTAATACAAATATATTAGTAATAAACACAAATAAATCATATATGACAATATTAACTACCATCCAGTCCATATTTACTTTCATTCCATTATGCCCTTCAAGAGTCTCATATTCATCCTATAACATATCAGGGGACATATCAAAGAAAAACAAGATTTATTCATAAGTGATAAAATTCAATAAAAGGTTATGATTATTAAGTGTTGAAAAGAAGAATTTGTGTATCACCTATGGTATACTTACTATTTGTTGCAAGCATTCATGAGTATCCTTGTAGTTATCAGAAGCATCATTCCTTGTGTGTGTTTGTTCCTACAACATAAAAAAAAACACCTTGACATGTATATGTTATATACGCACCTAAAGGTAATTCCAAAAGAAAACTGATATATTGTACCTCTCTTAGCAAGGAGCTTTCCATCCCATCATTAGATAGTCCAAGATTTGCTTGTGCCTACGAAAAAAGATGAAAAGTATATTTAATAGATAGGCAATGACAATATGAGGAAGCAGATCAATATATGCCTTATGTACAGGAAAAGAATTTAGAGCATACCTTCTTTGGCTTGTTGTTATATTTTTTACCATTGGAGTTCTGATTCTTCACCCTTTTCGGGGCTCCTTTTGTATTTGAGACTCTTGGATCAAGCACATTGATATCACACAACACATTATTATTAACATTTTCTTTATCAACGCTGTTGAAATCATATGATGTGCCATTGAGAGAATGATTTATGCTTGCACATTGTTTCAAGGCTTCCTCCAATGCATGATTTACAATATCATAACTCTCTTGAGATAATGACCCCTCTTCAATCAATTTATTGGCTTTTCGAAACAAGTCATTGAAATGTTGTTTTTTGGGGTCAACTTCTTTTGACATATGTCTACTGGTGTATCCATTCCTTGCATCTTTTGTCCATCGTTTTAATATGTAATGACTTGGAATTCTAAAAACACCAGAAGATTGCAGCACAGCCATTGCATGCCTACAAAGAAACCCACTATATTCAAACAGCCGACATACACAACAGACTTCACATTTTCTTCCATCAAAGATGACCACAAAATCTTGCTTCTTTTCAAAATCTTGAACTTTAAAAGTATTTTTCATGCTTTCCTCCTTTTCTTTTATAGGATAACATGCCGATACTCCTAAAACTTGTAGTTGAAACTTCCTAAAAATTTCATGTGTGTAAATAACTGACATTTGCTTCTCAAAAGGTGATGGGGATTTTAAAGTAGGCTCTTTGTGTAATGTCTTAAAATCTGCATGGGTTGCTGCTTCTTCTCTATCTTGTAAAGCCACCTTGTATTTCTCAACAAACTCTTTCAATGTAGTCTTCTTGTTTACATATTTATCAAAGAAAGAATTGATACTTTCAGATCTCTGAGTTGTAGACATTCCAGCAAAAAATGCATCTCTCATGTAAGTGGGAACCCAAAACTTGCGGTCTTCGAACAAAGATTTAAGCCACTCATTGTTATCAAGCTCAAACACTTCAACCATATTCTGCCATTTTTGCTCAAAGTCCTCTTCTGTCCATGAATTGTAGATGCAATTATTAAAAACTCCCATAAAATTTCCATGCTTTCTCAAAACTTCACCAAGCTTTTGAGGGATCTTTCTCAATATATGCCATAAACAGAAACGATGACGAGCATTTGGGAAAACCTCCGCAATGGCTGCTTTCATAGCTCGATCTTGATCAGTTAGTATAGCACTAGGAGCTTTCCCACCCATAGCTCTAATCCATGTCTTCATTAACCAAACAAATGTACAAGTAGTTTCATCCGCAAGTAGTGCACATCCAAGTAATGTAGACTGAGAATGATTATTCACTCCAATAAAAGGAGCGAAAGGCATCTTATATTTGTTGGTGATATATGTTGTATCAAACGAAATGACATCACCAAAAATTTTGTAGTCTTCCCGGCCTTTTGCATCGACCCAAAACACATTTACCAAACGTTGTTCTTCATCCAAATCCATTGCATAAAAAAAGTTAGGATTCTCTTCTTGCATTCTCGTGAAAAGCTCAAGCATTGCCTTAGCATCCCCGGATTCTAGTGCCAAACGACGTTCCTTATCTAGATGATTTCTAATGTCTTTTTCTAAAAACCCAATTTTTTCATATCCTCCGTATTGTTTGGCCATTGCAGCAAAAATTTTACTTGGCTTCACTCCAACTGAATGCAAAGCATTAATATTATACTTGTCGGCACTGGTGATTCTTCTATTACTTGGAAAGTAGTGTATATGCTCTGGATAGAGATCATGGTTATGCTCTTTGACAAAATTACAAACCAACCATTTTCCATCAAACCTTCTTTTGACTTCCAAGCTTGCTTTGCAATCTATTTTCAAGCAAGGCCGTGGGTTAATAGCATCAGATTTTCGTTTTTTCCCATACCTCGTACAAGCAAATTTTGCAGAAATCCATTCTCCAGATGCCTTTGATCGACGACAAGATACCTTTGAGGCAGCAAATCCTTTTTGTTTGGCATACTCTGAATAAAATTCATACGCCTTGTCATCTGAATGGAATTCCATTTCACTAAAGTCTATGTCTTCATTAATAAAGCTTGCACTCTTAAATATATTAGTGTTATCTTGACTCACACCATCAACATCTTCATCGGGCAAATTCAAGTCAATCTCGTCTCCCATGGACACCTAACAATATAGGCTTGAGATAAAATATATAGAAGCAAAAGAATAAAAAATCCCCAAAATCGAATTCAATATGAAAAGAAAAGCAAAAGAAATACCCATCAACCTAAGAAAATACATCCAAAAGATATCAATTTTCAGCACAATAATATATTGAAATGGAAAAAACCATACCTCTGACCAAGACTTGAGCGAGAGAAGCTGAAGAAGATGCTTTAGCTTTTGTGGTTCAGAGTTGAAAAGGTAGGGCCCTTTTGAAAGATAAAGCAAAGAGAAGAAGCTTCAGCCAAGGGCAAACATGGAAATATAATTATTGGTTTTTGTGTAATTAATAGTATTGTTTTATGTGTAAGGAGAGTGACATGTGTCAAGCAACAAAGGGAGAAGGTCCAAAGGAGAAGGTTAGAGAGAAGGTTGCTAGCATTCCCCTAAAAAAATACATCAAAATCTAGGTGTATTCAATTATGACTTTTTAAAAGTCAAACAAAATTTAGGTGTATTCAAAAAGTAATTTATTTTGAAGGAATTAATAACTTGCCTAATTTCGTTAGAAATTAAAGTGGTAAGTATAAATACAAAAGGCTTTGACAAATCTTATGTGAACCCTAGAAACTTTGAACCTGCTCTGCGCTTTCTAATCCTTGAACGTGTGTGCTTGTCAAGAGGAGGTAAAAAATCTCTTCTCTTTTTCTACGCTTTCCATTGCTTGAATAATTGTTGTTGCTATACATCATCATATATCCAAGCAATTGATGTTGCTTGTATTCAATGCACATCATGTATGAATTGTTGGTGTTTCTTGAATAGTTATTGTCGCCATCATCAAATATCAATGAACAATACATCATCATCATCATATTTATTGATGTGCATGTACTTTTTCTACGATTTCTCTACTTTTTTTTTTTTTTGGTTGCTGTTTTTTTTTCTTGTATAGTTTTTTGGTTGCTATTTTTTTTTGGTTTCTGTACTTTTTCTACATCATCCTTTTTTTTTTGTTGTTGTTCATCAAATATCGATAGCCTTCTTCATCTACAATCATCCTTTTTTTTTTGTGTTTCCCTTTTTTATCAATGTACAATATATATATATATATATATATATTCTTATGAACTAATTAAAGATTGCATGTATTATCTAATAACATTATAAATGGGAGATTCACAACAAGGAAAAAAAACACCTTGTAACCCATGGACCTCGAAAAAGAGCAATATGCTATTAGAACTAATGGTTGATGCTGCCAACCGTGGATGGCGCGATTCTAATGGTTTGCTAAGCAAGCAAATAGTAGAAAGCAAGATACTTCCTGTTCTTAATGCAAAACTTGGATGCCAAAAAACTTATCATCAATATTAGAGTCGTCTGAAATGGTTTAAGACAAGATATCACAATTTTACTCAACTCATGCGTCATAGTTCTGGATTTGGGTGGGACTCTGTCTCAAAGAAATTCACAGCTACTGAAGAAGTATGGCAAGATTACTTTAAGGTAAGATTTTAATTTTGTTAAATGTTACTTTATAATGATAACTTTCACTTTTGTACTTTTTGCATAGCATTTATTTATTTATTTTGTTTTTGATAGTCCCACCCAAGTCAAGTGCATCTTCGAAGAGATACATTTGCAAACTATGAGGATTTGGTAATTGCAATTGGCAATGGAACAGCTGCTGGGAAAAACTCAATTGGACTTGGTGATGATACCGATGCTAGAACGTATGAAGTTGGAGAAAGTAGACCTACCAAATTGCAAGATACCGACGAGGCATTTGTACCAAGTCAAAATGAAACATCATACCAATCTTTGTCGTCTGGTAATTTTACTTCATCACCTTTTCTAGACACAAATTTGGAAGCTCCCTTAGAAAAGCTCCCTCCAAGAAAGAAACCTAAAACTAAGTTTGAAGCAAATAATAATTCAGTTGAGACCGTAACTCAAGCTGAACTTGTAGAAAAAGTTTATGTGGGCATGGATTCAATTGTTGCAATTACCACTAAAATTCGAGGAATGCATAGCCTAATGGAGAAAACGCATTAGTTTGGAGAAGTGTTAAGACTTTATTAGTTTGGAATTTGTTGAACTTGGCCTACAATTAATTATTTGGGTACTGTTTATGTGCCTTTATGCTTTTTCAGTTTTATCTTCAGATTTGTTTTAATCTATATAGTTTTAATGTTACATATCTATATAGTTTTGTCTTTAGATTTGTTTTAACTTATGAGTATTGCTTGTGTTACAATGTTATATGTGCACTTCAGATTTTTTTTGTTATTAATGGAGATGGAAGAAGTAGATGAAGTACTATGGAATGAAGAAATCGAGGAAGAAAAAGAAGAAGAGGAAATGGATGATGAAGAATTAGAGAAACATGATTCTGAAACCATTAAGATATTGTTGATGGCAACAGAAGCAATAGCTCAAGTGCTCAATGCTTTAATGGCTCTCATACATGATGGTCATATTGAACGTTCGTTAGCTCGATGCCCAATCTCTACAATTGGGTACAATTATATAAATAAGGTATTGCATGAGGATCCTCAACACTTTCGACAGCTATATAGGATGTACCCTTATGTGTTTCTGAAGCTATGTGGTATCATTAGAGAGAAGCTATGTGGTTTCTGAAGCTATGAGCTATGTGATATCCTCAAAATACATAACATCAAATGCCTTAATTTATTTTAGGGTTGCATTTGAGCTATTGATGGCACACATATACCAGCAATTGGAATTCATATACATTCTTAGTGGATGGGAGGGTTCAACTCATGATTCCAAAGTGTTAAATGATTCTTTATCAAGGAGGAATAGACTTAAAGTGCCACAAGGTATATATTTATTTATTTATGTCTATATTAGGTAGTATTGTAAATATTAATTGGATTTGTGTCGTATATTCAGGTAAATATTTCTTAGTGGATTGTGGATTCCCAAATCGGCGTCAATTTTTAGCTCCATTTCAAGGTGTTCAATATCATCTTCAGGATTTTACCGGTCAAGGTCGAGATCCTGAAAACCCAGCTGAGTTGTTCAATCTTAGACATGCTTCCTTAAGAAACGTAATCGAGATTCGGTATATTAAATCACGATTCACAATTTTTAAGTCTGCCCCTCCATTTCCATATGAGACACAAGTAGAGTTGGTCTTAGCTTGTGCAGGGTTGCACAATTTTTCTCCGCAAGGAGTGTCGTTCTGATAAATTTCCTATTGAAGAAAACAACGAGCATTCAACATCGTCATCATCACTAGAAACTGAGGGAAATAATTATGACCAAGTTTTTCAAACCCAAGAACAACAACGTGAGAATGCTAACCAATGGAGGGTTGGGATATCATCATATATGTGGAGAGATGCTATGAATGACGGGAGTCAAAGATGAGCAATGAAGCAGATACTTATTCGTTTTTATGCATTTAGAATTATAGTTTACTTATCATTTTTTTTGTCATGAAATTACTTTTATGTTTTTACTTTTGCGCATTTTTCATAAACATGCAGACATAATGTGAGAATCCTCATTCTTAACATGTTAATATTTTTAGTAAATATTAAATTATAGTAATTATATATATTTATATATATTACTTTTATAATGGAATTTATGTTATTAATAAATAATTAAGTACTTTGTTATTTTCATTAAAATATATATTTTTTATTTACTCAAGACGAAAGGAAGCCAATAATTTTTGTTGAAATTTCATGATAAATGTAATGACCGTCATTCATTAATTATGTGTATGTCATATATGCAGTTGATATATGCATTCTTGTCTTCCTCCAAGATCATTGTGTGGCGTTGAAGTTTTCTATTGGTTTGCATGTTGTGTTGTCAAGACATATGGTGCCTTCATTAGTTAAGTGTGAATAACAAGAAAGCTTGTACAGCTTTACAATTGCTTGCGTCATATAAACAGGAGGTGGAACTTAAGTTTTTCCTCTTACTGGCACATCATTCAGCATGCAATTGTTTAGTAAAATTGTTGATTGATATTTTAGCTTTGGCTTGAAGAAAAAGGTTGTTATATTATTATCCTTTTGTAAACCGCCAATTACTTCATCCAATAGAAGTAAAGGTATTGCCGACATTCCTTTAGTAGAAATAGGAATTCAATTGTTTCATTCTGAAACGCACAACATACATGGTTTGCAAGGGAAAACCATAAGAGTTAGAAAGAGGGAAATACTAGAGATAGAATTTGACTGTGGATGCGGTGGAAATTAGGGAGTCGTCTTACAGTTCTAGCAAAAGCTTTGGTGTCAAGGTAGGGGTTTCTTGGGGGCCTTTTTCAGAGATTGATTTAATTAAATTATGTGAGCATTACATTGTACATGGTACTGTTTGATTGACGTTCCTTGTATTGGGTGTTTATATTCTCTTAACTATTTGAACAATGTTGGTACATTGGTGATATTCTGAATAGCTACATTGTTGTGGGATATATGGATATGTGAAATGCATAATTATATCATGTCATGGAAATTAGTTGGAGATGTTGGTTGGAGATAATAATAATGGAAAAGAGGGTAATGGATATAGTCTTTTGTGTAGTTGAGTCTAACTCTTGGCAGGTACCAGGTCTCAGGGATCCCACAGTGCACATGGTTTTTATTGGGTGATTCGGGACTGGCGAAAGGGAGTTAGGCAAGATGACTAACAAAAGGGGAATTATGGGACAGTTGAAATGGGTGTTAGTTCATATAAATGGGCATCCGGGACCAAGTGGTATAAGCATGGTATGGGACATGCAGGTTATATGAATTAACGGGATTAAATGAAGAGCATTCATGCATTATTATTAATAATGAGATATTTGGATGTGTAATTGTTCGTCATTTAATTTAATTATATCAATTTCATGTAAAAAGGTTTATGTCCCTACTGAGCTGTGGTTTCGCTCACCCCCTAATAGATTTTGCAGGTATCGAACCTGAAAGCTAGAGCTTTTGATGATTTTGGCATATTTATAAGAATGTACTGTGTACATAGCTTGTGGATAAATAATGAACTACTCATTTAAGTGAACTCTTGAGTAGTTCTGACTTGTAAAATAATGTAACAAATTTCAAGAATTTCAGATGTTGTCATTTCCCTGAATATTCTTTGTGAGATATTTATTTTATTTATTTAATTGTTTCTTCACATTTTAGTTATAGTTTTTATTAAATTCTATGATTAAAGTGTGAATCACGACTTAACCCAAGGTTACGTAAACCCGTGGGTTGGGGCGTGATACATAAATCCTTATTTGGTTGCACATTTGAACAAATTAGATGCCCTTTTTTTTTTCTTTGGATGCCCTTTTCTTATTTGGTTGTAAAGGTACTTTTCTCTTTTGAAAATCTAGAAAAACGATAAACAACCCAAAATAAAAAATATAAATAAATAAATAAATTTTAGAACTCTAATCAACTCTTTTAAAATCTACGATAAAACTCTAACAAACACCATCAAAATCAATCTAGGAATTCAATCAAACTCTATGTGGAGTTGATAGAAATCAATTAAATTACATTGAACTCTATAAACTTTATAACTCCATTCAACTCTTTTATCTTTTAGGTATTGTAAGAATAATTAGATTGAATTGAATCCAATATTGTGTGTGCAGTCAATGCTTGCATAGTAACAGTTTTTGCTTTGGTCCTTTTTACTGGAATTAATGCATACTATATTTTCTAGGCTTGTAAAAAAGGCCAAGCTAGGCTAGTTCGGGTGTGAGCCCAAGTTAACTTATGACAGGCTTTTTTGGCCTTAGGAAGTGAACGTGTCAGGCCGAGCTAGCCCTATATTAATATGTAAGCCTAAGCCCTACCGACGGGCCAAATAGGTTTTTGGTACGGGCCTACATGGGCCATCTCATTTTTTGTTTTGTTTTTTTTATTTATTACTTTCTCAATATTTTAATCACAAATTATTTAAAAAATAATAATAATAACATTATTATTAAACTCAATACACTAATGTTATTGACATTTTTGGTCTTATTTAACTCCAACCAATAAAAAAGTTGTGTTGAAAACAAAGAAAAAACCAATAAAGTTGTCGCTTGCTTCCAATAAAGACAATGGGAAATGCAAAGCAAGGCATGCACATTGGACGGATAACCTAGGATGTGGTGATTGTCTGCTTTTTTGAATATTTTTTTTACTTTAGGTGATTTGTTTAATACAAGTAATTTGTTTACTTGGTTTTGTTTTGAACAATTATATATTAGAGTTGTGTACTCTAATTTTTCAACATTGTGTTCCTATTGTTGATTGGCTTTTATATTATATTGTATTTTGGGGTGGACTATAAGAGGAAGCTCATGGTATTGTGGCTGGTAAGAATAAGGTTTCGGAGTGCTGTGGTGGGAGTGTTGCTTGTGTTGGGTTAGTATTCCTGATATGTGCTATGACAGGGCTCTTGGGTCCTTTTTACTAGAAGGTGTGAGCCCAAGTTCTAACCTATAACGAGCTTTTTTGGCCTTATGAAGTGAACGGGCCTAGTTGGGCTAGCCCTATATTAAATATGCAAAGCCTAGGCCCTACCCATGGGTAAAATAATTTCGGGCTTTTGTTACGGGCCTATATGGCCCATCTCGATTTTTTGTCTTTATTTATTTATTTATTACTTTCTCAATATTTTAATCTCAAATTATTTAAAAAATAATAATAATAACATTATTATTAAACACAATACACTAAAGTTATTGACTTTTTTTTGTTTTATTTAACTCCAACCAATAAAGTTGACGTGTTTAAAACAAATTAAAAATCAATAAAGTTGGCACTTGCTTCCAATAAGGCTGCGTTTGGTTCATGGGAAAGGAATCGTGGGGGTGGGAAACTAATTGCTTTCCCATGTTTGGTAAGTCAGACATGGGAAAGCGTTGCCTAACACATGGGAAAGTAGGAGGGAAAGTGAATCCTTCCTTCCTACTTGGGTTTCACTTTCCCTTCCCATGGGAAAGTAAGACTAACTTTTTTTTTGACTAATTTGTCCTTACTAACAATTCATAATTACAGTTTTTATCCAACAATTATTGGTATTTTTTTATTATTTTAATAGGGGTACAATTGGGAAACTAAACAAAATTTGCTTTCCATTCCTACTCAAAACAAACATGGGAAAGGAAAAAAAGTGATATTTCCGGGTCATTTTCCCGGCATTACCAAACATGGGAAAGGAATCACCATTTCCCAAGGGATGGGAAATGACATGGGAAATGATTTCCCATCAAATTCATTCCGTGAACCAAACGGGGCCTAAGGGGAATGCAAATAATGTAGAGTAGGCCATGCGCATTGGACATATAACCTAGAATGGTAATTGTCTGCTTTTGAATTTTTTTTTTACTTTGGGTGATTTGTTTAATACAATTAATTTGTTACCTTTGTTTTGTTTCCAATAATTATATATTAAAGTTGTGTACTCTAATTTTTCAACATTATAATTTATTTTGGAGTTGACTATAGAAGGAAGCTCGTGGCATTGTGGCTGGCCATAATCCGGTTTCGGAGTGCTGTGGTTGGAGTGTTGCTTGTGGTTGGTTAGTGTTCCCGATAAGTGCTATGATGGGGCTCCTGGGATAGTGGTTTAGGCTTTTAGAAATTTAGAATAAGGGGTTGAATTGAATGTTACTAGGCATTTTTTTGTTTTTTATCTAGGCTTTTTCTCTTTTAATTATTGGAAGAATAATCGGATTGAATTGAATCCAATATTTTTTGAGCAATCAGTGCATGCATAGTAAGAGTGTTTGTTTTGATCATTTTTAGTAGAATTAATGAATACTATAGTTTCTAGGCTTATAAAATGGGCCGAGTTGGGCCAGTTCGGCCCTAAGAGGTGTGAGCCCAAGTTCTAACCTATAATGTGCTTTTTTGGCTCTATGAAGTGAATGCGTTGAGACGGGCCATCCCTATATTAAATATGCTAAGCCTACACTACTACAAAAAACACTTTGCGCGACGAAATAATTTTGTTGCGCAAAATACAATTTCGTTGCGCAAAGTTTGCGCGATGAAATTTTGGTCGCGCAAAGATCGTGAAGAAAGGGTTTGCGCGACGAATACTAACGTCACTCAAAGTTACTTTGCGCGACGAATCTTAACCAATTTGCGCAACGAATTCTAACTACTTTGCGCGACGAATAATAACAACTTTGCGCGACGAATATTAACTATTTTGCGCGACGAATAATATTTACTTTGCGCGACGAATCCTAATGTCGAGCAAATCTTTGCGCGACGAAATATTCAATTTTTTAAAATTTTTGTTTTAAAATTTTTTTTAATTAAAATAAACTAGTTTAATAGTTTGCACGACGAAATATTTTGTCGCGCAAGGTTTTTGACATTTTGTTTTATTATTTCTCTTATATCAATTTCATTATATTAATTTTTTCAAATTTTTACTTTTTAAATTTAATTTAATTGTATGATTTTATTTTTTTTAATTACTTTAATTTAAATTGACATATTCAAAATAAAATTACATATGAAAAATAGTGGTCAAATTATCCAATATATATAATATTCAAAATGTACACATAAATTAACAAAGTACAATAATAAAATCTACAAGCCTATTGTGGTGGCAGTGGCGGAGGATATGTTTCAATAGCGTCCAAATCCTCAACTTTAGCCGTCAAAGTCTCGACGATTCCCTACAAAAAAAAAAAAACAAATATTGTCAAATAAAAAAAAACATAAAATAATAACAACAAATTGGCATAAACTCAAAACTAACACCAAAAACTCATATTAATGAAAAAAATTTAAACTTTGGAGAGAATATACCTTTTGGCAAGATTTTGAGTGAGTGAGAATGAGAGGGAGAAGTGAGTGTGAGAGAATTAGAGAAGATAGTGAGACAAAGATGAAAGAGTGAGTGAGAGTGAGAGATAGTAAAGAGAGAGATGAGAGATTAAGTGAGAGGAGCGAGTGTGAGAGAAATGGTAGGATTTGGGGAGAGGGAAAGAGAAAGGAGAGGTTGTTGAGGCCCATAAAAGTCACGGTTCGGCCCAAATAAATTCTCGGCCCAATGCAATACCTTACCGAGAAGAAACCCGATTTGGGCACGCGAAAGTTCATAATATGCACTTGCACACATGCCACGCTAAGCAAATAAGCAACACGCCACGCTACAAGCTTAAGTGGGCCCAAGCCACGCAAGATGCCTAGGGCTTGCTTGAGTGGGTTGTGGTATGGATGGTAATAAGTTGACATGAGGCCCATTGATGAGCCAAGAAATGGAAGTCCCGAGGTTGCTTGGGAGCCTCAGAACTCAGGCCCATTTCTTAGGCCCAAACATGTGGGTGAGCACAAAAGAGAAAATATCCCAACCAAAATAGCCTATTGACTCAACCAAGAAAGCCCAATGCTTGATAGAGATAGCCCACTTACTCAATAAACCAACTTGGCCCATACAATTACAATAGAAGAGCTGCAAAGCTCCAGCACTTGGCTGAAGCAGAAAACCACGAAGGGGCTAGGAAGATCTCATGTGCAGAATTGCTGGAAGGCTCCAGCGCAGGCAAGGGAACAAATTCCAAGCTAAAACATCCAAGGGACCAAAAGATATTGGTGCACAAGGAGCCACCTTCGAACCAGCATGTATGCCCATCTCTTTCTCTCTTCAGATCTGACCTTGAAAGAAGGAGGGAAATAGAGGAAGAAGGATATCTGGAAATATGAATGCTTCACAGAGGTAGTCGCGGGAAAGGGGCCTTGAGCTCCCAAAATCCCTGATTTTATGCAAAGGGGCAGAGTAGATTTCACCAAAAGAAGATGATTGAAAGGATGAGGAGAGAAAGGAATGGAAAAACTTGGCAAAATAGGATGGAAGTCATTAGGGTTTCTTGGAAACATGTGGCTTCCAGCGGCTATAAATAGGGCCTCTTCCACCCAACGAAAATCATCCACAACTAGAGAGCAAGCTTCCTCTCTTACTTCAAAACCCAGCAATTTTCGTGCTTAGTTCATCTCCTCCCTCAGCTTTCCCCTTTGTCATGCTATTTTGACATTTGACAGAGTCACTGTCGAGCTGCCGGAAATAGCGCCCAAGCCATCTTTTCCTTTCCTTCCCTCTTTCTCAACCAAACCTCTATGCAAACTCTCCATGTCCTACCTTAATACCACTTTTTCCCCTAAGAACACTCAGTTTTCTCTTCGGTGCTAAACTCATGTCGATTTTGCTCCCATGCCACAAGCTTCTCATCCCAAGCCAAGAATTTATCTGTAAGCAGCCATTATTTTCGTTGGTGAAGGTAACCAAGGTGTTTCCTAAGGCTTTACAACCCTTTAGAAACATTTTGAGGCTTGGTCTTTGAACTCAGACACAAGGGGATGATTTCACCAATTCGCTCCTTACGGCAGCCCAGCCCATTTGTAGCTGCCGGAAGAAAAAAGACCCCCACAGAGGTAAGAGTAGAAGACATTGAGAAAATGGTGGAGGAGTTATTTTGGTTTTAAAGACCGTATCACTTTGCGCGACGAAATAATATATCGGTTGCGCAAAGTCTTAAAAAAATAAATTTAAAATTCCTATTTTTGGTGCCCGCCCAAATTTTTAGGGTTTTGCGCGGCGAATTTTTGGTCACTCAAAGTTTTGCGCGAAAAAAATATTCCCACGTCCCATTTTTGGTACCCGCCCAAATTTTTAGAGTATACTTTGCGCGACGAACTACAACATATTGGTCACGCAAAGTCGTAAAAAAAAATTTACAAAAATTCCCATTTTTGGTACCTATAGGGGTCTTTTTGTTCCAGCAGCCAGACGAATGGGCTTGGGCTGCTGTAAAGGATGAGCAGATGTGTGAAATTGCCCCTTTGTGTCTGAGTTCGAAAATTAAGCCCCAAAATGCTTCGAAAGGGCAGTAAAGCCTTAGGAAGTATTTTGGTTATCTTCACCAACAAGAACAACAGCAACTTACAGATAATTTCTTCACATTTACAGATAAACTTTCGGGCTTTGCATGAGAGGCATGTGGCATGAGAGCAAAATTATCATGGGTTTAGCACTTTAGGAGAGAGAGTTGTGGGCTCCTACGAAGGACATAGGTTCTAATGGAAGAGAGGATGGGTTCTAAAGAGGATTGGTGGAGAGTTTTGGGTGATTTTCGTAGCTTCCGGCAGCTTGGCGGAGTCTCTGCCAAAATTTCTCTCGATCAGCCAAAACAGAGGAAATAAAGGAGACTTGGCAAGGATAACACGAAAATTGCTGGGTTTGCAAGTGAGAGAGAAAGCTTGCTCTCTGAAGGCTATGGGTTGTGTTGTGTTAGGTTGAAGGGGTCCTATTTATAGTTGCTGGAGTTTGTTCTTCTCCAAGAAACCCTAATGGTTTCTTCCCCTTCTAGCTAAGATTTCCTATTTCTTTCTTCTCCTCTTTCTTGACTTACTTCATGGTGGCAAAGCCAGCTCTGCCCAATCCCACAAAATCAGAGATTTTGGGTGCTCCAAGCTTCTTCCAGCGGCTGCCTCAGAAGGGAGCTTCCCCTTTTCACTTATCTTCTTTCTCCTCTTTCTTCCTCTTTTCATGGCCAAATCTGATGAAGGAAAGGAAGTGGGGTGCGACTGCTGGTCTAAGGGATGGCATCCTTCCTTGCGTGCTAATATCCCTTGGTCCCTTGAAGGATTTTTGCTTGGAACTTGCTCCCAAGCCTCCCAGCAGCCCCTCACATGTGAGTTTTTTGACCTTTCGTGGCTTTCTGCTTCAGCCAAGTGCTGAAGGCATTGGATTCCTTTCATTCAAATGGTACAGGCCTTTTAATATAGAAAACTAAGCTACTTAATAAGTGGGCTAAATTCACCAAATATTTGGGCTTTTTATGGGCTATCTAAAGTAATGGATTATTTTGGTTGGGCTACCCTAGTTGAGGTAATGGGCTATTTCCTCTCTTGTGCTTACCCACATTTGGGCCTAAGAAATGGGCTTGAGTCCCGAGGCCCCCAAGCGACCCGAGACTTCCATTCCTTAGCTCATCAATGGGTCCCATGATAATTCGTTACCATCCATACCACAATCCCATTCAAGCAAGCCCCGGGCATTTGAGTGGCTTGGGCCCACTTAAGCTTGTAGTGCAATTGGGTGTGAAATAATGATTTCCCACTTGACATGGCATGTTGCTTGGCATGCTTTTAATTATGACGCTTGATAAGATAATTAGAATGGATTCGCAGAGCTAAATGCATTTTTATAATTTTAATCTCAGTTTCTAGCATGATGGATCTTTATTTGGCATGGCATGCGAAGTATAACTCGTGCATGGCAGATTTTTGCGTGCTCCAAATCGAGTCTTTTCCCAATAATATATCGCTTTGGGCTAGGAATTTATCCGGGCCCAACCATGGATTTTTTGGGCCTCAACAGTACCCGCCCAAATTTTTAGGGTATACTTTGCACAACGAAAGACTATATATTGGTCGCACAAAGTCTTAATTTTTAAAAAAAAATTCCCATTTTTGGTACCCGCCCAAATTTTTAGAGTATACTTTGCGTGATGAACTCCAATATATTGATCGCGCAAAGTCGTAATTTTTTTTTTTTAAAATTCCATTTTTGGTACCCGCCCAAATTTTTAGGGTATACTTTGTGCGACGAATGACTATATGTTGGTCACACAAAGTCGTAAAAAAAATTTTTAAAAAAATTCCCAATTTTGGTACCGGCTCAAATTTTTAGAGTTTACTTTGCGCGATGAACGACTATATCTTGGTCGCGCAAAGTCGTAAAAAAATTTAAAGCTACTAATATATATATATATATTCAATTTCTTAAGTGTTATACGTACAAAATAAACAAATTTAAAGCTACTCAACGATCCAACCGTCAAACTTGTTTGTTTATAGTTCGAGATCATATACGCCAAAATTCGGAAAAAATAAACATTAAGAGATCACGTAATGGGACAAAACATTTCGACGGTTGTAAACAAAAAATCAAGATTTAACGGTTATTTCAACTCTAATTTTGATGATTTTTTACAGCTACACTCCTTGACCCTATATGAATACAATGACAGCATTCGATCGTCAATTTAAAATATATACACTAGTGGATACCAAAAAATCTTACGTTATATTTAATAAAAGTATAAATAAACTCTTAATTGTTAGTGAATATATTGTTTTGATGGCATACGCATTCTAAGAAACTAGCTTCAACGATCCAACCGTCAAACTTGTTTGTTTATACTTCGAGATCATATACGCCAAAAATCGAAAAAAACAAAACATTCAAAGATCAAGTAACGGAACAAAACATTTCGACGGTTATAAACGAAAAATTAAGATTTAACTGTTATTTCAACTCTAATTTTGATGATTTTTTACAGCTACACTCCTTGACCCTATATGAATACAATGACTGTATTCAATCGTCAATTTAAAATATTTACACTAGTGGATACCACAAAATCTTATGTTATATTTAATAAAAGTATAAATAAACTCTTAATTGTTAGTGAATATATTGTTTTGATGGCATACGCATTCTAGTTTCAACGATCCAACCGTCAAACTTGTTTGTTTATACTTCGAGATCATATACGCCAAAAATCGGAAAAAATAAACATTCATAGATCAAGTAACGGGGCAAAACATTTCGACGGTTATAAACCAAACATCACGATTTAATGGTTATTTCAACTCTGATTTTGATGATTTTTTACAGCTACACTCCTTGACCCTATATGAATACAATGACTGCATTTGATCATCAATTTAAAATATTTACACTAGTGGATACCACAAAATCTTATATTATATTTAACAAAAGTATAAATAAACTCTTAATTGTTAGTGAATATATTGTTTTGATGGCATATGCATTCTACGAAACTAATTTCAACAATCCAACTGTCAAACTTGTTTGTTTATACTTCGAGATCATATACGCCAAAAATTGAAAAAAATAAACATTCAGAGATCAAGTAATGGGGCAAAACATTTCGATAAACGAAAAATCACGATTTAACGGTTATTTCAACTCTGATTTTGATGATTTTTTACAGCTACACTCCTTGACCCTATATGAATATAATGACTGCATTCGATCGTCAATTTAAAATATTTACATTAGTGGATACCACAAAATCTTATGCTATATTTAACAAAACTATAAATAAACTTTTAATTGTTAGTGAATATATTGTTTTGATGCCATACGCATTCTACGAAAACTAGTTCCAACGATCCAACCGTCAAACTTGTTTGTTTATACTTCGAGATCATATACGCCAAAAATCGGAAAAAATAAACATTCAGAGATCAAGCAACGGGCAAAACATTTCGACGGTTGTAAACCAAAAATCACGATTTAACGGTATTTCAACTCTGATTTTGATGATTTTTTATAGCTACACTCCTTGACCCTATATGAATACAATCAACTAATTCGATCGTCAATTTAAAATATTTACACTAGTGGATACCACAAAATCTTATGTTATATTCAACAAAAGTATAAATAATCTCTTAATTGTTAGTGAATGTATTGTTTTGATGGCATACGCATTCTACGAAACTAGTTTCAACGATCCAACCGTCAAACTTGTTTCTTTATACTTCGAGATCATATACACCAAAAATCGGAAAAAATATACATTCAGAGATCAAGTAATGGGACAAAACATTTCGATAGTTATAAATGAAAAATCACGATTTAATGGTTATTTCAATTTCGATTTTGATGATTTTTTACAGCTACACTCCTTGACCCTATATGAATACAATGAACTAATTCGATTGTCAATTTAAGATATATATTTTCTAACAAAAACCCAATATGAACTACAATAATATATTTTTCGAACAAAAATCCGATCCGAACCAAAATAATAAATTTAAAGTTACTTAATAAATATATATACCGTTTAATTTCTTAAGTGTTATGCATACAAAATAAAACAACCAAAAATAAATTGGTTTAGGCGATGAAATATTTGGATTACGTCATGCAAAGATTTTAAAAAATAATTTTATTTATTTATTTTTGTAAAGACTTTGCACGACGAACCACACTTGGTTGTGCAACACTTTGTGCAACGAAGGATAGTAATTGGTCGCGCAAAGCCATGCAAAGATTTTAAAAAAAAATTTATTTATTTTTGTAAAGACTTTGCGCGACGAATCATACTTGGTAGCGTAATATTTTGTGCAACGAAGTTTAGTAATTGATCACGCAAAGTCATGTAAGGATTTTTAAAAATATTTTTTTTATTTTATTTATTTTTGTATCGACTTTGCGTGACGAACCGCACTTGGTAGCACAATAATTTGTGCAACGAAGATTAATACTTCGTTGCGCAAAGTCATGCAAAGATTTTAAAAAATAATTTTTTAATTTTATTTGTTTTTTTAAAGACTTTGCGTGACGAATCATACTTGGTAGCGCAATACTTTGTGCAACGAAGTTTAGTAATTGGTCGTGCAAAGTCATGCAATGATTTTAAAAAATATTTTTTTATTTTATTTATTTTTTAAAGACTTTGTGCGACGATGTTTTATCGTCGCGCAAAGTGACTTTGGGCGACAATTGTGTTTCGTTGCGCAAAATTTCGTCGCGTAATACTTTTTGCGACGAAGTTTTGGCTTTCGCGCCACGAATTTTTTTTGGTTGCGCAAGGGTGTTTTTTTACTAGTGCTAGGCCCTACCCATGGGCTAAATAATTTCGGGCTTTTGTTACGAGCTTATTTGGCCTATCTTGTTTTTTGTCTTTTTTAAAATTACTTTATCAATATTTTAATCTCAAATTGTTTTAAAATAAATAATAACATTATTATTAAACACAATACACTAATGTTATTGACTTTTTTGGTTTTTATTTAACTCCTGTTGAGACCCAAAAAATTCACGAGAAGCCCAAAGACATTTAAAGCCCAATATAACATATAATGTTGGTCATGCGTTAATCCAAGCTGTATTTTGAGAATTAATTCATTAAATAAATATAGAAATAGTGTGCATGCCATGCCAAGCCAATAATACATTTTGCATATGTCAATCACCTACCAAGCTCACACGAACCCAAGTCATGTGATTTACGGGGCTTGCACGAGGGAATGTGATGTGGAAGGTTACAGAGGTCTACAAGGCCCACGAAAGCTCTTGGATAATGGAGACTTTCGGCTAGCTACTTGGGAGCACCAAAGTCCAAGCCTATTTCTTGGAGTTCTCCAATGTGGGTAAGCAAATGAGATATTCTTCAAGCATTACCTATTACCCACTGGAAACAAGCCAATTCCGACACTTCATTTTACCCATAAGAAATAGTCATTTTCCAATGCCTAACTTTACCTTTTGGAAATAAGAATGTCCCAATGCATCGTTTTACCTATAGGAAATAGTCATTTTCCAATGCCTAGCTTTACCTGTTGGAAATAAGAATGTCATAATGCTTCCTTTTACCCGTTGAAAATAGACTAGCTCCAACACTTCCTTTTACCTATTCGAAACCAAAGATAGCCTTCACCTTTTATAAATTGGGAGGCATTGCCCAAGCAAAACCAACCCTTCTTGGTTGCTGCAAGCCTCTCAACAACCATGAGAACTCACATTTCTTTAGCTGCTGCAAACATTCCAGCAGTCATCACAGTTATTCTTGAGCCATCAATCTCCATCATTTGGTTGCTGCAAGCATCCCAGCAACCATTGACCAACATCTCTTGGTTGCTCAAGCACCCTAGCAACCATCAGACTACTTTCCTTCCTTCCTTTGGCTGCTGCAAGTATTCTAGCGGCCATCCCAGCCATTCCTTAGCCACCATAACCATGTCTCCTACTTTCTCACCCTTGAAATCCATCATCTTCTTTATAAAGCCTCACCAAGCATAACTCCAAGTTTTTCCTTCCTTTCAAGCTATAAACACCATAACCTTCAAACCTCAAGCTTTTCCTTCCATCCTCCTTCTCTTGAAACTCTTAAATCCATAAAGCCTCACCAAGCATAACTCCAAGATTTTCCTTCCTTCCAAGCTATAAACACTATAGCCTTCAAACCTCAAGCTTTTCCTCCCATCTTCATTCTCTTGAAACTCTTAAATCCCTATAGCCATAGCCACAAACAATAAATTCTCAATACCCAAACTCAAGCATATCTAGCACCAAGCCAAGCACATGCATTCTCATTTGCTAAACTTGTGGGTCTTTAGCTCCCACACTCCAAGCTCTCATGCCAAGTTCATATAATCTCATATCAACATCAGCAAGTCATTTTCAACCATTCCAAAAGCGCAACCAAGCATTCGTCAAGCTGTTGGAAAATCTACTCAAGCCACTCATCCATTCATCCCCATCTTTCTCTCTCATCTCTTTTTCTCTCCCTCTCTTTCAAAAAGCTCCATACCATATCTAAAACACATATCCTTTCAAGCTAAGTTGAAACCACAGTCATTACCTTTTTGGTAAGAAAACATAGACATCGCAAGCTTTTCGTCTAACTGCTGAAAACACCCAAAACCTCAAGCCTTAATCCTTTCTTTATACTCATTTTCTCTTAGCTTCCATGCTATAAGCCTCTCATGCCAAGCCTAGTAGTATCTTGATTCACCAAAGCAAATTCTCATGCCAAGCCTGTGCAATATCAATGCACCATCTTCAACTCTTCGTCAAATTGCCGGAAACATTAGCACAAAACACGCAGCCGCTGGAAGAAGAACAAAGTACTCCCCATGGACTTTCTTCTCCCTCGGGATACTTTGGGCCTAGTTCTCGCTAACTCAGAAAAAAGGACAACGAAGTCTTGATTCACCACTTTATGGCGGTCCAAGAATCAACAAGCCCGAACAAGCCTTCCGACGGAAAAAGACCCCAACAACTCCAACCAATAAAGTTGACTTGTTTAAAATAAATATAAAATCAATAAAGTTGTTGCTTGCTTCCAATAAGGACAATGAGAATAATGTAGAGCAGGGCATATGCATCGGACATATAACCAAGTACGGTGATTGGCTGCTTTTGAATATTTTTTAACTTTGGGTGATGATACACGATGGGTTCAATATAGTGTGACCGACAATGACTTCTGTTTTTGCTTTTAAATTAATCATTGTCTAACACTATATAATTATAATCATTGTTAATTTAAATAAAACTTATTAATTAATTATAATCGGGCTGGGTCAAATTTTTAAAGGGTTTAAAAGTATGGTTCAAGCCCTACTCATTAGACCACGGACCGAGTAAGCCCATAATTCAAAAAATTAGGCCGAGTTCGATCCAGCCCATCGGGCCTTGGCTTTATTTATAAGCCTAGTCGACAAACAATAGTGCCCAATGTGACCAGACTTTTCACATATTATAATTAGTAAATGATGTGTTATGTGAGGTGACCTTGTTAGGTTCAATTCAAAAGTTTCTAAGAAAGCGTTTAGTTCGTGAGAAAGGGAATTTGAGAATGGAAAATAATTCCACTTGCATGTTTGGTAACTTCCATACTTGCGAGTCGCGACATGGCAAAAAAAAGAGGGAAAGTAAAAAAAATTTACAACTGTGATGTTCTAATAAAATTAAATCCGTCTTGATTTTATTCTTCTATTTTCAGTTATGGTGTGATTAACAAATTTGCACCATATACATGTTGTAATTGAAACCGTTATCATTTTCTAGATCACAATTTAAAGGTCATCTCTGTGAAATGGGGCTTGGGAATGGGAAATCAAAAGATTTCCCATGTTTGGTAAGTCCAAGCATGAGAAATGGTTGCCTGGTACATGGGAAAATAGGTGTGAAAATGAAACCCTCCACCCCCCATGAGTTTCATTTTCACTTCCCATGGGAAACTAAAGCCTGCACTAAATACACATTTTTTTTTCATGATCATTTTGTCCCCATTAACAATTTTGAATTACAATATAACATTAAATGCATTATATATATATATATTTAATATAGGTATAATTGAAAAATTAAATCAACTTTATTTTGCATTCTTTCTCAAACCAAACATAGGAAACAAAATAAAATGTTATTTTCTGGTTATTTTTCCAAAATTACCAAACATGAAAAATGAATATTCATATCCCATAACTTGGGAAAAAACATGAAAAATCATTTCCCATCATTCAAAAGCTATGAACTAGATTTTGGACTCTTGATATTGATGACCAAAAGACATGTTGAGACTTAAAATTGTGCTTCATGAGGTTATTATATCACAATTTGTTTTCGGTTATATGGTTCTTTTCATTCAAAACCTATAAAATAAAATAAATTTAGATATGATGGGCCATAATATGATATATGGGCTATATGTGATTGGGTTACTGGGTCTGGCCCATAATATAGTTGGGCATGTACTTCATTTCTATATTGTTACAAGGCCATGGATCCTCTACAGTTAAAATCATGGATGTGTTAATCAGTTGTTTTCTCTTTGACTCCTGTTTTCGTCAACTGTTTTCAATGTCATTTCCTTCCTATATTGATGGTGACCACCTTGGAATGACAGATGCCTGAAATCTTTTAAGAGTGGAAGCAAAAAAAGTTGCAGAGAAGGTGTTCGATGAAATGGGGAAATCTAACAAATGTTAAGTTCTACTTCTGGTTTACTCAGTCTGCAAACCCTTTTTTCTTTACAAGGCTTCTATTAGTTACTTCTGGTATAATATTAACAGTCTTTTTCATCAGAGGTCTTCAGGTTGGGAATTTATTGGCTGCATTGATTTGACTTCATAGTGGATGATGTCAAGAGGAGACAAGGTATGATATTAATATTTCACTTTTCTTATCAATGCAGTTGTAGGGTCTTGTATTGGCTCATGATAAAAGTATGGCCTCTGTATGTCCGAGAACAAATGAAGCAAATGAAAACAGAGAGCTCAAACATGAAAACTGAAATGTATTTCACTAAAAGAATCTAAAAATCTATTTACTGCCTATAATTATTCATCTCCAATTTTTGAAAAAGAAAAAAAAAATCGTTCTTTGGGATATAAAGAATGCCTAATTTTGAATAAGAGCTGCATAAAGAAGTACATTCCAAGTATCAGGTACTCCGGCTAAACACCAATGGGTGCAGTCCAAGCCCCTGTGCCCACCAAGGCCGTAGACAGACGGGTGCCCATCTTTTCGAAGTTGTGAAAGAGTTGTAACATTCAGCAAATGGACTGGCTTTGACATGGTACGTAACACTTTCTCTACTACTTTCTCTGCTGGATGTGCTTCTCCTGGATAGTTTGGACCTGGTAGCGGTTCTGATTGTGCACTGCAGTTATTTGCTTGATGATCACCCCACTCTCTTCCACTGAGAGACATCAAAGATTGAGTTTAATTAGAAACTATAAGAAACAGAAGTAAGATAGTAGCTTGGCTTAATTAATAGTATAGATAAGCTGTAACATAAGTATCAACAGATGTCATTGAAGAAGTAATAACAATTAAGCTAAAACGCTTCCTCCGAACTAATATCTGCTTTAGAAACTACAAAATCCTTGAAGCTGGTGTATGTTGGTATAGTGTTTGAATGGTTTCAAGTTACCTAAATAGCCTTGATGCATTAAGAAGAATTATAAATACTTAACCAATGTCTAGGAATGTAGATCTTGACAAGGCACTTGTATAAAGGCTATTATCATACATTGTTGAGATACTTACTTGCTATGATCTGGAGAAACACCCTGGAAGAAGACCTTGGTTTTGTTAGAGTCCACATTGGAGTCTACCCATGCTGCCCAACTGTTCAATGCCTTCTCATATGCAACCAAGCGATCCATGTCCTTATAAGTTTCATTCCCCACTTGAATAAAGTTCCATCTGCACCACATTTAAAAACAAAAACTCAATCACTTGCAGAACATAGAGATAGTGGCAACCAAAAGCTCTAGGAATGAATAAACCAAATTGGAGACAGGAAAGTCAAATGGGGTTCGTACGGCTGCTTTCTGCCGGTGTGAACCCACCAATGCCACGTGTTGAAGATCAATACGTCGACTCCCGACCACAGTTTGTTATCTTGAGTTGAGATTGAGTCAAGTTTTAGGATTCGGCCATAAGGTGTGCGTACAATGTTCACAATTAAGGCATTGCGGGAGAACAACAGTTTAACATTGTATTCCTGCAAATTGTAAAATAGGTATTCATACTGTAAGTATTTTGTAAAACCTGTCATGTAAAACTAATTAAAAAGTGTTCAAAACTTAAGCGATGGAGTAGTTGGGTCTCACTTCTTTCAATTATCTGATAAATAAATGTGAATTATGTAGGTATTACATTGTTTTTCATGTTTAGTAACCTAACTAAATATGTCCCAGTACTCATGTAGAAATGAGATGATGACCTCATATGTGCCCAATTCATTACTTCATGATTATAAACACTCAATGTTGCATTAAAGTCCAACTTGGAAGAGATCTATTTTGCTAATCATCATACTTAATTGACTAGTTCTATATGGGTAGCAATCATTGTCATATGGACCAAAGTGCAGCAAACATAATGTTATATATATATATAGGGAGCTTCTATTGAAGGATCTCTCAAATAAGATTATTTGAGGGACACCCTTGTAGGGCCACTCCGTATTGCATTTCACTAATTCAAACCATCTATTTTGTAGATACTCATTCAAAGATCATCTTTACAAAAAATCACTTGAATCCGATATCATTTGACCACTCAATTGAATTATTGAAATTTTAGTACTTTCTTGAAACACCTTGTTCATTGATTTTGTAGGACACAACTGGATATCGAAACGGTTTCTGATTTGTCTAATTTTTTGCAAGGATGATCTAATGTAGACTTAAAAAACAAATGGTTTGGATCGTTGAACAAAAATTCGTAGAGGACCCTAAAGGGTGTTCCTCAAATAAAAATATTTGAGGGATCCCTTTGGATTAGGTCAAGTTGAGAGACGGTGAAAATCTCACCGGGAATGTGAATGTGGAGAGTCCTCCAATCCTGACCGATGTGTATTTGGCCTCTGGAACAGATGTATAAAGCATGCAGGTAAGTGACTGCCATTGGTTCAAACTCAACGAGTCCCCAATAAACATGATGCTTTTCCCTCTAAGTTCTGTCAACAAACGACTACCATTGAATCTGCATCATAAAAGTTGTATACACAGATCAATATCATTGTATAAATCAATACCAAAGTTGTATGAGGTCTAAAGTAGATGCTAGAGTTACAAGATGTGTAAATTGCATGATTTGCATAAATGTATCATCTTATGTCACAAGATTATGAATCTCGATCCTCGCACATGCCATATGGTCAATGTGACAACTTAGTATTGAAAAAGGCAATCCTAGAACTAGAAGTTCTTTACACCTTGTATAGAGAAGTATGCAAGGAACCAAAGTGCACGCCATTTATTAGAATTTCAAATGCTACCCACCAATCTCAAATATATATGGTAATGATGAAAAAACCAAACCAAAATACCCCACACACAAAATGATACAAAAACATATAAAGAAAAAAGACAAACAAAGATCCAAACTCGAAGAAAAAATTAAGGGTGATGACAAAGAAAAGACGGATGAAGTTTCATTTGAATGTATAGTCCACTTTGACACTTTGGTGATAGATATAACATGTATAAATGCATAATGTGATGTAGATTAAAGGTATACGTACCTTGGTAAGCTGCAGGCAGAGGGCTGCCATCTATATTTGAGGTAGTCTCTATCAGGGCGACCATTCTTTACGCAGTCAAACACCTTCTCAAGGAAGGGGCAGCTAGGGGCGGCATAAAGAGGATATGAATCATCAAAAACCCAGTTGCCTTGAGAAACATCGCAGCCGTCGATATCACTCCCTACAAGTCCGCCATGCACTTCTTGATGCAGAACATAATGTACAAGCAGTACTAGCGTAGCACCAACTGCAAAAGCATCCATGATATCAGAGAAATAGACAGGTAGAAAGAGAGACTAGAAAGGTTGGCCTAACTCACAAGGTAATATACCTATACATACATATATATACGCACAGAGAGAACATGAAATGGAAGAATGTACATGTCTGGTGAATGTCATGGGACTTTTTAATTTATGTGCTTGTGGTTGCAATTAAATCTTCCATAATCAGAAAGGAAATTATGGAGATTGGGATTTGGTTTCTTTTCTGGTATTGGTATATATGGATAGAGAAAGAGAAGATAAGGAAGTGAAAGGGAGGGAGATGGAGTTTCAAAATGGGTTGGTGGAATTAGAGAGAATGTAGATATCTAAGATGGGACACATTGTAGCTGTCATAGGTTGGTTTTGGTGGCGTAACAGTCACCAAAGGGTTAGCCCAAAGATTATGGTCAATTAATTAGCTGTCCAATTGTTTCACATATTATTATTCCCAAAATGATCTACTATGTGTCCGCGATGTGATAGTATTTTACTTGTTAGAAATAAATGAGTCTTCGAATGAACAAAAAAAATATTTTCATAAACTCAAAAATTCTACACGGTTAGATATTTTTTTGGGGTGTTCTTCCATTTTGGCTTTGCTAATTTGCCTTTCTAATTTTTCTAACCAAAAAAGAAATTTGACTGTAATATAACTCTCTTATGATGTCTTAGAAAATTGATTTGGGGACCATTAAGAATAATTGTTTTTTATGCCATGCAAACAGGTGACCTGTATTCGACCAGAAAAAGAAGTTGGGACCTGTAGTAGAAGCCATGACTACCTATAACAGAAAAAAGAATTGCCGTGGAAGACACATAACCTTTCTAAAAGGATGGAAAAAGAAAAAGAAAATACATTAACAAGTTTAGATGGAATTAATATACTATATGTCTAGTCCCCACAAAACTGATTTTTCTATTTTTTTGGTTGGTTTTTTATTTGATTTTCTTTTATTGTTATTTCAAAGATATGATTTTTTATTCATTTTTTTGGTTTTAATATTAAAATACCATTTTACCCCTACATTTAACATAAAAAGTTAACAAAATTGATGGCAGGACCATTTGTCCTAACGAAAGTGAAGCTAAAGGACCACGGGATTTGGAAATTGAGGGATTCAAATGCAAATCAAGTCCAAGTTCAGGGACTAATAAAACGATTAACCCTTTATTCAAACTATGGTTGTTAGTTGTAGAAAAAATTTCTTTTGATGTGTCATTGTAATACTACCATATGGTGTTACTAAATCATACTTGGGTGATTTAGGGTTTTGATTATGTTGAGTTTGTGGGCTTTGTTTGGGCTTATAGCTAATTAAGGTGATGTGGGCTAATAATTTTAGTACGGCTTTTGTCAGCGTTAGTTTTGCTTTTAGCATGTTAGTTTGTTGCTTTCTTGGGATTGGTATTTTAGATGTATTATTGATATCTTTAATTGTATCATTGAAGTTTATTTAATAAAGTTTCTATTTGATCAAAAAATCATATCTCATAACATGGGTGTGACTGATTTATATTTTAAAATATAATATTAATAAAATATATACATATAATAAAATTAATGAATTAATAATACAACGTGATCTAAAACTTTCTCTGGACGAGACCTCGGAAGAAAAAATCTTCCGACCCATCAATGCATAACCATGTGTCACTAAAACTGCTCCAAGAACATGGATCTCCATGTTGTTTGGCCCCAGACTGTTACATTGAGAAGTTTTTACTATTCTAAAGTTAGGAATATTTTGTTAAAAAGAAGTAATGATTCAATGAGAATTGAGAACCAATATGAAATATATTGTAGACTTTTTTTTATCCCTAGGTTTGTTAAAGGATTACATGATTATGAGTTGAATCAAATGATTGTCCAAAAAGTACAGAATAACATTCATTTCTCTAGATTCTTGTTTTGTCATAATGGTATAAAAGTAATGCAGCAAACACCAAAACAAACCCAAAACTTTCAGAACCCATCATTTCAATCTTCATTTCTAGACCCACTATGATGATCCCTCAAAGACCAACTGGTATTAGGGAGATCCATTTATTTATATATACCACAATATTTACATCAGTTGTTTTTCTCTTTGATTCCTTGTGTTCTCATCAAGTGTTTGCAATGTCATTTCCTTCCTTGACCAATCTTTTGGTGACCTTGGAATGGCAGATGCCTGAATACTGTAAGAGTGGAAGCCAAAAAAGTTGCAGAGAAGGTGTTTGATGAAATGGGGAAGAGAAGACTTGCCTCTAACAAATGTTAAGTCCTATTTCTGGTTTACTCATTCTGCAAAGCCTTTTTTCTTCTTTACAAGTTTCTGAATATTAACAGTCTTTTTCATGAGATGTCTTCAGGCTGGGAATTTATTGGGTGCTCCTGTTGAAGAATGGACAGTTGGTGGAATTGCATTGATTTGACTTCATAAAGGATGTCAAGAGGTGACAAGGTATGAAGAAATTAATCATTCACTATTCTTATAAATTCAATCTGGAGTGTACACGGATGTCACGCTTGCATACAGCCATAAATTCAAGGAGCGCGCCAATGAGTTGCTGCAGTTCCTGCGACCGCAACCTTGTTGCAGGCTCACCAGACAGGAAAGCAGTGCACACACTCGGTACCCCGTTGTTAACCTGCAAATAGAAAGTAGAGAAATCTGATCAGTTATATATAGAGATATAATTTGAACGGAGTAAGCAACTGATACAGTATTGGTTCAGAAAAAGGGAGTTTTGAGAACAAAGTTCAACCTGAACTGCAGCACTGACTTGAAGAATTCCTTGTAGGGTCTGAAACGTGGGAGTTGATCCCCTTCAGAACTGCAAGTTCATTTCGTAAAGCAGCTGTCCGACTTTCACTCATTCCCAATGGCATTTTCTACTGGGGGAACTCAAGCAATTCCGATTTGGTAACCGAAAGCCTGTTCACAAGACCTAGGAATGAACTTGAAGATTCCATTCCACTGGTCTTCCAATCCACTTTGAGTCTTTCCATTTTTCGTAAATGGGGTATCAAACAAGAAACGCTCAAAGACTCGTGCACAAACACTACCAGTTGAAAGAGAAAAGATTCTCTCCCTTCTGCTTCCCAAATCTTCATCTTCCATGACTGAATCAACAGCAGTTATCTGCAGGTACCAGACACCAGGCTGCAATTCATCTGCCTCTACCTGCCTAGAATCTGGAATAATGTGTAAGGTGTGATTGCCATCCATCCCACACTCGTATATATGACTAAGTTTCTCCATTATGTCACCTAGCCGTACATCACGGGCCTCCCTATATACACATTCCTTTCCATCTAACTTTCCAAATCTGTCACCGTAAAACCCAACCTTGTCTGTAGTATGTTACATCAGTGAACGGAATTGGACTTGTTTCCTGCTCAAAGATTGATTCATAGATATTAGTAAGCATCGTGTGACATTTACTCAGCCGTCCATATGCCCTCCTGCTTTTGTGAACTGGGATAACAAGTTCCAGAATGCTTGCACAAAAATGAAACAGCTCACCTTGAGAAAATAGCTTATTTGCGAGTTGTAGGTACTTCACGGCAGAGTCGACAGTAAGTTTTGAGGCACAATATCCTTCTACCTCGGCTGCAGAAGTCTCAGAGTAGATCTCATTGCTGACCATTGGACAAATTTTACGTAGAGAAGTTATGTGATCTTTGCTCCAAACACCATCATTTCTGGCCACAAGAGCCCATGGAGAATAAAAATAGGCAACTACCTAAAAGTAAACTAGCGGCAACTGTTTTACGTCAGCTATGCAGATCTCAAGTACTGCAGAGAGAGAAAAGATTGGTATAATTATGCATCAAGCTATACACGGAAAGTAAACATCAGCTCTTCTCATAACTCAGAATAGCCAAAATGTAGCAGTTGCTTTCAAGTTTTCAACATAACTGCTGCCACATTGGCAGTAGCGGGGTTTTGACTACAATTGAGGCGGTACACGCCAACCACTTTGATAAATTATTGACTTTTTCAACTTTCACATTCCAATTGACTAAAATCTCTCAAATCTCAATTTAAAATTACCTAACAAAAATGGAAAAAAAAGTCCAAGAATTTGTCCAAATTGCACTAGTGTCAGACCCTAAACACATTTAGTCCTTCACAATCTTTTGAACTACAACTAAGAACAAAGTATGTAAAAGAAGGTAACAAAAACCTAGAAAATATGTCAAAATGGGGAGGGGAGAGAGAAAATTATCGGTAGTCCAAAAACACAAAAATTCCAATGGAAATATCAGGAAATTATCGATATCAATAATATGGGTGAGACCAGTTTATACTGAAAATATAATATATCTATATATATATAAAGCAAAGGCAGAGAATGGTGAAACATTCAAAATACCATAAAATACCCTTGGTTAATGCAAACATTAAGAATTGAAATTATTAATTAAATGAGGATAATATGGTAAATTCACACTTTTTCATATTAAAAAATTTTAAAATTAAAAGAAAAATCAGATAATGGATCCTTTTTTTATGGAACACAACTACCCATTATCCTTTTTAATTCTAAAATAAATTTAAATTTTAAAAAAAAATGCCTCTCGCAGGCGCGGAGAGGCTAGTATATATAAAGCAAAATGCAAAGAATGATGAAACATTCAAAATACCAAAAAATGCCCTTGGTTAATGCAAACATTAAGAATTGAAATTATTAATTAAATGAGGATAATATGGTAAATTCATACTTTTTCATATTAAAAAAATTAAAATTAAAAGAAAAATCAGATAATAGATCCTATTTTTATGGAACACAAGTACTCATTATCTTTTTTAATTCTAAAATAAATTTAAATTTTTTAAAAAAGAGCCTCTCGCAAGCACGGAATCGCTTGCGGAGAGGCTAGTATTAATAAAATATGCACTTATTATAACATAGGTGTAGTATGATAGTGTTCCTGTCATCTAAAGACCTCAAAACAAGTTGCTTTCTTATCTCTTAAAGAAAAAAAAAATATTTTATTTTCATCCATCCATACGCCTACGTCACCCGAGCTGCTCCAAGAAATTGGGTCTTCATGTTGTTTGGCCCCGGACTGCTACGTTGAGAAGTTTTTTCTTATTCTACAGTTAGGAAAATTTTGTTAAAAAAAGGTTATGATTCAATGAGAATTGAGAACCAATATGAAATATATTGACTTCTTATTATTATTATCTACAGGTTTGTTAAAGGATTACATGATTATGTTTAGAGATAATGCAGGGAGATTCATATGTGGGTTTGCTACCTTCGGTCCACCTGGGCTGAAGGTATTAGGCACTGAGTTGGTGGCATTGAGGGAAGGGTTATTGATGATGGGATTTAAGGGCTATACTCAGTTTTTGCTTGCAACTGACTCCAAAGAAGCAGTGGCGATGCTCAAGGGAGCTTTGGAGTGGCGGAGTAATTTGGGTAATGTGGTGGAGGATATTAGACGATTAATGGCGGATCGTGGGGTGGTTGATGTGGTGTTTCAACCTCGCAATGGCAATGGGGCTGCAAATGCACTGGCCTAGTTTGGATTGAAGAAAGGTCTACCTTTTTTTTTGGGAAGATATTGCTCCTCCTTGGCTGGAGCAGGTACTAGAGAGCGATAGGGTGCAGATTTAACGGGGCTCTTTTGTTTTCCTCTGTTTTTTATTTGGAGGTGTTGTGGTACTCTTTTTCCTTGACCGGATTTTCCTCCATTGGGGGTTATATATGGCAAGATTTTAATGAGGCCACTCCGAGCCCTCCGTTTCGCCAATTGATTCTTTTGTAAGTTTGATGCAAGTTCAATAAAATTCTTCTTCTTGATTTAAAAAAAAAAAATTTGATTGTCCAAAAAGTACAGAAACATTCATTATCTGGATTCTTGATTTGTCATAATGGTAAAAAAGTAATGCAGCAAACACCAAAACAAACCCAATTTTTTTTAGAACCCATCATTTCTAGACCCATGTGGTATTAGGGAGATACACTTTATATATACCACAGTATTTACATAGTGAAATTTTAACTGCCACAGGCACAACTGAGGAACTTGATTGAAACCAAGAAGAATTCAATCAATCCTTTTTTTATTTTTCTTTCTGTAGGAATGATTACTTAATTACTGTTGATTTTGTATACATAAGTACATGCTCAAGATGATGAACACCGTTTATAGGTATTATGTCATTTGCTGATCTGATAATGAGAATGCCTTGGCCACCAATGCTTCTCAAAGTTTAGGAACAATAATTTGTAGGAAACCATCCCTGCACCAGTAAAACCTATCAGAATCAGTTTCTTGTGCATAAAGTCAAAAAAAAAGAAAAACATTAGAATAACTACTGTATGAATTTACAATCAGTTGAAGACTCCATGATCTGCATGCTAAAATCATGCCAATATACAAGAAAGCTTCTCGAGGCCATTGATTTGGAAAACATAAAATGCAGCAAAAATGTTTTGCAGATCCTCATATGTATTGAACATTTGAAGTCATATAAATCTGCACATTGTCTTATTGACTGTAGGGGGGAGTTTTAGATGCATGAGTGGGGCAGTGTTTAATTGTCATATGTAATATCCGAATCTAATGGTCGTTTTGAGAGCCGTTAAAACGCCTGTGTATTTCAAACTCCATGGCTAGTGTATGAAGTACTAATCCCTTAAAGCCAGAAAAAACATACATAGCAATTCAGATGAATGTGGTCACAACATTGATATCTATCGACAGAAGACATACTGAAAGTAAGTTCTTAAAGGCTCCCCAAGGCAGAGAGTTCAATTAGAACTTTCCATATTGAACTACTGGTTGACATATCACTAGCATGTAATTAGAGGAGGTGCCTCTTGGAGTATGAAATATTGCTGATGCAATACAAAAGTCTACTTGTCTCGAACAGCATTTTATGATTTTTCGAGTAAGCCTAAACTTGTTGTTACAAATCTAATTTAATAGACCAGACTACAGAAAAAGTGTTCCGTTGAGGGATAACCAGTGCAGCGCATCGAGAAGCAGAAGCATAAAATAAAGAAGTAAATCAAGGAATATGGTTGAATGAAATTCTGACTTACAAAAAATCAGCAGAGACACTGTCCTTGTTCACATTAGGAGGAAGCGGCCACACAACCTCATAAGGCCCTTGTGAAATCTCTCTTTTATGGTATGTAGGAACAGAATCATTTGAACAACCAGCCACTTTCCAGAACCAGGTGGAGCGTTTACCTTTTACGGTCAACCTGCCACAAATTGGCACTGAGATCAGGTACAATATTCAATTCAAACTTCTAGTGATATTGTTGTTCATGGAGGATATTAATAATTAAAGGCATATCTTACTTTTGATCATCGATCTCCACTCTAATATCTTTGATATTGACACCTGGAATTTCAACTGTTATAACATAGTTGCATTCTGATTCTGCAATATCCATTCTCGGGGACCACTCAATTCCTGCGCCAAAATCAAGAACAAAAAGTTCAAAAAGACTTCTCTAATTCTTGCTTCTTTTTAAGATATAACTCTCACCCCTCCCCTAAAATTCACACCAAAGATATTGCAAGACTGGTTCTTTACAAGCCTCCATACACTGATAAGTGCAAAAATATCTAATGCTTTAAAAAAGATTCTTCCTAGTCTTAGAATCATATTCAATATCAAGACTTGTTCTTTGATATTTGCATGTTGCTACAGGGTTGTATTAGTGAATTGATCAGTACATCACAAGTTCATTTATTCGGACAACAAACTACTAACCATTTGGTTCGGAAGAGTGTACTTTCTTCTTGGAATATAGATGTTTCTCTCCACTTACTGTTCTGCTTGGTCTGGCAAACTTAGGCTCAGGAGCAGTTAATATGCTACCTTGAGCCAGGTTTTGGATCATTTCTGTAGTTGGTAAGTTTGGTCCTGTCCTCGAAGGTTGAGAGAACAATGGAGCTTCAGAAGTATTGTAAAAGCTCTCATTTGCAGTAACCTGCCAAAATGTTTTAAAATCAAAGACTCCAACACTGAATCATTGCGTATATGTAATCGAGTAGTGTAGCAAAATACAAGCACCTCTTTAATCGAAGCCTGCCTCATGAACCTAGCTTGAGAAGCAGATGCGTGCCGCGCAAAATACATTTTATTGTCCCGCCTAGCCACAGAGTTTAAACTACTGCTGCAGTTCTGAGACAAAGAAGACAAGTGGACTGATTATTCAAGCCAACTGAAATTTGCGGGAGAAAACAAAAGGAAATGAACTTGTCAGGAAAAAATAAACACTGTTCTAGTAAGGGAAACCGAAAGGGAACATGACACACATAATAAAATGTTACCAAATGGTGGCTACATGCATACTTGAGCATTTGGAAATCCAGATTGATTCTAAACTCTAGTTCTTCCTTCCAAACACAATTTCCCTTACACCTCCTTTTGCCTAGTTGTCCACTAGGTACTGTGAGTACTTATGAAAATCAGCTTTGTGATAAAACCACACTTTTCTTATATATGATGTTTAATTTCAAATGGTAAATAGAATTTTTATAATGTTTCTCTTGCTTAATTATGAAATTCATGTCCATCTGAATTTACCCATTGATTTGCTTTACTTTAGAATTTAGATTGAGAATAAAATACTATACATAAAAAAGAATACTATTCAAACAGTAAGTGTCATAACTAATTTATAAATTTCCCACCAAAAAGGAAACTAACTTCTAAATTTATATACGTACAACGGTACAAGAAACGAAGAAATGCCCATCAACCCAAATCATGAAAAGGCAATTGGTGGAATTAGTTCCTACCGTTTTCTTAGATTTTCCCAGGAACCAAACAGAGGGTTGGCAAAGAAAAGTGGAAAACTTACCATGGGGAGTACGTGAGTTGCAGATACATCATCAATGTGTGCAAAGTGGGCAGCAATCGTGCTGATTCTGCGCCTTGCAGTTTGAGCCTCCATTTTTGTAGCCTCCACTCTTGAACTTTGCTAAACTTTGTGGCGAATAAATTTGGCCGAGTAGATTAATGAATATCAAGTGACTGAGTGAGTTGAAGTGAGATATTCTTGGAGGAAGGGATAATAGGTGGGGTACTTTAACAAAGATTCATAAGATGCCACGTGGTAGAAGATGCGAAAAAAAAATCATATTCTCAGAATTTTTTTTTATTTTTTATGCATGATCAGAACCAAAGGAGGAATTTGATATGACTCCTCCCCGATATGAGCTAGGGTTTTCATTTTTATCTTTGTAATTTCGATGTGATCACTAACATGCAATTTAAGGACAATCTTGACTAATATTATGTAATTTCGATTTCACAAAAATAATTTATTTTCTAAGGATTTTACATACTGAAAAGTTTTTTTTAAAAAGATATACGAAAATTTGGTCTAGTTATGTACAACGCAGTGAGGCTCCCCTTCGGCACTTGGGTCAGGGGCTGAGGCGATGATTGCTGAATGGCAAGGTTGTCCTTCTTGAGGCTTTGGGTCAATCTTTTCTTATCATGATATTATTGTCCAATTGAAATTAAAGGGACTAAATGTGTGTCATTTGAGCGTACTTCAATTAAAATTTTAAACATATAAGATTGAAACAAATGTCATTTGAGCTCCAATTAGTCAAATAATATAGGTAGAATATTTTCATATTATATTTCAGTCTCCGAAAGGAGGTATTTATAATACAAGGTTACAAACCCTAGTAGAGTTATACTAGGAAATAAGATAAAGTCCTAATTACATAATATCTATACAAAAGGAAATAAATAGAATCCTAATAGACTAGGAAGTAAATCTCATAATTACACTAGGATCTCGCTAACACTCCCCCTCAAGTTGGAGCAAAAACGTCACGCATGCCCAACTTGTCAAGTGAGTTGAGGAAGATATTGGTAGAAACAGAACATCGGCTGACTAATACTCAAAACTTATGAACGGGAAGGAAACAATCTTTGCATCCAACTTCTCTGCAATGAAATTTCGCTCAACCTCTATATGCTTTGTACGGTCATATTGCATAGGGTTAGGGGCAATCGCAATTGCAGCCTTATTGTCACAATATAAATCCATGGGTTTCTGTGGCCCAAAATCAAGATCTCGCAACAATATCCTCAACCATAGTAACTCACACACGCCTTAAGCCATCCCACAATACTCGACCTTGACACTAGATCGAGACACCACCTTTTGTTTCTTACTTCTCCAAGTAACAATATTACCACCAATAAACGTGAAATACCCAAACGTAGAACGCCTATTAGTGGCTGAACCAGCCCAATTAGCATCTATATACCCTTCCACATATGTATGACCATACTTGGAAAACATTAACCCCTTGCCAGGAGTTACTTTCAGATATCTTAAAATACGCGTCACAAACCCCATATGATCTTCACTAGGCTAATGCATAAACTGACTCACTATACTCACTGCATATGCAATGTTAGGACTTGTATGAGCTAAATAAATCAATTTCCCCACAAGCCATTGATAACGCTCTTTATCAATAGGGATTTAATCAGGATATAACCCCATCTTATGATTTTGCTCACTAGAGGTATCAATTGGTTTACAATCCAACATTCCAGTTTTTGCAAGTAATACCAAAAAATACTTCCTTTGGGACAGAAAGATACCATGCTTAGATTTGGCAACTTCAATCCCAAGAATGTATTTCAAGTCACCTAATGATTTCATCTCAAACTCGGATGCCAGATACTTCTGAAGATTTTATATTTCTACCTTATCATCTCCACTCACAATCATATCATCAACATAAGTGATTAAAGCTATCAATTTACCTTTATGACGCTTTAGAAATAAAGTATGATCCAAGTTACTCTGTATATACCCAAACGTCCTCATAGATGTAGCAAACCTCTCAAACCATGCTCTTGGAGACTGCGGACATACAAAGATTTTCGCAATTTACACACAACACCCTTCTTAGAGGTCACAGGGATACTAGGAGGAGGATTCATGTATATTTCTTCCTTGAGGTCACCATGTAGGAATGCATTCTTGACATCAAACTGCAACAGGGTCCAGTCATGATTAGCAGCTAAGGACAAGAGTACGTGCACAGTATTGACCTTTGTTACTGGAGTAAAGGTCTCCATGTAATCCACTCCATAGGTATGAGTATAGCCCTTTACTACCAATCTTGCCTTGTAACGATCAATGGAACCGTCAGCCTTATGCTTCAAAGTAAACACCCATCTGCACCCAATAGCTTTTTTTTCCTTCCGGTAAAGGAACTAACTCCCAAGTGGCATTCTTGTTCAAGGCTTCCATCTCAACATTCATTACATCTACTCATTTTGAATCAGATAAGGCATCCTACAACTTAGTTTGCACACAGACACTAAATAATTGACACAAATATGATGCATATGACTTAGATAAACGATGAGTTGACACATAATGGCTAATAGGATATTTGGACTTGGCATGTATATCAGGAGAATATTGTACTTTAGGCTTCCCATGAGTAGTTCGTGGGGGTAATTGATAAGTAAACACATCATCAGAAAGTACCTCACTATTATCACGAGTTGATTGGGGCAATGGCAGGGCAGATGGAGATCTTGCATCGATCTCACCTACACAAGAGTCACAAGAATCGTTGTCATGTTCTTCAAAAGTAGCAATGGATCTGTCGAAAATATCAAGCGGCGACCAATCGTTTCCAGGCAGTGGGTATCATCTTCAGTTATAGGCTAGGCAACCAGTCTTGACCATCTTGGCAACCAGTCATTTCTAAGCCGTGGGTATCATTATCTGCTCTAGACCTGGGTGACCGGTCGCTAGCAGATGGGCGACCGGTCGTTTTCCGCCCGTGAGTAATTCCTTCACATACATCCTCAAGTCCAAGGTCTTCCACTTCAAGATTCTTCAATTCACTCCCTCTCTTCCCCCCTGAATTGGAGAGGAGAGAGAAACATAATACGATACTTATTCATGAAAAGTTGCGTCCAAAGTAACATGCCCAGTCTAGGTAGGAGAGTGATAACATTTATAACCCTTCTGAGTAATGGAATAGCCAAGGAAGACATAGCGTAGGGCACATGGATCAAGTTTACTACGTTGATGGGAGTAGCATGAACATAGGCAACACATCCAAACACCTTCGGGGCCAACTTAGAGACAGAGATCGGAGAAGTATGAACACACAATGATAGAGACTGAAGTACAATTAATCAAATAGGCCGCGGCCAAAACAGCATGGCCTAAAAGATGACAAGGAACAGACATATCCAACATAAGAGAGCGGGCAATTTCCAGTAACTAATGATTCTTGCGTTTAGAAACACCATTTTGCTGAGGAGTGAATGAAGTAATAGTTTGGTGAATAATACCTTGATCACAGAAGAAACAGGTCAAGGTATTATTCAAATATTCACCTCCATTATCAGTTCGAAACATTTTGACTGAAGTATGAAACTAAGTAGACACCATGGCACAAAAAGTAGGAAGAATAGAAGCAACATCATGTTTATTCTTCATTAAATACATCAATGTTAAGCGAGTGCAATTATCAATAAATGTAACAAACCAACGGAAACCATTAGAAGTCACACGAGCAAGGCCCCATATATCCGAATGTACTAACTCAGAAGGCAATGCAACTTTATTATTACTTAAGGGAAAAACAGTAAGATGGCTCTTGCCCATTACTCAAGTCTCACATTTGAAGCTAGACTCATCACATGAACTAAATAATGAAGGAAACAAATACTTAAGATAACTAAATGACGATGCCATAGCCAAAGTTGTTGTTTGTCTTTGACATGCCACTCTGAACTTTATTAGCGACACAATCACGAAATGCTGCAGTCGGTAACGTTAAGTAATACAACCCCCATATTCGTTTACCATGCCCAATCTTCTCGTAAGTCTTGAGATCCTAGGAAAAAAAACAATGGATAGAATAGAAAGTAGCAAACGCGTTAAGTGTATCAAGTAAAAGACCAACAGATAATAAGTTGCAACAAATATTTTGAACCAAGAGTGCATGGGACAAGGGTAAAGAAGGGGTGAGGTGAATGGTACCTTCACCGGTAATGGGGGAAGATAAACCATTAGCACTAGTAATATAGGAGTCACAAGGGTAATGAGACAACTCATCAAACAAATTAATATCACAAGTCATATAATCAGAAGCACTAGTGTCAATTATCCAAGTATTAGAACCCATACCTAGCATGGTATCAGAAGCACACAGATTTGCAGATGGGGCCGGAGGATTGGCCTCGTCTTGGGTCATAGTGCAAGCGGCCTTGGGGCCATACATATAAGCTTTGTAGTTGGTAAACCAATCAGGGTAACCATGCTCTTTAAAACACTTCTTAGAAGAATGATCACCATAGTAATGACGACATTTACGAGGGCCTTCAAGAGAACTAGGAGTATACCCAGAATGGCGAGACCCTGAAGAAGCAAAGAACTGTTGAGACAATGGGTGACCGGTCATTTCTTGACGGGGGACCGATCGGTTACGAGTAGGATAGGGCCATCACACCTCGTCCGAGCATAGCAGATTAATAGGTGTGTTCCTCCATGACCATAGTGTTGGCTTCTGGAGGAAGCCGGACAGGACTGGGAGCAAGGATTCGGCTACGGACACCATCATATGGCTGATCAAGTCCTCCAAGAAAATCATAAACTCGATCGGCTTCAATTTCTTTCTAATGACGAGCCACATCAGCAGCACAACTAAAGTTATTTGGACGGAGACAATCAATCTCCTACCAGATAGCATGAAGTTTTTCATAATATACTTTCACATAGTCACCATTATGACATGTAAGTATGGATTGCCATCGGAGTTGAAACAACCGAGAACTATTCTGAGTTTTGAAAATAAAAAAATATGTTTTAAAAGTTTAATGACATGTCGTGTGTTAAGTCATTAGATTGGCTGAGCGGTTTAGATTTACCAAAATGTGGGTAAATGCACAGAAGCTAAATGCAGAGGCTCGGAATCCTAGACTTGAGTATCAAGCTTGTGGCAAGATATAAGATTTGGCTTAGACTTCGGTTTCAAGCTTGTGGAAAGTGGAGCTCAAAATGATATTTGTTTCAATCTTATGAATATTAAATGAAATACTTTCAAATCACATAAATTTAGTCCATTTAGTTTCAATTTCGATAATAATATCGTAATTGACCGACCAAGAAAATACTAATCCAAAGCCTCAAGAGGGACAAGCTTGTCATTCGGCAATCATTGCCTAATCTCGTAACCCAAGTGCCGAAGGGAAGCCTCAATGCGTTGTACAAAACTGGACCAAATTTTCATTTATTTTTTAATAAATACTTTTGAGCATATAAAATCCTTAGAAAAAAAAATATATTTTTGAGTAATCGAAATTACATAATATTGGTCAAGATTGTCCTTAAATTGCAAGTATATTAGTGATCAAATTGAAATTACAATAAAGAGGAAAATGACAAGGCCCTTGCGCATCCGGGGGCCAAATTCGTCCTTTGCCCTATCCAATGAAAAATCTTCCTGATTGGCTTCTCTTTGTGCTGGTGGATGACTTGCTGGGGTTGTGTAAACCTCATATGATTAGTGTTGTTTAGTTTCTTTGGTTGTTGGGGGTTCTTACCCCACTATCTGTTCAACCACAAAAAAAAAAAAACTTCTTGTTGTGGTCTGATTATGCATAAATAAAAAATCCGAGAGTACGATAGTTTTGCAACTTCTGCCACGTGGCATCTAATGAATCTTTGTTAAACGACCCCACCTGTTATCCCTTCCTCCGAGACGCTCACTCAGTCACTTGAGAATCCTCAACCACAGCCAAACAACAATTCTATTTTAGTTTCCAATTGGTCAGTATAAAAGCAATCTTAACAACTTTTTTTTTGTGAGCACCAACTTTCTTTTTTGGTAGCATTAATCTTTCCATTCTAGATTGGAAATAATAGGAAATTATTTTCTTCTAGGTGGTGGCTATATATCCAAACGAATTCCCAAAAACATTAGCAATTTGAAACGTGATTCCCAAAACCATTATGGTGTCCAGCAAACAAACCAATTCAATCAAAATGACCAGTAGGTCTTGTTAGAAACTGAATAATCCAAACATCAGATAACATATAGTATTGGTCCATAGGAGTGTAAAAGCCATCGTCAAGGCATGGCCTTCACCTTTGCTATTGGAATGCTTATATTGAGGCGAAAGGGAATTTAGGGTTTGGGGATGCCGTGGCAGAATGAATTTTGGTTATGATACCGAAGTTTCCAACTCGCGGAATGCACAGTATGTATTTATATAATGACCTAATTAATCTTGCTTGAAATAGGAAAGTAATCCTAAACCTAAGTTGCAAATAATTACGTTTTGCAGACAGAAGAAATCATTGGGTGATGTATGCGGTGCCAGTGAGGCTGGAAAGATCTGGTGAAGGGATGGTGAAGCTTGTGTTATGACAAGTTTGATTACACACTAGCTGAATGGTTGGTCAAATTACAGAAGGAGAACCAAATTCGTGATCGTGAAAAGTTCAACGCCAAAGTTGCAAATAATTGCCTTTTTATTGAGTCCTCCTGTATAAATTCCACTGTTGTATTACTTTTACAATCAATTAAACAAATAAAGTTTACATATAGGTTAGGCCAGTTCGTCAGGACAGTGAGTCCTTCCCCTTGCCTCGAAGTTCGAATCCCCTTTCCCATAGATAAGATTAATTTAGAGTAATTTAGATTATCGTTTTTATCAAAATAACCAAAACAAATTCAAACAATACAAAACAAAGAAAGAAAAAGAAAACTCAAACCAAGATCCTATCTTTAATAGGATTGGCTTGTGATGGATTGTAATTGGAGTGGATAAGATATGCTCAAAAAAAATTGTTGGGTTGTGATGGAGGAACAATCACAATCCTCACTAACTCATTTGCTCTTAATTTGTAGCTATAATTAAACCAGATAATGTAGTAATAAGTAAAAAGAAAAAAAACAAAACAAAAAAGGTGTGGTGTGTGTGGAGAAGTATAAAGAGTAAGACTGAAGACCATTTCTCCTCCACTTGTCTTCTCTCACGTTGAAAGTTGAATGAAAGGCCATGGCAGTCAACGCTGGTTTGCTTTACAGGCATATACACTAGTTCTCCCTGTAATAATAAAATACCAATATTTTCTCCCATCTTTGTCTCCTTTGTTGTCTATACGACCGTTCAAACTTCCAAGCCCGTGCCTTCGGAGACTTTCAAACCCAACAAAGAGACACACTTTGCATATATATATAAAAATGAAACAAACCCCACGCATCGACTCAATACATTTCAAACGCGATGCTTTAGAATGCTACAAAATTCAAAGAAAGTGATCCTTTTCCAACTCTCTCTCCTTCTTCTCTCTTGCTTTCTCTCCAAGTTGCGCGTCTAGATTGGGTTTGAAAGTCAAAACTTCTGCACAAACAGAGCCAAAAGTTCCTTCGTCCTTCTCACAATCTCTAGCTGCTTTCCTGTGTTTACATAATTCAATCATATAATTCACAACCCACTTGCTGGATTGGGCTAAATCTTTCATTTTCTTTGTTTCTTTGATTTTTGGTTTCATTTGAGGCAATCCCAGTTTTGGGTTTGGCAGAGGAGAAGCTCTCTTTGATTGGCTTGGAGTTTTGTTGGGTTTTAAATCCCCCCAAAAGCAGATTTGGATGCCAGTTTTGTTTTAAATGAATTTGAGAGATTTCAAACTACATACTCATATTGATAAATTGTGAAAAAGAAAATCCAGCTTTCAGATTCTTTGGAGTTGATGCTCTCAGGGTCTACTTGCTATTAGTTGATTGAGTTTGAGGTGATTTCATAACTTTGTCAATCTTGGATTGTAGATACTGCCTTCCAAGGTTTTTGGGTTTTGAAATTCAGGTTCAAAGAGTTCAACTTTTCACTAACTTCAGCTAGGTTGAAGTTGAGGATATTTGATCCAATTGCCAATCCATATTGAATCTGTGGTTTAAAGTTTGTGGGACTTGTGAATTATGGAGGGGACTCAAGGTGGTTCTAATGCACCAGCGCCTTTTCTTACAAAAACATATGACTTGGTGGATGACCCCTCATCCAACCACGTTGTGTCTTGGAGTGAAACTGGTTGTAGTTTCGTGGTTTGGGATCCCACAGAGTTCGCCAAAGAAATGCTTCCCATGTATTTCAAACACAACAACTTTTCAAGCTTCGTGAGGCAGCTGAATACATATGTGAGTTCTTTAGTGTTTCATTACTTTTGGGGCTTATTGATTTATTTTCAATTTTCTGTCTTCGTGTCTTGTTTTTGTTTTAATTTCCTTGGGAAATTATCCATTTAGATATAACATGTCATTTTCTTTTGTGCTTGATTTTTGGTGTCATGGGTTAAACTCAAACAAATGATTAAGTAGTCGCATTACAAAATTCAGAAATGATTAGTATTTCTGCAGATTATATGTCTTGTTTGAACTTTCTTGTAAAGTTTTGTGCTTGTACACGCTTTATTGCCTTCCAAGTTCCAACTTGGAATGTTTATTTTGCTTCGTAAATCAATCTGTTTATCTGGTCTGTTGGAGCATTTCTGACTTAACTCCATTAGCAGTTGCAAGCATGCTAGTTGTTTTGGTTTGTTTATAACCAAAATTTCTGGATCTTGTAGTTGTTTGTCTGTTAGAACTAATCTTGATTAGCAGATGGTCCTAAGAACTTGGTGGAATTCATAGAATCAAAATGGAAAAGCGTTTAGTTTATGGGAAGACTGGAATATGGTCGCTTCCAGTAGTCCCTCTAGCTCTGAGCCATGAAAACTTTTTCAATATATGCCAAACAGGCAAAAAAATTCTTAGATTGAGAACAAGAGTAAATGGGGTCTGAACTGTGAAGCTGACAAATGAACAAACCTCATCTTGGAGAAAGGCTCTCTGAATATGATGGAGAATTCCATAAACACTTCATTTGATTGGCAATCGCAAAGCAGTGTTTTTTTATTCGGTACCATTTGGATCAACTGTGATAGTTCATGGCTCTTATTATTGAGGAAGCTGTTCAGCCTGAAAAGGACATGATTTGAAACTGGATCAATGAGGTTATTTAAAAGGCTTGTATAGCAGTGTTTATTTAGCTTGAAGTGCTGAGAGACATTGAGTAGGTTGGTTTGCAGTTGGCATACATGGTTGGGCCTCACTGGAAAGGTTTTCAATTTCTGAGGTAGTTATAGATTAGGTATCTTTGTGGTTTATAGGTCCTTCTGTTTCCTATGTTGTGTTACTATTAAAAATTCAGGGGCACTGTCTGTATTTTAGAGTCGTATGGTCACTGCTGCTAAGAGGAGTTCAATAATTGGGGTTGTTGCCCTGGTTTGCTGAGATTTGTTGGAGGGATTTTCGGGGTGATGGAGAAAGTATACTTAAGCGATAGAAAGATTATATGTTCTTTCCCATCCGAAAAGGGAGGTGGTCTGAAGTCAAAGAGTTTGTTGAAATTAGTTTTCCTATAGTACCTGAATTTTTCCCTTCAATTCCCAAAACCTGAATTAGATTCTGTCTGAACTTACCTTTATTTTCTATTTAATTAAAGGAAAAAGGGTTTTAGTTGCAATTGATTTGGCTAATGCTACTGTATGGTTGAGAGATTAGAGAGCTTATCCAGGGTGAATTTAAACAATTAAGTGATTTTTGAAGCTTAAAATAGTTTATAATGGTCTTAACCTGTGTGCTCGATTTTATATAAAAGCCAGCCGTCTAGTATTGTCTAATCTAGCACCATCGGTTCATTTTTTTGTTTTTCTATGTTTGCACCTGCATTTTGTTTTTCGGTTATTAATGTGTGTAATTATGGTTCTTAATTGTTGAAAGTTTGTGTTCTGTATGAGCAGGGGTTTAGGAAGATTGATCCTGAACAGTGGGAGTTTGCAAATGAGGAATTCTTAAGAGGAGGAAGACATCTGCTGAAGAATATTCACCGCCGCAAGCCAATTCATAGTCATTCCACGCAGAATCATGAGTATTCTTCAGTTCCTTTAAGTGAGACAGAAAGAGAAGAATATGAGAAGAAAATCAATAGACTGAATCATGAGAAAAGCTTGCTTGAGTTAGAGCTACAAAGGCATCAAAGAGAGAATCAAGAGTTTGACTATCAAATACAGATATTACAAGAACAACTGCAGAAAATGGAACATCAGCAGAAACAGTATACCTCCTTCTTGGCTCAAATACTGCAGAAACCAGGATTAGCTTCTATACTTGTGCAAAAATCAGAAATCCATAACAAAAAGAGAAGATTGTTGAAATCTAGCCAGTTTCCTGATGACTTCAAGATGGAAATTTTGAATACGCAGAACGAAAACCTGGGTACAATTTCAACTCCCGTAATTAAGTTGGACCAGCTTGAGATGATGGAGTCTTCCTTAAACTTTTGGGAAGATTTTCTACATGGGATCGGGGAAGCAATGCCTGAAGAAGTAAATGATATTGGCTCGTTTTCTCAAGCCTCTCCCATAATTGTTACAGAAATACAAGACCCTGGCATGAATAGCAGGCCCTGCTCACCTAGATCACATTTATCTTCGCCAAATTCAATGAATGTTTCATCCCCAGAGGTGATTGGGTCCGCAAATTTTCTTGACATCCTTGCTATAACATCAACATGCCACAATGTTGATTTCAGGCCAAAATCTTCAGGGATTGATATGAACTCCAAGCCTGATAGTGCTCCTGCGGCTGAGGCCTTGAAAGAAAGGGTACAGGAAATGAAAAATGCCATGCCTGCTGCGGCGAATGATATGTTTTGGGAACAGTGCCTGACAGAGACCCCTGGTTTAGATGATCCGCAGGAAGTACAGTCTGAAAGAGGGGATAGTGATGGCGGAGTGAGCGATACCAATCCAGCTATTCAGAAAAAGCATTGGTGGAACACAGACGTAGATAACTTCACAAACCAAATAGGGCGCCTCACTCATGCTAGTTGACCGGTGAACACTTGACGTTTCAATGTTCAGATTTATACTATATAAACTTTAAGTTGGAATTACTTAGTCCTGTATTTTCTAGATATTCCAATTTTTCTTTAGCTCATTCTTGTGGTGTATATTTGATTCTTTCTGATATAGCTTGGACTTAGAGATACAATAAGCTAGAGACACAAACTTCTTCACTATTGTATGTAAATGATATCAGGTTTCTAGGAGTTTTTATTGCTGATATATATACCTTCTTTTATAGTTTGAATGTAACTTCACTATAGTGCTACATTTAACTTATTTAGACCTGGCTAGCTTGGAATTGGTTTCCATTGACAATTTATGAGGAATCAGGAGGCTTTCCTTAGGCTATGGTTCCGATGAAAAAAAAAACGATAATTTTTCCATGTATATATGTCGTTCAATATGGTCATGTTTGATTTAGAATATTTTTCCTTGTATATATGGTTCAACATAGTCATGTTTAATTTAGAATTTTAGAAGGTTCTTCACTGCATAAGGTTGGTGAGGGTTCTGTGCAGTGTTTGGACGACAACCCGGAAAGTCTAAAGCAGAGACAGACATGGATCCATACAAACACAAGAACAAAGCATCAGTTCCTATACTCTCAATCTCATCCCATTGCCATTGGGATCCTCCATCATGCCCAGAAGCACACCACATCTTATGATCCAGCTCAAAAGATTCTGAAGATTCTGAAAAGGACCTAACGAGGAGCAATAGATCTCCCCGTGACGATTCGACAAGGTAAGGATAAGCGAGTGCGCATGGTCTTGTAGCTTCGGTACGAATAATAGTTGCAGGGTCACTGTTAACATAAATTGAGATAAGCTCACCATTCTCAGTAACAGCAAGAAACTGGCCTTTATGATAAATTACATCCGTTAATAACGTCATCGTCCTCATATCTATGTGAATCCTAGTGTTAAACCCTGCCTTAAAACGGACAACTTGGCTGCCCGATTCAAAATCACGATGGCGTATCAACGCTTCAAAATCATTAGAAAACAAACAAGGGTCAGCCGACAATACAAACCCTTCTAATTTGGAAAGACCATGAATGACTATCCACCCGTTCTTCTTTGACTGCAGCTGGCTGGGGAATGGTACGCTTGGTAAAAGGGTTAAATAAGGTAAGGACCAAGTCCTCAGTATCCTTACAAGTCAACCAACCCCCACTAGTAGTGTTTTTACTTTTAATTGATGCCCGTGAGGATTCGAACTTAAAATTTGTACATTGTGAAGACATGCATCGATTTGGTTTAAGGGTTTTTTAATTTATCCTTAAAGAAGCTGCCTAGGCTTTTGGTTATCACCTTCAAAAGAAGAAAAAAAACGCAAAACTATTTTCCTTCACCAGACAGTCAAAGAGTTTATCTATTTTAGTCGAAACATGTTCCTAACCAAACTTGATTTGCCTTACCAAGTCTTAAATCTAAATACTCAACTAACCAAGCAAACAATGCATTGTATCTGACAGTCTTTGGCCCACTGGTTAAAGATAAGTGGTTGAAAAAAAAAACAAAAAAAAAACAAAAATGATATCCATGCAGAGAACTGTTGGAACTCATTGTTGTCCCACATCGGCCAAAGGGCCAAAGAGAAAGTAGTTTAAATAGAAATACCCCTCTCTAACTAATACCGAGGCATTTTGTGATAAAACCCCACACCTGAGGATTGTGCAGGTGGTAAAGTGGGGACAATATCGGTGTTGTTGGAGTGGGCCCTCGGCCCTTTAACCTGGAAAATTTGACATGGTATCAGAGCCAGGTTGCGGGTCCGTACTTTCCATGTGATCGGTGGGTCCCCGTTTGGCCCCACGCGATGGGTGAGTCCCCGTTTGGCTCCACGTAGGCCAAAGGTGCCATGTGATGGGTGGGTCCCTGTTTGGCCCCGTGCGATGGGTGAGTCCCCAATGGCTCCACATGGTTGCCGATGTGTGGATCTCCACGTGTGACCCACAAAATGGGGTCTTACGTGCGGGGGAGTGTTGGAACTCATTGTTGTCCCACATCGGCCAAAGGGCCAAAGCGAAAGTAGTTTAAATAGAAATACCCCTCTCTAACTAATACCGAGGCCTTTTGTGATAAAACCCCACACCTGAGGATTGTGCATGTGGTAAAGTGAGGACAATATCGGTGTTGTTGGAGTGGGCCCTCGGCCCTTTAACCTGGAAAATTTGACAAGAACTTCCTTGGTTTCACATTATTAAATTTGAGCATCGTCACATGCTTTAACTTATTCCTGTTTTTATATTTATTTATCATAAATTAGTATATTGATATTAAAAAGCTTGTAAGAATTTCATGTCCAGCAAGTACTATTGTGTGTGGCCTGCCCTCTAGTAGAAAGCTTTGGATCCCTTGATTGTGTCTCATATATTGTTCTCTGAAATCCCTTCAACTGCAATGACTTCAAATTATTTCTAAGACTGCAGTCTGCAGTGATAAGAAATTGTTTGTAGGAAATGGCTAATATCATATGTAACAGATTATAATTTCCAAATCTTATAACAAGTAAAGGATTCCGAGCCTTTGCATGGATTTGCAATATTGATTAAAATTTGAAATTCTTTTGTAATTCTCCAATTATTTTTCTTTCTTTGGACCCACAACATAACAATACCATAACTTGGGCTTAGTAGAACCAATCACTTTTATGTTGAAGAATATGAGTCCCACATTGGAAATTTTAATAAATAAAATACAAAATATAATTAATGGTTCCACTCCAAGGCCTTTTGTGATAAAACGTCACACCTATTGGCAGGGACGAGCCAGTGATTTCAAACTTGACTGGGCTAAATTTACCTTACATATAAACATACTAAGTAGATAGAAAACTCAACAGTATGATGTAATTTCATTGATAATCTGACGTTATAAAGTTAAAGTATAACCTATTGAATAAACAAGAACACCCAAATCAATTACAAATCCTATTTGATAATTCATAACTCATAAACTGAAACTACTAAGCTCCAATTGTAAATCCCTAATTGATAAATAAATCATAAGTCTCAATTGCAAATCTCTAATTGATACTTCATAAATTGATAAGCTTTCCTTTTCTCCATTTTATTCTCCACGTGCAGTGCAAGGGATTCCTTGGGAGGGTAGGTTATTCAATTGGCTGGGCTATAATTTCTTTTTGGGTTGGAAAAAAAAAAGGCCATCTTGGCTATAGCCCAGGTCAGCCATGCTTATGGTCCATCCCTGCCTACTGGGCTTTGTAAGTGGTTAAGTTTGGGATAATATCGGGTGTTGCTAGTAGTGGGCCAATGACCCATCTCTCTGAAATTTAACATGGTATCAGAATGAGGTTATTGTCTGGACTTGAATTACTGAGCCTTTACCTTTACCCCTTACCCAACATGTAGTGTTCACATGTTGGGTTGAATGTTTACCCTTACCCCTTACCCAACTTGGTATTCACATGTTGGGCTTGAATGATTGACTTCGATATGGTTCCCACGTGAGGGGGCATGTTGAAGAATATGAGTCCCACATTAGAAACTTTACTGAATAAAATACAAAATATAATGAATGGTTCCACTACTAATATCACATAGGCCTTTTGTGATAAACTCCACACATACTGGGCTTTGTATGTGGTTAAGTTGGGGACAATATCGATGTTGCTAGTAGTAGGCCGTTGGCTCGTCTCTCTGTAGGCTTTTGTGCACTTTTTTAAGTATCTTCAGTAGCAATTTGAATATCAACGCCACTAAACCCAATCCAACTCTGCGCTTCAACACTACCCATTTCCCCTGAAGAGGAGAGTTGGATACAGGTTGATGAAAATATAGTTCCGTCTTCACAAAATTCACATCCATAATAACCAAAAAACTATTAGTGGAAGGATGATAGCAACGATACCCTTTTGATGAGTGAAAATGCACCGCAAAGCAACTAGGTCAAGTTTATCTCTTTGACTTTTGTGGAGATGCACAAACGCCACACAACCAAAGACATGTGGCAGCAATGTTAAGATGGAGGGCAGTGAAGTATGCTTCTCCAACTCATCCAATGGGGTTTGAAACGCAAGGACACAAGAAGGCATATGGTTTAAGAGATGGACAATTACAGAAAATGCATTATCCGAATAACTATGAGAAGCACATCTGCCAATAAGAAAAGCATGTGTCGTCTCTAGGATGTGGCGGTTTTTCCTTTCGGTAACTTCATTCTGTTGTGGTGTATGGGGACACGAAGTCTCATGAAGGATGTCATGCTCCAGAAGATAAGTCTACAAACTATGGTTGACGTACTCACCACCATTGTCAAATCTCAAAATCTTAATTTTTAGTACAAAACTGATTCTACACCATCTTATGAAAGTTTTGGAACATGGCAGAAACTTCACCCTTTGTTCTCATTAAATAGAGCTAGGTCATGCAAGCATGCGAGTACAGTCATCGGTAAAGGTAACAAACCATCTGAGGCCAGTAAAAATAGTAATGGTAGAAGGGCCTCATACATCGGAATGGATTAATTCAAACGGAAAACTACTTTTATTGGAACTCAAAGGAAAAGTAACTCTATGACTCTTGACTAAAATGCATGTATTACACTAAAAATACTCATCATTAAAACCATTAAATAAAGACAACATTAGACGCCACAACCCAAAAGAGGGATTACCCAATCTAGAATCCCATAACTAAATGTGCCTTCTTTTGTCATCAACAAAGCCTTTGGTAAAATTTGGCTAGCCTTGGCTGATGTCGCTATCTCTCCTCCTTCGTGAGTGACAGGACCCGCCCCGAATTCCTCGAAATCCGCGATGAATCCTGTAATATTTCTGACATCAAACTGATGTCGGGCCCACTTACTAAAGAGGGACGAGACTTTCTGCCGAAATTTCGGCAAAGTCTCCCTTGAAAAATGAACTTTCCCAAAACTTTTAAACTTGTCAAACGCATAAATAAGTCCCAACCAACAACATGCACAATTTAGAAACACACAATTTACATAATAGGTCTTCGGTCTTACATTCAACCCTAACATGGGCGATAACAGAGCATATCTAAAGAATTTCATATTACAACAAAACAAGTTCAACAGAAATAAAAACAAGTATGGATTTTCTTACAGGTGCTCGGGGCTCGGAAGTTCGGGTCTCGGCTCGGCCGCTCAGTACAAGTCTATCTATTGCCTAGGGGGCGCAAAATAGAAAACTTGTATGTGGACAACAACAAAGTTTTGATATATTTGAAAACAACATATAATAACCCAATTGTTTGGAAAACAATGCTAAAAAGAACATGCATTCAAAACTGACGTGGCTATAACTAAGTTGTAGGTTTAATTTTCTGGTTTTTCTATCAAGTTTCCTTTACTCACTAGTCATCGAGTTGTCTAGCTGTCAGATAGGCTCGTTAGCCGTTGCCCGGTAAGCTAAGGCGTTGAGAGACCTAGGCAGGGACTAGCAACCTTGAATTAGGAGGAGAACAGAAGGAAAGCATAAAACCCAGAATATTAAAATGGCAAGCCTTAGGAGAATCTTGTCTATCCGTTCTTCTGGAGAAGCAAGCTCTAGTAGCAGTTCTAGCCATAGAACCCTAAGAGTTAAAAACTCTCAAGAAATAATCATGCGGGACGTAGAAAAGGAGTTGTGCAACTGGGATATACCCAGAGTACCCATCACTGATATATACTATAAAGGATCTTTCAAGTTCAGATCTGATTATGCAATAAAAACTGTTGAAAAAATGATATCTGTCATTGATAAAAATGATAGTTTTCAGCTATTCACCTAGAGTCAAATCGACCAGCATTTGGATAGAAAATATAACTATTTGCACATAGGATTGGTGCAGGTAGCGGTGAAACCACTTACCAGAACAGGATTGCCCAGTTCAATCTTGCTTTGTGTAAGAGAGGGAAGACATAGAAAGTTCACGGATTCCTTGTTGGGAATAGTTGAGTCAACCTTAGGGGAAGGTCCGATATACTTTAACTGTTTCCCAAACTTTTCTGTTGCACTTTCCGACGTAAATATCTTGAAAGCTTTAACATTGAATATTCAAACTCAGGGTTATGATATGGACCTAGGATCCCAAAATCTAGCGATCATTTATAGGGTTTCATATAAGGTTATGAACACTGTCTGTCCCAAAGCTAAAGATTTAGACAGTAAAGGTGAAACTACCTTGTTCCAAACCAACCTTGAAAAATCAAACGTAGCAGTCCTAAAAATGATAAAGTGGAGTGATATAACCCTACCAGAAAAGTGGATTTTGGAGGACGTAGTCCCAAAGAAGCCCCTTGAAAATCAAGAACCTACTCGGATCTCCCAATTCGCTGATGGAGAGGTAGAAATACAATTCTCCAACACTAGAAAAACTAGGATTGATCTAGCACCCTCTGGATCTAACCTAGAACCACATAGGTCGAGTACTTCTAAGATTGATCTAGCACCCTCTAGATCCAACCTAGAACCACATAGGTCGAGTACCTCCTCTAATATAGCTTACGATCTAGACCATGACAGAATGGTCTTGGCAGGTCTTAGGAGAACCCAGGAACAGATACAAAGGCCAGCCTACAGGTTTGAACAAACCCTTCCAAACCTAGGAATTAGGAGAAATCCACCTCAACCCGAGCCTACCTTCTCGGATGTAGAGTTTGAAATAAATATGTTAAAATCCTCTGAAATAGAACACGAAAAGATAAAAAGGAATTGTCTGAGTATTGAAAATATTAATAAAAGAATCTGGTTTGAAACCGCTTTTCAGAAGCATAGGCAAGATCATCTCTGGAAAGCCCATACCGCCGTTATGAAAGAAAAGAAATTCAATTGTTTCTTCTTTACGTGGTTAGATTGGTGTGCTCAGAAATATGACATTCCTGAATATAGGAGTCATATAGAAATGATAGGAAGCCCGTTCTCGACTTACACTTCCAAAGATGGGAAGTCAGTAAAAGCCGTACATCCACCCGAGATGGTGATTAAGCAGAAAGATATGATAGCTGCTCCCTACAAAGAAACCACTTTCCTTGATGATAGTGCCAATAATTTTGGCACAGGTAGTAAAGAGGATATAGGCGCAATTATTCAGTAGAATAATTACACCAACCTGTTTCTGCAGTCTCTAGGAAAGTAAGTCACTAGGATTGAAACGTCTGTTTCTGCAAAGGAACAGAAATCCGACCTCGGTCCCTCAGAAACTAAGAGGACCAAGGAAATGAGTAGTCAAGTGTTCTTCAAACCACCTCCCTCTTTGGATAATAAAAATTTTAAGATGGGAAGAACATTGTCAGAAGATGAAAATTTTGTTGATATCCTGGCAAAGAAATTATCAGAAGTAAAATTGTCAGACAAAGGAAAAGGTCCTCAAGTGTCGGTACTCACTGAAGGAGAAATAGATGACCTTGAAACGATGTTTAAAGAAGAACAACCTGAAATTAATAGGTTAATGAATGAAAAGAAATTCACTCAAACTGCTAAAACAAAAAATTACTACCCCACACCAATAGATTTACAGTTTGAGGAAGATGGAATGTGGAATTCCGCTCAGTATGATGGAAGCTCCATAGTAGAATGGAATATTGATGGTCTGACAGAATATCAGATCATTAATGCAATGAAACATATGATGATGTACGCTACAGCCTCTAAGATCAAAGGAAATGGAGATAAGAGGGTGGCTGAAGCTATCATCGCAGGCTTCGTCGGTCAATTAAAAGGATGGTGGGATTTCCACTTAAGCAACTCAGCAAGAACCCAGATCTTGAACACTCAGGTGGCCATTGGTCAGCAGAATGTACAGGATCCGGTAATTGGGTTAATCAAAAGTGAAAACATTTACCAGGAAGATGCGGTAAATTCACTAATTTACACAATTACTCTACATTTTGTAGGAACTACAGAATTACAGCACGACAGGTCTAGAGAACTCTTAATCAACCTTAAGTGTCCAACCTTGTCCCATTTTAGGTGGTATAAGGACGTGTTTTACTCTAAGGTATTCACTAGGCAAGACTGTAATGCTGACTTTTGGAAAGAGAAATTTCTTTCAGGATTACCACTTCTATTCGCTGAAAAGGTTAGGAATAGAATTAAAGAGAAAAATGGTGGTGTCATTCCTTATGGGTCTTACACCTATGGGGAATTGTCCTCTGAAATCTACGCAGAAGGATTAGCTCTTTGCACAGATATGAAATTAAGAAAACAGCTTGATAAGCAAAAGGCCCTAGGCAAAAAAGAATTAGGTGACTTTTGTGAACAATTTGGTTTTGAACCAATAAAATCATATTCACATAAAACATACAAGAAGGGAAAGAAATTTGGGGGGCGTAAGACTAAAAAATACGAGAAATATAAGTTTGAAACTAAGAAGCCATACAAAACTTTCAGAAAAAGGAAATACACAGGAGAAACTAGCAAAAAGGCTAGTAAAGGAAAGAAAGGAGCTATCCCAACATGCTATAAGTGTGGAAAAGTTGGACATTATAAATCTGAGTGCAAAATGAAGGATAAAATCAGTAACCTAAGCATTAGTGAAGACCTTAAGCAACAACTTTGCCAAATAATGCTTAATTCATCTGGTTCTGAGCAAGATAGTGATGATGAACTAGCCCAACTAGAGAATGAAGAATTGTTTGAATCAGATACTGAAACTAGCTCAGATAGCGAGGAAGAGTGCGCCTGTCAATTTAAAGATCTGAGAATATGTATCTTAACAAAAGAAGAAAGTCTGATAGCAGACTTAATTGATAAAATAGAGGATCCAGAAAAGAAGAGAGAAGCTTTGGAAAGTTATTTCTCGTTAGCTACAACAGGACCAAGTAATCCCCACCAACCATAACTAATGTAATACAACCAGTTGAAAACTATAGTTTTAAAACTATAGTGAACAGGATGAATGATAAAATTCATAAAAAAGAACCTACGCTCAACAACCTTCAGTGCGAAGTCCATGAAGTGAAAGAAGAACTTAGAGAGTTAAAAAATAGGGTTAGAGTTTTAGAACTCTATCGTCCTTTTTCAGAAAAAGATACAGAAGAAAAATCTGAGCAATTAGAGTTCAAAAATATAATGGAGGAATTTCAAGAAAAAATAGAACCTGTAACAAGAGAAGCCCTACAGGAAGAACAAGTTAATACTATGAAATTCATTAATAGCATAGATAAAGTGATAGCGTAGAAATGGTATGCAATGATAACTATTGTTATTAATAAAACCTACCAGTTTACTGTTGAAGGGCTGATAGACACTAGAGCCTATCTCAACTGTATAAATGAAGGTGTTGTACCAACAAGGTATTTTCAAAAAACTACCCAAGTCCTACACACAGCAGTCAATAGTCAAAGGATGGGGATTCAGTTTAAATTATCTAACGCTGCTGTGCTTAATCAGGGTATTTGCTTTGAAACCCCTTTTGTCTTGGTGAAAGGATTAAACCAGTCCCTGATATTAGGAACCCCCTTCATTAATATGCTTCATCCTTTCTCTATTTCTGAAGAGGGAATAAGAACTGAGGTAGAGGGTCAACCTATAGTTTTTAGGTTTTCTCAACCACCCAAGCATAAGTATATTAATGAAATTCAAGAAAAGATAAAGAAGAAAGAGAATTATCTATATCATCTGAAAGAAGAATTGCAGTACAAAAGAATAGAAGAACAACTGCAAGACAGTAAGGTAAAAGAAAAAATAGAGGAAGTCCAAAAGATGTTTGAAAGTCAAGTTTGTGCTGAAATACCCAATGCTTTTTGGAATAGGAAAAAACACATATTAGAATTGCCGTATGAGCCTGATTTTGATGAAAAGAAAATCCCAACCAAAGCTAGGCCAATTCAAATGAATGCTAGGCTAATGGAAATTTGTAAATCTAAAATTCAAGATTTATTAAGAAAGAAGTTAATTAGGAAAAGCTCATCTCCCTGGAGCTGTTTTGCCTTTTACGTAGAAAACGCAGCAGAATTAGAAAGAGGGGTACCTAGATTGGTGATAAACTACAAACCTCTTAATAAAGCCTTAAAATGGGTTAGATATCCAATTCCTAATAAAAAGGACCTTTTGGATAGATTGAATAAGGCAGTAATTTTTTCTAAATTTGATATGAAATCAAGATATTGGCAAATTCAAATCGCAGAAAAAGGACAGGTACAAAACAGCCTTTAATGTCCCCTTTGGACATTACGAATGGAATGTTTTACCGTTTGGATTGAAAATTGCTCCCTCTGAGTTTCAAAATATTATAAATGATATATTTAATCCTTACACAACCTTCACCATTGTTTATATTGATGATGTTTTGGTTTATTCTAATTCTTTAGAACAACACTTTAAACATCTGAATATCTTCTTGAAAGTTGTGAAGCATGCAGGGTTAGTGGTTTCGGCAAAGAAAATGAAATTATTTTCTTCAAAAATTCATTTTTGGGGACACAATATTAATAAGGGACTGATAGTTCCTATTGATCGAGCAATATCCTTTGCTGAAAAGTTCCCTAATGAGATAAGGGACAAGCAACAGTTACAAAGGTTCTTAGGAAGTCTTAATTATATAAAATATTTTTATAAAGATTTGGCTCAAGATTCAAAATTATTATACCAAAGGTTGAAAAAGAACCCAATTCCCTAGTCAGAAGAACACACTAAAGCGGTGAGGAGGTTGAAAATTAAAGCCAAAGAACTTCCTTGCTTAGCCTTAGCCAACCCCGAAGCCTTTAAAATAGTAGAAACAGATGCTTCAGAAATCGGGTACGGAGGAATCCTAAAACAGAAGGTCAATAATTCAGAACAATTGGTTAGATTCACTACTGGAGTTTGGAAATCAGCTCAAAAGAATTATTCTATTGTTAAGAAAGAGATGCTAGCCATAGTCCATGCTGTTTCTAAATTCGAGAGTGATCTTTTAAATAAAAAATTCTTGATAAGAGTGGATTGCAAGGCTGCAAAAGACATTTTGTTTCAAGATGTAAAAAATTTAGCATCAAAACAAATTTTTGCAAGATGGCAAGGAATACTTTTTGCTTTCAATTTTGATATTGAATTTATTAAAGGTGAAACTAATGCGCTCCTGTTAATACTATTGAATTTATTTTGAGTGTTTTCAAGTGCTGCTTCTGCGAAGCTTCTGTTAAGCACTACTGCTTTCCCTGCTTCTATGTAAGTTTGCTAAATATTAATGATATTATGTTTGATATCGTATTTAATTTCTCTATATTATTATCCTTGGTTTTGGCTTTGTATGTTTGAATTCCTTATAATAATTATGTTTATTCTCTACGTCTCCACACTACCTTCCGCACAAAAACTTAAAATTGATTGAAAAATTTTGCTCTTAAGAGTCTGGGCCAGTACCTGGTATCAGAGCCAAAAGTCCCTAGAAGAGTTGTTAAGTTTAAGGTTCTAACTAAGTTGTAGGTTTAATTTTCTGGTTTTTCTGTCAAGTTTCCTTTACTCACTAGTCATCGAGTTGTCTAGCTGTCAGATAGGCTCGTTAGCCGTTGCCCGGTAAGCTAAGGCGTTGAGAGACCTAGGGACTAGCAACCTTGAATTAGGAGGAGAACAGAAGGAAAGCATAAAACCCAGAATATATATATATAGTTAAGTCAAAACCAAAGTGAAATCCCTATTCTCGTAATAGTATACTAACACCCATTCCATTCAAAACCTTTCTCCATTTCCCCCAAACTACTCTCTTGAAACGTGTGCTCGTTGGCACAGTGAGCGAGGAATATATATATGACCACTACCAAATTTGTACTTGGGAAACAATCCAACCGGGGGATTGTTTGACTAGACCACATAGAAGAATCCTCAATTAACCATGTAGCTAGGGAACGAGCTGTCCAACCAGGGGACTGGGCTCACCAGCACATATAGCAGAATCCTCAATACTCGTATGCCTGTGACAGGTCCTATGCGCGCAGACTAACCCCACTAAGGATCTACGAAACACCCCGTCAAGGGTGCTCGGGTTCCGACATATCCAAGTATCCCAATAGTTTCCAAGTATCCAATTCCAAATCTGGGGAGGTACATAGGGTAGTGCCTATAGCACTCCATAATAATATAAACCATAACCCAAATCTCATTCCATAATTTATTTCCAACAACCCCATGTACCCAACCCATATTTCCAAGTATAGATAATCACTCTCAAAAATAGCATATATCCATTCAAAATAATCACTATCCGCAAATATTCGAATATACTTCAAATACATCATAACAATATTATATTCAACATTTGTAAATAAATAAAAACTCAATAATCCAAGAAATCATTATGCATACTTTTCCATCCTTGAAAATAATGATTATAGTTTAAAAACAAAGTCTACTCACAGATATTCCCATGCTGCTTCTGAGAGGGTCCCACCTGTTGCGTACGCTGGGTCGGAGTACCTATTTAAGAACATGAGGGCTAGATTAAAATAAAATACTTCAAACGAGAACTTTAAAATAAATTCCTAGTTTTCCCGGGATTCAAAGTGTGTGAACGATGAACGAGAAGTTCATAAGGCCCAACTACGTGTTTCGAATGGTGGAATAACCTCGAAAGACGCTCGGTCAATCGAGTAGTCAGTCTTACCAAATTTGGTCAACCGGGCCTGTGAGGCACACGACCTCTGATTTCCTATTTGAAAGTTCTTATGAGTTCAACAAGGCTTATTATACATGTCTTGCAAGTTTGGTCCAAATCGAACGATCAGATTGCTCGCGATCGGACGATCGGACAATCAGACGGTCACCATTTTACCTCATCTTTGAATCATTGAATAGAAGCATACGAGACTCCGATTCACGATCTGCGAATTCCTACACGATCCTACAAGTGCCTAGATCAACATATTTGGAAATGGAGTCGATCCAACGGTCTGAACATATCGAACTCGGATAACGCCTAATATGCGTCAATCCGATCAACCGTCAAACGATAGCCAAATTCAAATCCGAGCATGTGGTCGTGCTCGGGACGACATGGGGATCATTTCAGAACCAAATGGGCCACTCAACTATGGCCCACGCGCTGCCACAAGCCTCGGCAGCGCGTGGGTGGCTTGAGAAAATTGCGGCTACTGGAAAATTTTCAAATCACCCAACAATACCTATACCTACATGATCTGGACAACTAGTGGAGCAACTTTTGTTCTTGGGCCACGACCAAAAAGTGGGTAGAACTTGCCGGAACTTCAATCCAAAACTAGCCAAAACTTTGGATTGAAAAATGAGTTTCAAAACTTCAAAACTGATCCTAACAAACCTCACATTGAAAGGATGAGAAAGCATACCTAGATCGACAAAAATGGTAGTCGGAATCGTCGGAAATAGAGCCAGAAATTTCGAAGAATTTCCAGTCGATTTTCACGATTTTGACCGCAGTAGCGACGATTGTTGAGTCGAGGGAAGGGCGTGATGGAGAGACGGAAGTGAGCTGGTCACTTTGGTACTAATCTTGTGACCAGTGGTGGCCAAACGTGGGCGATGGCCGGCTAAATAGTGGCCGACTAAAACTGGGGGAGGGTTTCGAGAGAGAGAGAAATATCGGGAGAGAGAGAGAGAGAGAGAGAGAGAGAGAGAGAGAAGAAAAATCTGGTTTTTAAAATTTTGACTTTAAAATATTTACGGTTGTGCTACTACACTTCCGTTGATTGTAACTTTTTTGTTACAACTCCGATTTGAGCCCACTACGTGTCTACGAACTCGTATTGACGCGATATACACAATAGTGTCATTCATTTCCCCAAAATCCTACCGGATTAAAAAGCAACCAAAATAACCCTATCCCAAGGGAAAACTTGTAATTTCATAATTAAATAATTCAATTAATTTAAGTGGCTAATTAAAATGGGATCGGGGTGTCACAGTGAGGATATCTTGAAGAAGGAAGAAACATGGATACATTAGTACCAAATAGTTAAGTTGTTCCGTTACCTACTCGATGGTCAAGAAATTATTAGAGAGAGAAGGCACAAGTAAGCAATGATGTAAGGAGAGAAACAAAGTCAGTTCTATTATGCTAACCCCTATGACTGGACTAGAAACACCATTTGCATTTGTCATACTGCGTAAATGGGGTGTCATATGATATTTAAAATCTCCTTGATCAAATGTCTTATGATCTATGGCCTCTAGAAGATTGAAATGTTTGACTCGCATTACCTTGGGAACTCAAACTAGAAGGCATACTTTCCTGAGTAGGATTAGACGACAGGAGGGAACGATGTGGCTGAACGGTTGTAGCAAAACTAGGTGGTGCATAAGGGGTTCGGCTGGAGGAGGTAGAGCTATTGCCAGGAGCAGCAGGTGCGACACTTGCAGGAAGGCCACGGGCCGGCGGAACAGTGTCTGTTAGTGCAACATGTCAAATTTTGTCTTGATGCTTCTTCCGTTAGTTTCAAAGCGTCCCACCAATCAAGATACCCATTTAGTTTGAAGCACTTATCTCTGTTATGTTTGGTACTATTGTAGTGAGTGCAATGGAAAGGACTGGGGTCTGAGGTCTGGGAAGATTTCCAGGGCTTAGGGTGTTGATACCATGTAGTAAAATTGGCAACAATCAATTTGATACCAATCGATAAAACAGAAGCTTCACAGTGAACAGTAACAACTGGTACTACAGTGGTATTTGGATTGATAGCAAAGTCACCCATATGGTATGGAGACAAGGTCACAAGATGTGTTAAGATTTTATCTAGTTACAGCAGTTGTTTTAATTAAATAAACTGATTATCCTATTATGTAGGAAGTCATGTTGCACGTTGTTATGTTTGCCAAGTCTTTAGGAGTCTCCCAGTAGTGGAGCAGTTTGTTAGTAGTGTCAGTAATGGATTAAGTTAGTAGGAGTCATGTCCTTGAATTTAGCATAGTCTGATGATGTAACGTTCTATTTGTAGGGGCTTTTTCCTTCCGGCAGCAAGTGGGCTGGGCTGATGAAGTTGTCCCCTTTGTTTGAGTTCGAAATTAAGCCCTAAAATGCCTCGAAAGGGCAACAAAGCCTTAGGAAGTATTTTGGTTATCTTCTCCAACGAAGCAACAACAATTTTACAGATAATTTCTTTACATTCATAGATAAATTTCTAGGCTTGGCATGAGGGGCATGTGGCATGAGAGCAAAGTTATCATGGGTTTAGCACTTTGGAAAAGAGAAAGCTTGTGGGTTCCTATGGAGGTCAGAGATTCTAATAGGAGAGAGGAGAGGTTCTAAGGAGGAGAGTTTTGGGTGGTTTTTGTAGCTTCCGGCAGCTCGACAGTGTCTTTGTCAGAGCTGTAGCAATTTTGCCAAAGCGTGGGAGATGGAGGAAATGGGCTAGCAAAGCACGCAAATTTGCTGGGTTTGCAAGAGAGAAAGCTTGCTCTCTAAAGATTGTGAGTTGTATTGTGTTTTGGCTGGGTAGAAGAGGCTCTATTTATAGTTGCTGGGGTTTGCTCTTCTTCAAGAAACCCTAATGGTTTCTTCCTAACTTAGTTAGGCTTTCTTCTTCCTTTCTTCTCTTCCTTCTTGACTTACCTCATGGTGGCAAGTTTAGCTCTGTCCAATCCCCCAAAATCAGAGATTTTGGGTGCTCCAAGCCTCTTCCAGCGGCTGCCTCAGAAGGGAGCTTCCCCTTTTCACTCATCTTCTTCCTTCTCTTTCTTCCTCTTTCCATGGCCAAGTCTGATGAAGGAAAGAAAGTGTCTGTACCCGTTGGTTTAAGGGGTGGCATCCTTCTTGCGTGCTAAAATTCCTTGGTTTCTTGAATTCCTATACTTGGAACTAGTTCCCAGCAGCCACCCATGTGCAGATTTCCAACATTGGTTTTGTGGTTTTGGCTCCAAACTGAGTGCCAGAGTCTGAGCTGGTTTTTATCCTAATTATGTTGGTTTTTTAACCACAAGATCTATCCAATGGATGGGGTGGCTTTGTCAAATGTTGGGCTTTTTGGTTAGTTTACTCTAATTGGACTAATGGGCTTATTTTGGCTAGTTTATTCTAATTGGGTTAATGGGCTATTTTGGTTGAGGCAATGGTTCATCTCCTTCCTTGTGCTTACCCATGTTTGGGCCTAAGAAAATGGGCCTGAGTCCCGAGGCCCCCAAGCGACCCGAGACTTCCATTTCTTAACCCATCGATGGGCCCCATGATAACCTGTTACCATCCATACCACAACCCACTCAAGCAAGCCCCGGGCATTTGAGTGGCTTGGGCCCACTTAAGCTTGTAATGCAATTGGGTGTGGAATAATGACTTCCCACTTGGCGTGGCATGTTGCTTGGCATGCTTTTAGTCATGACGCTTGATGAGATAATTAGCATGGATTTGCAGAGCTTAATGTATTTTTATAATTTTAGTCTCGGTTTCTAGCATGATGGATTTTCTATTTGGCATGGCATGTGAAGTAGAACTTGTGCATGGCAGATTTTGCCCGCTCCGAATCGAGTCTTTTCTTAATAATATATCGCTTCGAGCTAGGAATTTACTTGGGCTCAATCATGGATTTTTTGGGCCTCAACACTATTTAAGTTCAACTTTATCAATATACAAATTAGGCTTTCCAGTAGCTCTTCTCACCTGTGTTTGGATTTTGAGTTTAACTCTACATCTGGTATCAGAGCTTCCCACTGGGGCCTGACGTAAAAGTTCTCTCAAAAGCAGTAAGCTATTATTGCACTTACGGCAGTAAGTTTCTATGGCGTCTGACAAGGTTATAGACAACTATGTGCAGCCAGCCATACCACGCTTTGATGGTCATTATGATCATTGGAGCATGTTGATGGAGAATTTCCTGAGGTCTAAAGAATACTGGACTCTCGTGGAAACCGGTATTGTAGAGCCGGAAAGTGGAGTGGTGTTGACGGAGCTACAACAAAAGAAATTGGATGAATCCAAGCTGAAAGATCTGAAGGCGAAAAATTACTTATTCCAAGCTATTGATCGTTCCATTTTGGAGACCATTCTCCAAAAAGATACTTCCGAGCAAATTTGGGATTCCATGAAGAAGAAGTACCAAGGCTCAACAAAGGTGAAGCGTTCAATGCTGCAAGCACTGAGGAAAGATTTTGAGACTCTTCAGATGAAACAAGGAGAGTTTGTCAATGATTATTTTTCAAAAGCAATGGCAATTGCAAACAAGATGAGTATCCATGGCGAGAAGATGGAAGACATGACCATCGTAGAAAAGGTCCTGCGATCTATGACTACAAAGTTTGATTACGTTGTGTGCTCCATTGAGGAGTCAAATGATGTTGAGCAGCTTTCAATTGATGAGCTGCAGAGTTCCTTGCTTGTACATGAGCAGAAGATCAATCGGAGTACATCAGAGGAACATGCCTTGAAAGTTTCAACAAATAGTGATTGTCCGACAGCAAGAGGTCGTGGTGGTCGTGGTCGAGGACGTGGTAGAGGAGGCAGCCATGGAAGAGGTCGAGGTAGCAGAGATGGGAACAAATCCAATGATGATTCCGGCAGCAAAGACACTCATGATTCCGGCAGTAGCAGTAGAGGCTATTATAATTCTGGAGGCAACAGCAGCAGAGGCCGAAGGCATTCAAGCAATCATGATTCGAATGTCGACAAATCAAATGTCGAGTGTTTCAGGTGTGGCAATTATGGTCATTACAAGTTTGAATGTTGCACAAATATGAATAAAGCAAAGGGTGCAAGGGCGAATTTTGCAGAGAAAGAGAAAGAAGATGATGGGGCTATTCTAATGGTGTGTCAAACCATGGAAAAACCACAAAAGAATGTGTGGTACTTGGATACAGGTTGCAGTAATCACATGTGTGGAGAAAAGTCAATTTTCTCTACCATAGATGAAAGTTTCACAACTACAGTGAGATTTGGAGATGACAGCAAAGTTTCAGTTTTGGGAAAAGGAGATATCAAAATTTGGGCTAAAGATAACACTGTCCATACTATCTCTAGTGTTTTCTTTGTTTCGAGTTTGAAGAGCAATTTGCTGAGCTTGGGACAATTGCATGAAAAGGGATATGAGATCAAGATTACAGGAGGAGCTTGTCAGATTCATGATCAAAAGAGGGGCTTAATTGCTAAGGCTTACATGACGACAAATAGAATGTTTCCATTACATATTCAAAGTCATGGTCCTACATGTTTCTCTACCAAGGTCAATGATCCAGCGTGGCTGTGGCATTTACGCTATGGTCATCTGAATTTTAGAGGTTTAAAGACGCTACATGATAAGGAGATGGTGATTGGTCTTCCTCAGATAACCTGTCCAAGTGAAGTTTGTGAAGTTTGTGTTGTTGGAAAACAACATAGGGAAACCTTTCCGAAGGGAAAAGCATGGCGGGCTAGAAGACCTCTTGAGCTGGTCCATTCAGATATTTGTGGGCCAATAACTCCAGCTTCCAACGCCGGAAAAAGGTACTTTATAACGTTCATTGATGATTACAGCAGAAAAACATGGGTTTATTTCTTACAGGAGAAATCAGAAGCCTTAAATGCATTCAAACACTTTAAGGCGACTGCTGAGAATGAGATAAAGAAGACGATCAAGGTTCTTCGAACTGATCGTGGTGGAGAATACAATTCAAAAGCCTTTGAAAATTTCTGTGCAATACATGGCGTTCGCCGACAGCTTACGGCAGCTTATACACCACAGCAGAACGGTGTGGCGGAGAGGAAGAATCGTACCATTTTAAATATGGTACGCAGTATGCAGACAAAGAGTTGCATCCCAAAGCGTTTCTGGCCGGAAGCTGTAAACTGGAGCATTCACATACTGAACAGAAGTCCAACTTTTGCTGTTCGGGATTTGACACCGGAAGAGGCATGGAGCGGCCGTAAACCTGCAGTTGGTTACTTTAAAGTTTTTGGTTGCATTGCATATGCACGCATTCCAGACGAGAAAAGGAAGAAGCTTGATGACAAAGGTGAAAAATGTGTCTTTCTTGGCATAAGTGAAGTTTCCAAGGCGTATAAGTTATTCAATCCAGTGTCCAAAAAGATTATTATTAGCCGAGATGTTGTATTTGATGAAGAGAAGACATGGAATTGGAGTGATGATGTTTCTCAGCTGCAGCAGAACATTCCAGTCAATTTTGATGACAACCTGGAACAGCAACCACTGGAACAGCAGCAACCACAACAGTGCATTCCGGCATCAACTTTGTCAGTTGTTCCAGCACCAACTTCTTCAGTTGTTCCAGCACTAGTTGTTCAGCCAATTGGAGTTCAGACTGCAAGTTCATCTAGTGCACGACCCCAACGTTTAAGGAAGCGGCCTGCATGGATGATAGATTTTGAATGGGTGTTTGATTCCGTTAGTGGAAGTGAAGGAAGTGATGATGATCCACTTGTTCACTTTGCTTTGTTTGCAGATTCTGATCCTGTGTCATTTTCTGATGCCGTAAGAGAACCAAAGTGGCAGAAAGCCATGGATGAGGAAATCAAATCTATTGAGAAGAACAATACTTGGGAGTTGACAGAGCTTCCACAAGGGCACAAGACGATTGGTGTCAAATGGGTCTTTAAGACAAAGCTGAATGAGAAGGGTGAGATTCATAAGCATAAAGCACGCTTGGTGGCGAAAGGTTACAAGCAAGAGTACGGCGTTGACTACACAGAAGTGTTTGCGCTAGTGGCAAGGCATGACACAATCCGACTGGTGATTTCAATGGCGGCACAGAACTCATGGCCTATCTTCCAGCTGGATGTGAAGTCTGCGTTTTTACATGGTGAGTTGCAAGAACAGGTTTATGTTGAGCAGCCAGCAGGTTATGTTCAGCCAGGGAAGGAAAGACAAGTTTACAGGCTTAAAAAAGCTTTATATGGGCTGAAGCAAGCTCCCAGACCCTGGTACAGCCGCATAGAAGCATATTTTGCAAGAGAAGGATTTCAAAAATGTCCGTATGAGCATACACTCTTTACAAAATCTGGAGAGGAAGGGCAGATACTCATTGTGTGCTTGTATGTGGACGATCTGATCTATACAGGTAATGATGTGGCCATGTTTAATGATTTTAAGAAATCCATGATGCATGAGTTTGATATGTCTGATCTTGGATTGATGCTCTATTTTCTTGGTATAGAAGTAGTACGATCTAGTGCCGGAATATTTATTTCACAGAAGAAATATGTTCAAGAGATCTTAGACAGGTTTGAGATGAAGGATTGCAATTCAGTTTGTACGCCAACTGAAATTGGTTTGAAACTAGTGAAGAATTCTGAGGAGAAGAAGGTTGATCAAACTCTCTACAAACAGATTGTAGGAAGTTTGATGTATCTGACAGCAACTAGGCCAGACATACAACACGCAGTGAGTCTCATTAGCAGATATATGGAGTGTCCGGAAGTGCCTCATTTGGCGGCAGCAAAAAGAATTTTTCGTTATCTAAAGGGCACAATCGATTTTGGAATATTATACAAGAAAGGAGCTAAATCAGGTTTGTTTGGCTTCACTGATAGTGACTATGCAGGAGACCCAGATGATAGGAGAAGCACCTCAGGTTATGCATTTATAATGGGAGCAGGAGCTATTTCATGGTCATCCAAAAAACAACAGATTGTCACTCTGTCAACCACTGAAGCTGAGTTTATTGCAGCAGCAGCCTGCGGCTGTCAAGCTATTTGGTTGAGGAGGATACTTGAAGAATTACGTGGTTTGCAAGATGGTCCAACTCCTGTCTATTGTGATAATAGTTCAGCAATCAAGTTGTCCAAGAATCCAGTTTTACATGGCAGAAGCAAACACATTGATGTTCGCTATCATTTCCTGCGCGACCTCACAAAGGATGGAACAATTGATTTAATCTACTGCAGAAGTGAAGATCAGGTAGCTGATATTCTAACGAAGCCTCTTAAATTACCGGTATTCTCGAAGCTAAGGAGATTGTTAGGAGTTTGCTCTGTGAAGGATATTGCTTGAAGACAGAAGCTATAGTGCATGTTGAAGGTTTCTCTCTAAACTGATTGTTCAAGGAACATTTAGTTTAAGGGAGGGTGTTAAGATTTTATCTAGTTACAGCAGTTGTTTTAATTAAATAAACTGATTATCCTATTATGTAGGAAGTCATGTTGCACGTTGTTATGTTTACCAAGTCTTTAGGAGTCTCCCAGTAGTGGAGCAGTTTGTTAGTAGTGTCAGTAATGGATTAAGTTAGTAGGAGTCATGTCCTTGAATTTAGCATAGTCTGATGATGTAACGTTCTATTTAAGTTCAACTTTATCAATATACAAATTACGCTTTCCAGTAGCTCTTCTCACCTGTGTTTGGATTTTGAGTTTAACTCTACAAGATGAACAATGTACAGGTATATGTAGGCACGACAACCCTGTTGCACAAGTTGTAGGTAGGCAAGGGTAAATGAAGGCACGACAACCTTGTAGCATGGGTTGTAGGGTAACACGGGTAGGTGTGTGACACATGCACAAAACATTTTCCATAGGAAAACCCTAGGATCTCCACTCTGATACCATGTAGAAAATAATATTGGGGTAATTTCTGAAAATATCTATTTCATTCTCCCAAAGGAGGTATTTATAGTACAATGGTGTAAACCCTAATAATGTATGAGATCGTGGAGCCAAGTTTTTGCCCATTTTGTCTTGAGAAAAGATCCCCAGAAATGTGAGGGCAAAGTTTCTTTCAGTTTTGTCTAGAGACCAAATTTCCATATTTCTCACCAACACAACCTTATATCTTTCACCACACCCAAGTCCTAAAATGATTCAAAAGCATATGGATTGCGTCCATATATTTATCTTTAAAGATGAACCTATATATCATCTTTGTGAAACCAAATTAAAATTGACCAATACATCATGAAACCTCCAAGTATTTTCCTGTGGACTGAGGACCTATTCTTAGGTAAACTGATCAAAGTAAATTCTAGTATGTATAAATAGCAAGTTGTTAAGTTTGATAAATTAAATGAGATTTTTTTCTCCTTATTATGTAAGAAGAAACTAATATTGCACATCATTATTCAATGTAAGGATCAATGTGAATATGAGCTATATGAGAAGTCTTCGGGCTTGGGGTTTAGGTTTATGAAAATCAATTCTCTCAATCTTAATATGAGCTAGACACAACCACTCTCAACCACCTATATAATTAATGTGGATTCATATGAACTATATTATCATCAATTCTAAACGTGGTTACAAATATGGTACTTAAATTGTGTACGTTTATCATTTCCAATATCATAAATTAGCTAGACCAAATGATGCATGCATGTATGCAAAGAGTTTGTCAGATAATCATGAGAACTTTATTCCTCTCTTGCAAAAACCTAGTTTCCAGTTTCCAAGTTCCAAGTTTTCTTTTTCCTCTTCCTTTTCTCCTTTCTTGTTTCAGATGGATATAAGTCCAGTGTAAAGGTGTCAAACGGGCCATGCCGGGCTGGTTCGACCGGTTTAGAGTCAACCCATTTAATAAATGGGCCATACCGGGCTCGTCAATTTATGAAAATCATCAATCTCGGACCGAGCCCATATGGGCCTAATTACCTCATCCCGGTCTGCCCAACGATATAGGTCGTGCCATTTGGGCCTTATTTAAGCGAGCCATGATCGTGCCGTACTCGAATTGGCCCAATCCATTCGACACCTCTAATCCACTGTGAACTTTACAATAGGTGTGGCAAGTTTGGGAACTTTACAGTAGTAGACGTTAGTCTCTTGAAGTTCAACTGAAGCTGAGTATCATGCATTAGCCAATACTGCATGTAGCTGAGCTAGTTTGGATTTGTCAACTTCTTGCTTATTTGCATGTCTATCTACCATAATCTCCTCTCTTATACTGTGCGTTGGCCTTAAGCTCTAACCTTGTCTATCACTCTCACATCAAACATCTGGACATCAACTTCCATTTTGTCAGGGAATGAGTCCAACGTAAATTTTTTCTTATTCAATATCTTCATGCTGAAGATCAAATTACTAATATCTTAACTAAAGGTCTTCATGGTCTAGTCTTCAACAAACATTACAACAATCTCATCTTAGGATCCTACTCTATGATTGAGGGGGGATGTTTATCTATTGATTAGAATGATGGAATACGACGTCCCATTAGTTAATTGAATAGATGTGTTCACACATGAGATTGTTAGAATTGTCGAATAATCATATGTATTATAGTTAGCCAGCTGTTAGTAGATGTAGTTGGTTAGCATAGTTACTTAGTTAGTAAGCTACTGCTACTAAGTATATAAACTGTGTTGGAAAGTTAATCAGAAAATTCTCTTATTCATTCTCTACAATTTCTCTAAATTCTTATTTGTTCTCTCTTCTTCTTCTTCATCTTCCTCTTTATAATCATGTCCTCATATACTGTTAACCAGAGGCAGCCCTAGCCTAGGGTGACCAGGGCGACAACCCGGGGGCCAAAGCTAAGAGGGGCACATAAATTTTGTTTATAGCCTAATTATGTATATTTATAAAATAAAAAAAATAAAACAAAAGGAACCAAACTTCAAAACTAGAAGGAGCCATTCCTGATATGTTGTGGTGTCATAAATCACTTTTTGATTCTCTCAAGGAAACTTCCTTACTTGGAAAACAAAGTCAAATATATTTTATATATTATATAATATAATAAAAGAAAAACATAATATTGGGAAATTAAACAAAGATAAACCAACATGCCTTCTTCTTCTCCTTTTTTTTAATCAAAAAGCAAAAGGTCTCTCAAAAACAACACAAGAAGACTCTCAAATGCAAGCAAATTTTTATTTTTATTTTTTGTGATTCTCTTCTTCTCCAACACTGAGTTGGAAAACAATCTTTCACAAGACCAAACCAGTGCCTTTCTTTCAAGGTTTTTATTTTTATTTTTTATCTATTAGATCTTTCAAGGTTCTTCCTTTGAATAAATATTTTGTTAAAAAGACCAATGCTTCACTTGAAAATTTACCAAATGCATCTGAGCAATGTTTAATTTTGATAAAAATTGTAATTTCAGTGTTTAATTTGTCTAAAGGGGCACACTTTTTGAAATTTTCCTAGGGCCTTAGAAAACCCTGGATCGACTCTGCTGTTAACAATAATAATCAATCTCTAATGCCATGCTTAACAGAATAGTGGGGAGACTTGCCCTTCAAAGTTGATGACTCAGAGAACATGATTGTCCATAACTTCCTCACCGACGCTCTTAGTTTCGGTTGGTTACCTGATCACAGCTTGTACGAATATGTCAAGCCCGAGCTCATCCTCTATGATCCCTTTGATCACCATCGACATACGCCCCCAAACTTTTTCACCCAATTCCATCAAAACCATTATCTCAATAATGTTCCCCTCATCATGCCCTTTGATCATGATGATCATAAGCACATGCAAGTTCAAGTACAAGCAGCGGCGGACTCAGGAATTTTTCAGCGGAGGTGCAATTTTTAAAAGCTAAGAGCTCAAAAAAAAAAAAGAAAAAAAGAAAAAAAGAAAAGAAAGAGAGAGAGCTTGCTACTGATCTTACTAATACATAGAGAACTAACACATTTGCTCAAGAAAAAAAAATATATGCATCCGACTTACTCTGAATACTCAAGAAGGAAAAAAAAAAACGCAGGATTCTTGTAATGCATGCAGACTTTGATAAAATTGGGTGATGTTAAATTGGTCATTCTCAATCCCACTTAAATAAGGAATTATGCAAGCCCTATTAAAATTGAATTAAATAAAGAAAAACCCAATTAAATAATGAATTATAGAAGCCCTTCTAAAAGCCCACGTAATGGCCCAGCACTTTCCCATTTTTGTTTTTTGTTTTTTGTTTTAAACTCTGGTCCAAAATGATGTCATTTTAGCCAGGTTGTGTTTTAAAAAAAAGGAGCGCATGCGTGCTGCGCGCAGCCGCCAACAGCGCAGCGCCCAGGCCATTCCGACATTTCATCGAACACTTTGCGTGCGTCTCTAGTTTAAGCAGAGGTGCAACTCCAGCACCTCTAATGGAGTTTTCCAGCGAGCGGAGGTGCAGGTGCACCTCCTTGCGCCTGCATAGGTCCGCCACTGAGTACAAGATGTTGATGCAACTAATTAAAATAAGGCACCAAAGTCTGGGGTGGCGAGAGGGAGGCATTAGAGAGGGGTGAGGCAGAGGCCATGGGGGGAGTTCGTGGTTGAGAAACGAGACTCGGCTAAGAATGGAGCTAGAGTTTTGGCTCTTGACCTACGAGACCTCTAAGGAAGGAGCTCTCGCTCATGATCGAGCCGCCTACCACATGCGTGGCTCCTACACCAAATTGCCTTGAATGAGCCGCCGCCTATCCGATTGGCTTGATCGCTGGCGAATTCTTCTCCTTTTGGCTGGGTAGAGCTGCTTCTGCTAAGGTAATAAAATACTATAAAAATTGGTTATTTATTTATTTTTATTTTATATTTTAAAGCTTCTTAGATATAGGTCCATTTTAATCAAGATGTAAAAAGGTGTCAAAAAGGTTGTGTCGGGCCGGCTCTGCCCATTTATTAAACAGGTCGTGTCGGGCCCGTCCATTTGTGAAAATCATCAATTCTGGCCCGAGTCCATAGCCTTAACCCATATGGCCTTCTCCCACCCCTTAAAAATACCTCAAACGACGTACACACACACACCCCAAAGACTATTGTCTTTATGATGCATATGTAATGCAGCACAAACATCATTTATCTCTGCTGAATAATAACACAGATAATAACAATAATATTTCAGATTTAAGCACATGAATAATAATATTCACCCAATGTCAAATTATATCCACATAGAAACATCAAATAATATTTACCGAGCAACGCAACAATAATATTCATATTTATAGTACTATATATAAGCACCAAGAAAGTGACATAGCCCAATTATCGGGAAATCAGGAAACCCTACCTCAAGTCCAGCTAGCTTAACTTTGTGCGGGTTCATCCTCTACGCAGAGTAGAACACCTAGTTAAGATAATTTACTGATTAAAATTCACTGGAAATAAGGAAACAAGTTTGAGTGTCCTACTAGCGCACGTAGACCTAAAACCCCAAAAAACACTCGATAAGTTGTTCGACCCGATTGTTACTCCCTTAATCTCACATCCAAGCAAGCATAGAACCAAGCGTCAAGGAAAAACAAATATATTCCCCTCCTATAATAGTTCTACTCTTTGGGATGTTTAAAATCAGGTGGTTCGGCTCTAGACTCATAAAGAAAATTTAAAACATCAATTTATAACAAAAAATTTCAGTTTTGCTAAACATTTGGGTTGGAACACTTTAACTTTGAAAATTCACTCATATTGAGTTTAAATCAAAATAATGTAAAACTTTCCAAATCACAACTAGACATAGAAACATTAAAAATGTCAAAATTTGATAAAAATTAGGGTTAAGGAAGCATGTCAAAATAGAAACCAAAACAGACTAGGTTGTAGAACATTTTTTTTTTATTTTTTTATTTTTTTATTTTTAAGGTTTGTACATTTTATTTTGAAAAATCACAAAAATTACAATTTAAAATCAAAATGGATAAAACTTTCCAGATTTGAAGAAAATACGAAAAAGTAAAACATACTAAAATATCATGAAAATCCAAGTTCAGGAAGTTTTCAAACATGTATTCAAAACAGGGCATGCAGTAGAATCATAACAATTTCCACTCTAAACGTTCCCAAGGTGGCTATAGAAGTCCGATCAACCTAAACTTTTGATATGTTATAATAGACAGCATTTCAAACAACTTTGATGAAGGAACCAAAGTCATTTGAGTACAGGAAATCACAGAAATATATTGAAACCGAGCATACTATTGTGAAATCAGGAAATGGTAAACTTACTGTGATCATACCAACGGTTAGGAGTCTGTACTAGTCGGATTGAGGTGAAATTTGAGTATGTTATAGGAATCACGTAAATGAACAACTTTTATGAAGAAACTTTTCTCATTTGAGCTTCCAAAATTTGAGTTCTCGGCTGCTCCAAGGAAGTGACGAATTTTGGATTTTGAAGAGGAATGAAAGAAGAATAAGGATGAAAATATTGAGAATGAGGAAGAGAGTGATGATACAATGAATGAGGAGGATAAGAATAAATTCATGATTGAAGAATCTTAGGTTAGGTGAGTCATCAAGTTAGAAGAGAGTGATGATACAATGAATGGGGAGGAAGAGAATAAGAAAGAATCTTAGGCTAGGTGACTCACCACTTTAGACTGGGTGACTCACCTCCAATAGATGAACAACTCATCTCAATTTGGGATAAAAATCAGATTTTTTGAAGAGAAAATAAGAGGGAAAAAGGGAAGAATGAGAGGATGATGGTTTGATGCCCTCCACGTTTCACTTTTGTTGATTTAAAAGAAAAACCCAATGTTTCGATTATTTCAATTCTTAACTTGCTCCTATTATAAAACATGTTTTGTGATTACACCAATTTTTTTTTTCTTCCTAAAGTTGGGTCCAAATGACGTTGGCAAATTGCACCAAACTTAACATAATGTACAGTGTTATCTTATAATTAAAGAAAGCCTCAAGTCCTTGACCTACCATATTCAATTCCATTCAATTGGTGAAGGACGGAAGGCCACCCGATAAAGCAAAATCGTACCAAAAAGAAAAAAAACCAAGCTGATAATTACATAATTAACTAATTTATTTGAATTTTAACACTTATAATTAACGCCTTTGACAAATTAAGGCAAGCACCAACAGCTTCACCAGAAACATCATATCATTGGGGAACAAAAACAACAGACAACATCACCGAAAACCAAAAAACACAGCATTTTCATGAGCCCTCTTGACTTTGTACCTACGAAAACCAAATACAAATCGCAAATAAAATAAATTAAAATCACCAAACAAATCCCAGATTGGATCTCTCTCCTCATTCTCAGCTATAGATCTCTCTCTCTCTCTGAGCCTATTGTCTCTTTGTTCCCGATTTGAGGTCAGCTTAATATGCTCTTTAGCAATCTCTCTTATTCAGTTTCTAACTTTGACATTTCATGTCGAATCTGTATGTGCACATTTATCTATATACGTACGTATTCCTGTGTATCTGATAGAATGAAACCAAATATTTTGGCTTTTGAGTGTCTGGGTTTTTCTTGTGATCTGGGCTGCCTTGTGTGCGTGTGTGTGTTTTTATATGTATCTATTTATCATTCGTGTTTTATTTGATCTGAACGTTTAAAAGGAACAGACACCAACATTGGTTTTTGGGTTTGGATTCTGTAATGCTGTACGGCAATTCTTTCATTGGGTTTAACGCTCTGTTTGGTTGCCTAGAAATTGTTTAAGCAATTAACAATTTTCTTGGAAAGACTTAGAAGAGCTCAGCTTAACTAAATCATTTATATAAAGAGTAGTTGATTGTTTTCCTTCAAAATTTTCTTTCCCGATAAGTTGGGTCTTGTTGATTCCAGTTTAGCTTATATTGGACATTTTAAGGTTTTCTTGATGGAAATTTTGAATCTGAATAGGAACTGTTGGAGTCTCCAATCAATGCCAGTATAGTGGAGCACCTGTTTTTGAGTTCTGAACCTGTTTCTTTGTATTATTGCTGAAAATTGTAGAAGGACTACTTAGGAGTGAGTTTAGGCCAAGAAACCCATGCTCAGAATGTTTTCTGTGTACTAGATCATGTAGTTCATCCAAGTTGAACAATGCTGTTGTCTGATTTTACTAGAACCAAACATATTCAGAGGCCATTGGGTAGATTGGATTGTGTTTAGGGTATAAATGGCTCTAATTTAGAGTTTAATAGGAGATGGTAGAGAGTGATTTGGACACAGAAAAGGTTGAGTGCACGGAAGCCAACTACGCTCAGAGTGGAAGCCAAGAATCAGGTCTTCGCAGGGAGCCCTCATTCTCTCGCTGGTGTGATGAAGATGGGACAGTGCATTTTGATCGTCAATTAGAAAACACAGATGCAAGTGTAGAAGAAGACTCTGACTTTGAATTGCCCATGCTTCAAAGGGGTGAGCTAGAAAACAACATTTTGGATAGGGACCGAAACCATAATACTAAATCTCAGAAGAGAAATATGCAGTTGAATGGTGGTGATACCTTGGATGATGATTCTACTCACTTAGGTGGGACTGGAAATGAGGAGTATTTGCCCTTTGATATCGAGAATAGCTCTGAAAGGGAGGTACATGCTATAGATAGTTTTATGCATAGCCATAAAGCATTACCGCCCAATTCGAAGAACCCTATTTCTGTTTCCAATGTGCTGAAAATGTTGTTCTTCGTACTAATGTGGTACACTTTCAGCCTGTTTTTGACCTTGTAAGTTCTCTCTACTTGATCAATCATCAAACCCTATATATTTTGTGAAATATTCAAGTTACTTAATGATGCTAAATTATTTTCTTCTCCATTTTTTATTGTTTCTGGTTTGTTTAGGTATAACAAAAGTCTGTTAGGAGATGATTTGGGGAAGTTCCCTGCTCCATTATTGATGAATACCGTTCATTTCTCAATGCAAGCTGTTTTTTCGAAGGGAATCACTTGGTATTGGTCTAATAAATTCCAAACTGGTGGTTCTATGTCATGGAGAGATTACTTTGTGAAAGGTAAACTCATCATCCTTTTGCTTTGTTTTATGAATTTTGTAATTGCGAAGTGAGTTGAGTTCTTTAAACATTTTTCCAAATAACGTAGTGCTTACAGCTTAAGTTTCAAATGCCGGTTGTTTTACAGTTTCTATTTTCTTTTTGTTTGTTAGGATATATGTTTTTTCTATTTTAAATTAAGGTTTAAATAAGAACAATTATTGGGAAAATGTTTCTTTTTCTCCCTCTTCTTTCCAAGATTCAAGTGATATTTTGTTATGAAAAATATATAATCTATACCATACCATCTTCAACCATCATAGTTGTGGAAAGTGTAAAGATTGAGATGCTGTTGGAGTTTATACCTATGTTTCTGAATGGGTAGGAGCATTGTGTTTAAAGCTAGTTTTTAAAGCAATTTTGATTGAACTTGTGCCAATCCACATTGTGCACTAAGTTTAATTCATATCTGAAGGAGCAAAAGATTTAGATTTGTAAAGTTTTATGGGAACTGTATTGGTCGACCTAGGTCATGAAGCTGAAGCTATTGTAGGTTCTGTCATAATCTATGAAGCAACGTCATGAAGACAAGAATGACACAACATAGGTCAGCACGTTGAAAAGAGTTGAGCAGAAGACAGTGCATACACATGATCCAGGACACTGGAATTTGATAACTAATTATATTTCGTACTTATAATTGTTTGTATAGGTTCCTATCTTTGATGCCTGATATTAATGTTAAATCAGAATACATTCTTGTGGCATTTGATTTATTGTATAGCCTCTCTTGGATGCCTGATGTTAATGTTCTTTACAACATATGCTTCCATTCTTGTAATTTGTTGTCATATACTTAATACTTCGCTGTTACTTAGTAAATTAACTTTTCTATCAACTAATGCTACAGATGGACTTTGCCTTTCACAGTTGTACCCACGGCTCTTGGAACAGCAATGGATGTTAATCTAAGCAACGCATCCCTTGTTTTTATATCTGTCACATTTGCCACAATGGTTGGTTACTTTCTCCGCATATTCACATCCTAACATTTTTCATTCTTTATCAGTCAACTACTTACTGACTTCCTTTTACTCTTGCAGTGTAAATCTGCCGCTCCTATATTTCTTCTTCTATTTGCTTTTGCTTTCAGGTGAATTTCTTGCCAGTAGAGTTCTGTGACCTGTTTCCCTAATCATGGTGCATAGATATCTTTACTGAATGCTATCCAATCTTTGCTATTACTCCTATATCTGTAATCCAGTCTTCTTGTAACTCCATTTGTGTCCAAGTGTTTCTTCTCCCCCATTTCTTATAGTTCTAAAATGTCTTCTCGGTTAAAATTAGCGTACAAATTAACTATAACTTTATCATACATTTCAGTGTCTAGTCACCCTGTATCATTGTGCGTACGTTTGGTTAACGTCATTTTCATTCTCTCTGATTGTGCCCTTTTTGTTCTTCCGTGCAATGCAAATCTTCTGCTTGGAAGATTGGAGGCACCAAGCATTAGACTTTCAGGAATCATTTTAATTATCTCCATTGGAATACTATTAACAGGTATTAAGCTTTGGTTTATAATCGTTTATTTCATTATGCTCTGATTTTGTTTCATTTCTTTTTCATATGTGTATATTTTTTTGATTCTCGTATTGAAAGATTCTTTCCCTTCCTTCCCCTTTCTTTCCTTCCTCTCTCTTGTTTTTCTTTTTATAGTTTAGTAATTGTACATATATCTGTTTCATTCTCTCTCGTCAATCTTTCATTGTCTTTTTTCTTTTAGATATCATGGGAATGCAGTAATGCTCCCAAAATATGTGCCTAAGACTTAGGATATCTTGCCTGCTCGAAAGGAACTTGAACTGGACATTTTGTACCTCTAATCTTCATGAACTTACCTTTTGGCTTTTCTGTCATCTCTTTGTTGAAGTAACTCTATCCATCTGGTTTTTCCCTTCTTCATTATAATGTCTGCCATTATTGATGGAAATAGCAAAGGGCCTTGACAACTTATATATCCTAAGACTGCTTTACATTCACATACAGTGAACTTATGGGCATTTTTTAAAATTCATTGTTTTTTTAGCTTAGCAGATTGTTTGCTAATGCTTAAACATATAGTTTGTGATTAAAAGATCTCAACTGAAACCTCAATTCAAGTCCTTACCATTGTTGTTGCCTGTTATGCTAGTAGTCCTTGTGGTTATTGCTTTTCTAAAAAAATTTTTTGGAGTGGAACTTTTAAGCGTTTATGATATTTCCGATGCTAATGTTTCCATATCTTCCCATTTTGAATTTTCTGCAGTTGCAAAGGAGACTGAATTTGACTTTTGGGGATTCATTTTTGTCATGCTTGCTGCTGTTATGTCCGGCTTCCGCTGGTGCATGACTCAAATTCTTTTGCAGGTGTGCTTTCTGTGTACTTGGTTTTTTTTTTTTTTTTTTTTTTCAATCTTTGGTTTTTATAACTACATAGTCTTACGTATCTTTATTGGTTACTTTGTTATGCATTACGCTCGTGAATGGTTTCCCAAAATCAAAATAAAGAAAGAAGCTTATGGTAAGTGCTATATGCTGTAATTGCAATCTCACTTTTGGAATGTTTGAATAGTAAATTTCACATATTTGTCTTTGAAAGAGTTCTTGCACTATGTATATCAGTTGCCACTATGATAACATCATTATGTGTTATGTAAACATGTCAATGTGGTCAGTTCCTGCTAGAGTTACAGCTTCTTATTCAAGTAATTTGTTGTTTTTGGCAAGTGCATGAGTTTTTCCTTTTTTTTATTAACTTAAACAAATAGTTTAACTTGTAAATTCTATACTACAAGATTTCATTAGATTTTTCATATTCTATGCTATGATATTTTATGAGATTTTTTGTACTAATTTTTTTTTTCCCCAAACAAGTGAAATTGGTTAATACTTATAAGTCCTCAAGTATTTCAGTGGTATCATGATTATGTCCTAAAAATATGTGATTTATGGTTTCATGTTTATTTTCTTACGTGAAGATATGTAATTATATTCACTGTCTATACTTTTTTGTATTTGTGGGATTATTACTGGTATCATAATACAAGAAGTACTGGTTGAGTTTTTCGTCTATAATGTAATTATCGAACGTGTTACTTTTTAGCGTTAGTCATCTTAGACTCCAATAAGATGGCTCAGGTGGAGCCAGTGTACAAACTCAAACAGTTATAGTCGATTTAAATTGTGGGAGGCAAGGCAACTTAAATAGATAATTCATGGATTTTTTTCAACTACATTAAAGCTCATAAAATTTATGACTTATACTTCGTGTGAACAAATTCCACCTTAGGTTCCAATGAAGTCACCCAACTGAACTAAACCAAATTTAGAGATTGGCATCGGTGACTGTATTTAGACAAGGATTTGGCACGGGGACTATGATTGTCAGCAAATTTGTGACCTTTGCAACTTTTTTTAGAAGAACCATATTTTATTTAAAAAATCATAATAAAGTACAATAAAAGTGACCAAGGAGTACATATTAGAAAAGGGATTATCCAATGTGTACTCCTTTTTCTAATGTGAAGAACAAGGAGTACTTATGAGAAAAGAAGTACACATTGGACACAACTACAAAAGGTTCAACAAAGAAATTATCATATCGCTACCTTTTGCAACTTAGAGATGCAATTCATTACCTGCCTTGAAACATTATCCCATATCTGGAAACATGTGATTTCGTGGAACCATCAGGGGCCTTGGTACATTTTTGACTTGATTAGTAAATATGAATCTTGAAATTGATGCTGAAATCTGCATGGGATTAATGGGAATGGACAAATGGTAACATTCTCTTGTCCTTTCGTTTTCCAGACGCTGAAATATTAGGTGGTAATCAACTCGTTTCCATCATTTGGGTTGTCTGAAGCATGTTACTGGTGAAGTTATAGCTATGCATCCAGTCCAGTTACATGCAGTTTACACCTGGCTAATTTCTTCATGTCAATTTCATGATGACTAAAATAAGAAATTTGATGCCGTAGAAAAGTTATGGTATATAGATGTATATATGAACAATTTTTTCTGAATCAGGACAGTTTCTAACAATCTTATATTTTCAAATATTAGTATATAGATGCTGTAAGTTTGCATAACTTACTCTTATAATTCTGTTCAATTGTTCTAGGTTTAAAAAATCCGCTTACTTTGATGAGCTATGTGACCCCAGTGATGGCAGTAGTGACTGCCCTTCTCTCTCTTGTATTTGATCCGTGGGATGAACTTAGGAGAAACAATTACTTCAATAATCCAGCGCATATCAGTCGAAGTTGCTTGCTGATGCTGTTTGGTGGAACCCTTGCCTTTTTTATGGTAGGAGAATAGGCAAACTTTTTCTTGTTGCATATCGATTTCTTTCTTACTATTGCATGTTTTATGATTGCTGTTGACTTTAAATTAGAGTATTAGGTGACGGCTGTTGACTTTAAACTACAAGACTAGTTTACTGCAAGTTTTGCTTTTGTTTTAAATACCTTAAGTATGCGTGTGCGTGTGTGTATATTTGTTCTCTCAGCTATGCATAAGGGGTGAGATACATTCAATTTATCTTGGCTATTCATATATGATCGAATGGTTGAAAAACAGGTCCTCATTTAAGGATCTTATGAGATAATAGTTATATACATGCATACACACACATATATATACATGCATTTATAAGGAACAATCTTGATTTAAACTGACTAAGATGCCCTTTTGCTGCAGGTATTAACAGAATTCATTCTTGTCTCAGTAACCAGTGCTGTCACAGTAACAATAGCAGGTGTTGTTAAGGAGGCTCTCACCATATTGGTATGTTTGGTTCTTTATGGTTGTCCGTTCTTTTAAATTTTGGGTTGTCTTACCTTCTAGACCTACTTGTTCTCAGCTGTACAATCTCATAGCTATTTACTGTTTGTTTCTTTAAGAATTACATGAGAATAAATAATGACTCACGAGTGCTATTAAATAGAATCATTTAACTGTTGTCCATTGATTTCACTCACGTGAATGCTAGTGCTAGAAGTAGGAATTGATCATGAAGTAGCATCTTGTTTCAATATGTGGCATGCTATGTGCCTATTTATGTTAAAAGTTTTGTTGGTTACCTTATTTGTCAAAGCCAAACAAGATAGATTACATTAGAAATGCACTCTCCTGCAGCTACTGGTCTATCTGCTGCCTGAAAAAAATTGGCTTCTAAAACAATATTGAAACGTCTACTTATGAGTGTTTGTACTCTGGTAATGTCCAAAAGGGCTACATTGGCAGTAGTACACCCATATTCATGTAGAGAAAGAAATCATTTTCTGTTTAATTTAATTTAATTTTTCTCTTCTTTTCTGTTCAAAATGTGTCCACGGAACATGTAGTTCTACATCTTTCAATTGGCCTTGTGAAGATATGGTTCTACAATTTTGGACATTTGAGGAACTAAATGTTTTAATCAACTGAAAGAGTAAGGGACAATGGTTTTTAACAAATTATTTAGACTAATTTTAGTTTTAGGTGGAGAGTGTTTTGTCCAGTTCTTTTTCTGTAGAAGGTGACATGCTGTCCATCCCTGCAAGGATTTCTGCTAGTGCCTGGCTGGTTACAGTTTTATGTGTCCGTGCATTTGAATTTGGTTGTAGTTCCAACTGTCTGTATGCCTGCACAGTTTATGTCAGAGGAAGAACTATATTTATGTATCACTATGGTCCTTTCCACCTCAAATGAGCCTTTTACAGTTGATTGTCTGGCCTATCCTTATCAAGTGGCAGAAAATAAAAGTCTTCCTCTTAACACTGATTGCATGATGAGAGAAATGGTTAATCTGGATTTGCTGATCTTTGGTGCATTAATACAATATCTTAATGTTTATACCTCTATATCTTAAATTTCATAAATTATTTGAGGAATTGCATAAACGAGTTGCAGACTTGCATCACTGCCTGAATTAATTCGTACTTAAGCGGATAAGCTTTGCTTTCTATGCCCAAACTCTAGTTCATGATTTGCTAGCTCTAAGCTCTTGTGAGAATTTGCACCAAAACTATTTGGTTACACACGTCAGATTTTGCTTCTATGCTATGTAAATGTTCTAGTTTGAGCCTCTGTTTCTATTTTGAGCTCTGATTTTAGCTTTCTATGGATTTTAATGTATAAACGTTGAAAATTTATGCTAATCATATGGCATTCTTGTCTTTTTGATGCTCATCAGGTTTCTGTACTCGTCAATATATATCCATCGCTGAGGCTGTTGAATTATGTATTGATTTCTAATCCTATGATTTTGCATACTTAGGTTGCAGTTATTTACTTCCATGATGAATTTACCCGGTTGAAAGGAGCTGGGCTCTTCATAATTATGCTTGGTGTCAGTTTATTCAACTGGTACAAGTAAGTCCTCATTTGGTTGGGGGGAATCATTTGCATTTTGCTTATGCGGTAGTATGTTTAATAGTGAAACATTCCTTTGAAAATTGTTATAATCCATTAATTTACACTTTGTTTAAATACAAATGAGAGTAAGAAAATAGGCAGGAGGGCCAGAAAAATATGATGGAGGAATTTTGGTTCGCCAGTTTTTTAGTTGGAGAGAAGGATAAGATGGGAAGAGTGTTGGGAATTAGTAGGATGAAACTATACAGAACTTGAAAATACGCAAGCCTTGCTCTTGAATATTTACTGTACCACATGTATCTCTATTTTAATCAGTTGTATTTTATTTTACAGATACGAAAAGATAAAGAAGGGTCAAGCAAGTGAAGATGACATGGAGGAATCAGTCACGACAAATGTTGCTGCAAAATATGTTATTCTTGAGGAGATGGATGAGCAAGATGATGGCAGATGAAAGCTTTAGTAAGTCCATGCATCTCAATTTGAAGGAACCCAATAGTTGTAAATTCTCGATATTGAGCTATAAATACACAAAATATGGTTTTGGTTTAACAATTTACTCCAAATGTATGTTAATTACACTAAATTTTACACGTATTATTGTCACTCCTTTTATCTGTATGAATCTACCTCATCCCTGCTCATGCATTTTTCTTTTTATTATTTATTATTTATTATTTATTTCTTTATATATTTGTTTTAGATGCTGCCATCTGTATTTCTGGTCATAAATTTTCTTAAATGATAGGGCTAAAGTTCTCCTAAGAGCAAAGTGGGGTTGCTACCAGGAATGGAACCTTAGTTTTTTTTAATATATACCAATTTATATCCAAAAACTGTACAGTTTCCTCTTCTGACGGTTGGTATCAGTCATATTCTTATTTGTGGCTGAGTCTCAATGTCAGTGATTCAGTCAATTGCTTGGTAAAATGTTATGGTGATTCTGGATCAAAATACTGGTCTCTATTAACTGCTACACTTTGTTGAATTCTCATGCGTTCATTTGTATATTAGGCTAGTTTGCTAATTTAACTTGACATTACATCAGGTAAATTTTCGCAGGAAAAGTTCACTGTCATGCATCTCGGTGAAGCTTTTAGCACATTTGCTTGTCTCAATTTTCAGCACCTGTTCGTGTTCCTACTTCAAGCTTTGCCCTTTGCAGAGTTCGCCCTAAATCAATACCAGTCGAGATTTTGCAGCTACGCACCAAGAATCAGAAGGGAAGCTAAAGCTGAGCTCTTAGTATATACCGAGTGTTATTTGTTAGGATATGTGCGCATGGATGTCTAAGTTAATAATGCTTCAGTTTTTTCTTATTATTTTTTAAAATACTTTGTTAAGATAGAGGGGGTGGTGTTTGCACCTGCAAGCTACCCAGAGTTTTGTAATTTCCATCATGCTTGATGGATTATCATTGCCCTTGATGTATATTATAAATTGGGCTTCCCTTTTTTTTTCCCAATTTTTTTTCTTTGTATCGGAATAAAAATGATTTCTCAAAAGAATATGAAATTATGATTTATCACCTATTTGGTGATTGTATTTAGGTATGTGCAGAAGCTGAGACTGCATTTGGTTTTCTGTGGGCAGTTTTCTTCATGGATTACAACGGCGTTGGTTTGGCCGTGCGCATATTAGATTAGCGTGGATTTGTATCTGACACCCATAATCTGTTTTTGGACACCGACTTCTGCTGGACAAACCCATCTTCAAATTTTGAACTTTTACAAAGTTCTATGAGTAAATATATTGTAAGTATATCTGAATCTGTTTGCACCATAGTTGAACAATCTTCAACCGAAAATTGATCAAAGTGGCTTCTGGCAAAGCTCTCAACATGTATGAGTTCTTTCTGAAATCTGTTATCTCTACAGAAATTTGAGACGAAAATCTGTGAAGAAATTTGTATTCTTTGGAAAGGATTGTGTCCTTGATAATGTCTATGAGGTGTCTTTAAATTGACTAGAAATCAAACTCTGAGTCGACAAGCATTGCTTGAAATCTAACCCTGACTAAAATCTCAAGTGAACCCATTCAATTTATTTTGGCAATTTATTTTTTGATACGAGCAAGAACATGAACACTATAGACTACTCGCATACCATAATGAAGTTTGCGCTCGGATCAGGTGAGAACACCTATGTGAGAACCTTATATGAGAATCAATCGCAGTCGTTGAAATGCATCTAAACGGTTTAGGAGAAAAAGCAAGTTTATGGTGCAAACGGATAGGCTGTAGTTTCCCCTTTGCCTACGTGTCAAGTTGCTCATTTTTTGAAAAAAACACGCATTTGTTCTTCCTAATAGTCACACCTTTCTTCTCAATGAATTTATGAATGAACCCTAATCATAACACCCAAAATACCTTCCAGATATAAATTTGTGTATTCCTCTTCTCTTATCACAGAAACTCCCTTTCACTTCCTCCTTTGTTGTCGCATAACCTCCTTCATCTAGTCTTTAACGTCTGAATCGGTACGTTTCTCTCGAATTCTCTCTCTCTCTCTCTCTCTCTCTCTCTCTCTCTCTCTCTCTCTCTCTCATATTAAAGTTTGCATGTTATATATTGCATTCACTTAATGTTTAAATTTTGTTTAGGATCTTAGGGCTTTGATTTTTTGGGTAAGAGTACTCCGTCTCTGTAGTAGTTGTGTTTCCAAAAGTTAGGTTGTTCTTTTTTTTTGCAATTTTTTGTGGTAATTTGTTGAAGTGTAGATTCATAGTTGTTGCTTCTTCCTTTCTTCTTTTTTGTTGTTTTTGTTGTTTTTTGTGCATTTTGCTTGTTTGTTGTCTTTTCTTAAAATTCTAGGAACCTTTATCTGTTCCTCATTGTAATCCTGCTTTGCCCATCTAGTGGTGTGAGTGTAGGGCATCATTTTAGTGATTTAATGGGGTTTGGAAAACAAATAATAAGTATCATTAGAAGTAGAACACAGAAGAGAAAATTGAATCTTAAACCAAATGAGTTCGCAAATTCCTTTGGTCATACCTCTAAACTTGATTTATGCACTAGATAAGGCGACCACCTTCTGTTTCTTGCTTCTCCATGTAATCAAATTACCTCCCACAAATGTAAAGTAACCGGATGTGGATTTCCTATCTGTTATACTTCCTGCCCAATCTGCATCTGTGTAACCATCAATATTCAGATGACCATGTTTTGAGAACATAAGTCCTTTTCCGGGTGCCGACTTCAAATATCTAAGTATTCGAATAACTGCATTCATGTAGTCTTCACTCGGAGAATGCATAAATTGACTGATGACGCTCACTGCATAAGCAATGTCTGGCCTACTATGAGACAAGCAGATCAATATTCCCATTAACCTTTGGTATCTTTCTTTGTTAGTTGGAACTTGATCAAGGTATTCTCCAAGATGATGATTATGAACAATAAAAGTGTCTACAGGTTTGCAATCTAGCATTCCTGTGTCTGTCAAAAAGTCCATGACATATTTCCTTTGAGAGATAAATATGCCTCGTTGTGATCGGGCCACCTCAATCCCCAAGAAATATTTTAGTCCACTTAGATTCTTCATCTCAAATTCAGTAGCCAAATAGTCTTGTAGCTGAGATATTTCATGTTTATCATTCCCAGTAATAATCATGTCGTCAACATAGATTATTAAAGCTATTACCTTCCCTTTCTAATGTTTCAAGAACAGAGTATGATATGAGTTACTCTATCTGAAACCATAGTTTTTCATTTCCATGGTGAACTGTCCAAACCATGCACACGGTGACTATTTCAGTCCATACAACGCCTTTCGTAATTTGCATACTGTTCCAGTCTAAATAGTATTATATCCAGGAGGAATGTCCATATGTACCTCCTTTGTGAGTTTTACATGTAGGAAGACATTCTTTACATCAAACTGAAGTAGTGGCCAATCCAAATTAGCTGTGAGGGACAATAAGACTCTGACTGTGTTCAATTTTGCAACTGGTGCAAAGGTTTCTTCATAATCTACACCATAAGTTTATGTGTATCCTTTTGCCACAAGTCTTTCCTTGTAGTGCTCGATAGATTCATCAGTGTTGTGTTTTATGATAAACACTCATCTACATCCGATAGTCTTTTCTCCTAGTTGTAAAGTTTCCAGTGTCCAAGTTTGATTCTTCTCAAGAGCTTTCATCTCTTCCTTTATAGCTTGAACCCACTTAGGATCTTTAAATGCTTTAGCAACCTTGGTTGGGATATGAATAGCTGACAACTAATGCACAAAGGCCTTGAGTGGTCCAGACAACTTTTCAGTGGATACATGATTCGCAATTGGATACTTTGATGTCTTGCCAATATCAGGTGAATAGCGATTTAGTGACTTCCCACGATTTTTCCTGAAAGGTAATTGGTATCCAATAGATTTATCCTCTAAATTCACAAGTGTAGAAGGAGTAGTTACCTCAGGTATATTCTCAGGAGATTGGTCTGTTGGTACTGTTGAGTTAGAGGGGGGTTCTTCATCTTGTTGTTCTGTATTGTCTGTAGGTGTAGGACTCGGATCAGAAACATCTTCGCAGGGATCAGGTGGATCAAGCGATTGATCACTATGAATAGGTAATTGATTGCTTTTCGATAGAGAGTAATCTCATGCTCCAGACTCGGGTCAATCGATCATTTCTGTATAGAGGAGAATTTCTTCGTTTTCCAAGTTGCTCCAATTTTGCTCTTCACTTTGTATCTCTCCTTGATGCGTAGAATTGGATGATGGGTCATGGAAGAACAGCTCAGATTCCAAAAAGGTCCCAACCAAAGTGACATAGGTACGTTGGGTAGCAGGGTGCTAACAACGGTAGCTTTTCTGATGAGTGGCATAAACCACAAAAACACAACGAAGCGCACATGGATCAAGTTTGCTACGTTGATTTTTGTGGAGATGAACAAAAGCCACACATCCAAAGATTCGGGGTGTGAGTACCAAAACAGAGGGCAGGGGCTCGTATTGGGCACGCACATGTAAGGGAGTTTTATAGGTCAATACACTAGAAGGCATGCGGTTGATCAGGTGAACTACGGTGACAATATCATCATCCCAGTGATGGTGAGGAACATGAGCGCCAATTAGAAGTGCTGGGCGGTTTAAAGAAGATGTTGATTTTTTCGTTTAGCAACACCATTTTGTTGTGCTGTCTGAAGACAAGTTGTCTCATGGATAATTCAATGTTGTTGAAAGTAAGTCTGAAAGTCATAATTGACAAATTTCCATCATTGTCTAAGTGAAGAATTTGTATTTGATCATTGAACTGAGTTTTCATCTGTTTGTGGAAGAACTGAAAACAGGAAAACACTTCATTTTTATTGTTCAGCAAATAAAGCCATGTCATCCGTGTACAATCATCTACGAATGCGACAAACCACCAAAAGCCAGAAGGTGTAGAGATAGGTGAAGGTCCCTAGACACCATAATGAATTAATGTAAACGGACTAGTACACTTGGTCATACTCAGTGGATAGGGCACACGATCACTCTTGGCCAAAATACAAGTGTCACATGTGAAGTCAGAGTCCTTGAAACCTGAAAATAAATATGGTATAAGATGCTTCATATAACTAAAAGACGGATGTCCCAATCGACGGTGCCACAGCCAGATTTGCTTTTGTTTGCTATCAGAGGGATGCATCACACTATTAGCCATGCCAGGACTGAAGTCATCTACATAATATAGTCCCTCTCTCTTAGTACCACGACCAAGAATCTTCTTAGTATGAATATTCTGAAGCAAACAAAAACTCGGGTAAATGAGTACAAAACAATTCAATTGTTCAGTAAGCCGACTAACAGACATCAATTTATTAAATAAAGATGAAACAAGTAAAGTATTAGACAGTGAGAGAGAGGATGAGAGTGCAACAGTGCTAGCCCCTATCACAGGATAAGTAACTCCATTGGCGTTAGCAATACAAGTTCATCGGGGTTGTGTAGTATTCAGAAAATTATCAGGATCAAACGTTATATGATCAGTTGCATTGGAATCAATTATCCAACTACTAGAATCAATATTATCCGAAGTATGGAATCTATAACCAGTACCATTACTGGTCGTATCGCGTTATGTTCGATCTATGAGAGTAGCCCACCATTCGGGGTAGCCATGCAATTTAAAAGAAGTCTCACGAGTGTGTCTCGGATCACCACAATATGAGCAATCTCGTCCATGTGTCGGGGTTGTTAGTCGGGAAGTCATAATCTGTGCAATGGAAGATGCATAAGATACAGTAGGAGTTCGAATCGGGATCTGAGCCTGAGTCAGGGCCAGAGTCAGAGTCGAAGTCAGGATCTGGGTATGAATTAGAGACAAATTCGGGGTCGGGCTTATCATCGGAGTCATGGTCGGAGTCGGAGTCGTAGTCGGGGTTGCAGTCATCAAAATAGGATCTTGATTCAAGATCGAGTTTTGGGGTCATCAAAATAGGATCTTGATTCAAGATCGGGTTCGGGGTCAAAGGTTGCATCTGTAGGAGTTGAGCCACTTGGGCACTTAACTTGGCTATGGTTGGTTGAGAAGGAGAGAATGAGTCAGTGGTGCTACCTCCATGAGGGTTGAAAAAATCATCAACCCCTATAGCAGCGGTGGGGGTTTGAAACTAGAGTCAGCAATTCCAAGATTGCCGCTCTGATACCATGCTAAAATATGAAACCTAATATGAGAATATTTGTTTGTGGGAATTTTCTGTGTATTCTTCTCCTTGTAGGAGGTCATATTTATAATACAACAAAACCTGAATAGGCAAGTAAATAATAAATTCCTAAATATATTTACAGTAGGAAATCAGGAATTAAAGTACATCAATTACAATTATAATAGGAATTCTTGGTGTGTAAGGAAAGTAAGTCAATAGTCCATAAGTCACGCCAACAACATTTACCATATAGAGAGCAGAACCAGAACTACATGATCCTCTTGTGCCAAATAGAATGCAAAGGTAGAGATTTTCTGGTATCAACGCTTCTTTTTTATTTGCTTACAGCAGAATTTATACAAGGAGAAAGCTTGTAATTCAAGCTCAATATTAATTACAAGTAGGTAGATGGTAGCTGGTCTTGAGTCATAATCCTGGAGATTTGTAGCAGCAGCCTTCCAAAGTTAAGCCAACCTAATTATTGCAGCCACCTAAAGTCAAGCCAACCTTATTAATGCTACTAGCAAACAAACTAGCTAACAAACTAGCTAACACTTCCCCTCAAGTTGGTGCAAAGATATCACGCATGTCCAACTTGTCAAGTGAGTCAGAGAAAAATTTACTGGATACGGCCTTTGTCAGAATATCAACAAGTTGATTTTCTGAGTTTATGAACGGAAATTTAATCACACCATTTTCCAATTTTATTTGATGAAGTGCCGGTCAACTTCAACATGCTTAGTACGGGCATGTTGTATCAGATTGTATGCTATCTCGATAGCAGCTTTATTGTCACAATATACGTTCGTGGCATTCACTTGTTTAATGCCAAGATCCTTTAGTAATCTCCGTAACCAAAGCAATTAACATACTCCTTGAGCCATTCCCCTAAATTCACCCTCAGCACTGGATCTAGCCACAACTTTTTGCTTTTTACTTGTCCAAGTGACTAAGTTTCCAATCACAAACGTAAAATATCTTGAAGTAGAACGTATATCTATGATAGACCCTGCCCAATCAGTATCAGTGTATCCTTCAAGATCCTTGTGTGTATGTTTGGAGAACATCAACCCTTTTCTAGGGCAGTCTTCAAGTATCGCAATATCCATATTACTCCATTCATGCGTGCCTCACTTGGTTGATGCATGAACTGGCTTACCACACTCACAGCATAAACTATGTCGGGGCTCGTATGGGACAGATAAATTAATCTCCCAACTAATCTTTGATACCTTTCTTTATCAGTAGGAGCTTGGTCTGGATACATCCCCAATTTGTGATTTTGTTCAATAGGTGTGTCAGCTGGCTTGCAATCTAGCATCCCTATCTCTGTCAACAAATCTAACACATACTTTCTTTGGGATAGAAATATGTCATGTTTTGATCAAGCAACCTCTATGCCAAGAAAATATTGTAACTCACCCAGTTCCTTCATTCAAATTCACTTGCAAGGAGCTTCTGTAGAATCTGCATTTCTTCACTGTCATTACCGGTGACTACCATATCATCTACATAGATGATCAAGGCCATGAGTTTTTCACCACGACGCTTCAAGAAAAATGTGTGATCTGAGTTGCTTTGAGTGTACCCAAATCGCTTTATGGAATTAGTAAATCTCCCAAACCAGGCATGTGGTGGCTGCTTTAATCCATATATTGATTTTCTCAGCTTGCATACGATATTGGGTCCAGATGTTATCGGGATCCCTGGTGGTGGATCCATATACACCTCTTCTTGTAAGTCGCTGTGAAGAAATGCATTCTTTACATCATACTATAGTAACGACTAGTCAAGGTTCGTAACCAAGGATATGAGAACACGTACAATGTTGATCTTGGCAACAGGTGCAAATGTCTCCTGGTAGTCCATTCCATATGTTTGTGTATATCCTTTGGCCACTAATCTAGATTTGTATTAGTCTATGGATCCATCTGCTTTGTATTTAATTGTGAATATCCACCGACATCTAAATAATTTCTTCCCTTGTGGTAAAGGAACCATTTCCCACGTAGAATTCTTTTTCTGAGCTTCCATCTCAATAGCCATTGCTTCAGTCCACATTGAATCTATCACAGCATCCTGCCACTTACTTGGAACACATACAGTAGATGATTGATTGACAAATGATGCATATGACTTTGACAATCTGTGAGTGGACATGGTTATTGATGGGATATTTTGATTTAGCATTACGGTCAGGGCAATATTCAAGCTTAGGTTTTCCCCTAGTGGTTCTTGGTGGAAGTGTATATGGTGTAACACTAGAGAGTTCAGTGATTACCTCAGGTGTTTCTTTATCACTAGACGAATGAGGCAATGGCAGTGTAGGAGGGATTGTATTTTGTAGTTGAATGTTAGGAACATCTAGATCACCATCAGGTACCATGGTCTTAAGGTTCTCACCGAGGTCAAGACAGAATGGGACTGAAATTTCTCCAGTATTTTCCACTTTGTGTAAAAGCGACCAGTCGCAAGTAGGGTGGCGATCGGTTGCCAATGGCATTTTGAATTGTCTTTGACTCTGTGTAAAAGCGACCAGACACAAGTATGGTGGTGGCCGGTTGCCTGGGGCAAATCTTCAGGTTTTCAACATTTTCTCCAATCTTCTCTTCAAATGATGTGTCCTTCTCTTCACTCCCCCTCTCCCCTGAAGAGAAGGGGACCTAGAAACCACAAAGTAGGCCAAATCTTCATGAAAAGTGGCATCCATTGTGACAAAGAGCTTTTGAGTAGGAGGATAGTAACATTTGTATCCTTTTTGAGTTGATCCATATCCAACAAACACACACCGAATGGCACAAGGATCTAACTTACTTCATTGATGAGAGGGAACATGAGCATAAATGACACAACCAAACATGCAAGGAGGCAACTTGAGAATGGTAGGAAGAGAGATATGATGGGCCAAGGTATCTAGCGGAGTTTAGAAATCCAAAACACTACTAGGCACCCGATTAATCACACATACTGCAGAGAGAAGAGCATGACCTCGTAAGTAGTGAGAGACCGATTTATCAAGCACGTAGGCACGTGCAACCAAAGTAATTGATGATTCTTTCGTTCGGCAACACCATTTTGTTATGGAGTGAAAGGGGTGGAGGTTCGGTGGATGATGCCTTGGTCCTGGAAGAATTAAGCCAAGACACCATTCACATATTGTCAGATCGAAACACTTTGATGGATGCTTGAAACTAAGTGGTGATCATAACATGAATTTCGGGGATTGTCGCGAGCAAATATACCCATGTCATGCGGGTACAATCATCTATAAATGTAACAAACCACCTCTTGCCATTGGAAGAGACTTTAACAGGACCCGAAACATCAGAGTGAACCAAATCAAAAGGAACTTCTGTTTTTTTGTCACTTAAGGGAAAAACAGTTTAATGGCTTTCGGCTAATACACAGGTTTCACACCAAAATTAAGGATTAACTAAACCACGGAACAAAGATGAAAACAAAAGTTGAAGATAGACAAATTATGGATGTCCTAGACGACGATGCCAGGGCCAAATCTAGTGTTCATTGCCAACTTGTGAGTTGGAACCATGAGTGTGAGCTGCCTTAGGTGGTGAAGAGATCGTCAAGGAATACAAGCCCCCCTCTCCGTTTACCACGCCCAATCGTTGCGTGAGTTGTGAAGTCCTGAAAAACATCATGAGAAGGATAGAATGTGTCATAACAATTATGTGAGTCAAGTAATTTCCCAACAGACAACAAATTGCATTTAATGGATGAAACAAGTAGTGTATGAGTTAAGGATAAGGAAGGGGAAAGTGATATAGTTTCTTCTCCAGCAACATTAGAAGGAGCCTCATTGGCACTAGTGATGTAAGGATAACGAGACTTAGAAGATAATGTGGAAAAAACATTAGAGTCAAAAGTCATATGATCGGTGGCATCGGTGTCAATTATCCGTCTAGTAGGCCATGTACCTGATTCGTGGTTGGAGTCGGAGAGCAAGGTAGAAGGTGGTGAAGCATCGGTAGTCATGGCACATGCTGCCTTGGGTGTTTGGTTGTAGGACTTGAGTGCATCCCACGACTCAAGATCACCATGAAGCTTAAAGCACTTCTCAACAAGGTGATTACCACCACAATAATTGCACTTCTGAGTCTCCTTTGTATCATCATTTATGGGACCACGGGAGGGTAGGCTAGAGGACACACGGTGCGGTGGCTAGAGTAATCCCAGGATGGGTGACCCATTGGGAAGTTGCTCGTGAGCTCCCAAAAATAAAACCGTGAGGGCAGAGAGGGGGGCCTAAAGCGGACAATATCGTGCTACGGCGGAGCCGATCTCGGGATGTGACACATGGGACTTCTGTTGCCTAATTTATCAGCCTTAACCCTTTTCATTCTGATATATATTTGACCATGCACCGTATACCAAAAATTTATTATTCCGAAACTCTAGAGTTTAAAATGAGCAAAACGCCAACGAGGGTTGGTTGAGTTGGTAAGGATCGTTCTCTTCACTATCAAAGCCTAGGTTTGAGTTTCGTTGTCGACAATCCCTCTTGGTGGGTAATCTGTAAAAACCAAAAAAAGGGCTATGACCCCTCTGTAAGTCCTCAAGGAGGCTTGGTATGCCCTGGTTTTGGGATGAGGTAGCCTCCCCTCCCCCTAAACTTTTGTTTTCCCGAAAAGAAATTTGAGCAAAACTGGGATATCAAAATTAATGGATCTAACTACTTGTTTATTTTAGTTAATGATGCTCTCTGTCATCTCATATCAGGTGAGTGTGCTAGTGGAAGACTAAATGACATTAGATATGCAACAGCAGCCCCACTCTTTCACACTTGTTTGTCACTAATGATACCCTTCTTTTCATCAAAGCCTCCTCTGAGAACTGCACCAGAATGACCCACATTTTGGACGCCTACTGTGTAGCTTCTGGCGAACATGTTAATTTGGACAAGTCTAATATGTTATGCAGTCCAAATACCCCGAGTAATATTAAAAGAAGTGTGTGTTCAGTTTTGAATATTTAGGAGGCAGACAATCCGAGGAAGTATTAGGGTTTGCCATCGGTTTTGGGTCACTCAAAAAAAGAGGCCCCTGGTTATATAAAAGATCGAATTTTAAAGTTTATTCACAGGTGGAACAACAAGGAGCTCTCTCCTGCTGGGAAGGAAGTTTTAATAAAGGCAGTAGCCACTGCAATCCTGGCTTACTCGATGACCTACTTTAAGTTGCCAATTACTCTTTGCAATGAGATCAGTATTGTAGAAACTGATTTTCCTTTATATTATTCATATGATCATTATACAATATATATACAAGTCTGTAGAGAATAATCTACAGTTACATCAGGCCATTATCATAAACATAAATATGGAGTTATGGCCTAATAACAACGTAATTGACAATTGACCATTTCCTATCATTAGTAGGATTAACTATTGTAACTGAAATACTATTGTAACTCACTAATACTCCTCTGCAAATCAAGCGCACACAGCATAGCAAAATTTGAACGAAGAAACTACATAGTAATGGAGATGGCGGCAGCAGTCAGTTGTAGTAGTCCAGTAAAGGGAACCAAAAAGAACTCCAATCTCCAGAGTTGCAACAGCGGCATGGGAGAAACAAAGTAAACATAACGCCCATTGAAATGCAGGAAGTGAAGGAGCGCATGGGCTTATGGAAGGAAGGAATAAAATGACCGGCTGATATACAAGTCAAATGGACCTAGGAAACAACTTTAGGCACCTGAGAAACATAGCTCTGCCTAGGAATCACCCTCTAGGTAGGACAAAGAGGATGCAGTAACCAAGAAAAGTAGCCATGTAGAAAAAAAAAAAAAAAGTTGCACAAAATAAGAAAAATAAAAAAAGTTACACCCATAGAAAGAGAGGAAGTGGAAACAAAAGAAGGTATGAGGAAGAAAACCACGTGGGAACAGAGAAGTAATAAAGAAAAGATCATCCCAAGAGCTTAGAGGCCCATAAAGATTAAAATAAAGAGGGGTTATTGACCTAAAAAACAATAATAAGAAATAAAGAAGGAAACTATAAGTGAGACAGAGAAATGAAAAGAGAGTGTGGGCAAAACACATAGAGAGAATCCTTTCAAAATAAAGATGGAAAAAGGAGAGAAAAAGATGAGAAAAGTGAACACCCATCAAAAGGAGAAAGTTGTCAAGAGAGGGAGAGAGAACAGAAGATGTGAAGAAGCGCATGGGCTCATGGAAGGAAGGAAACTCAAGATGCCAGAGACAATCCATGACGGGGAGAGAGAAAACACAAATGAAAAGAAGAGAAGAGAATACACCAGTAATATAAAAGAATTATAAAGAAAAGAAGACAATACCAGTAACAGAGAAGAAGAAAGGCAACGCAAAAGAGCAGTGAAGAAGACAGAGACTAGTAGTAAAATCAAAGAAAGAGATTAGGCTTAAGAGGGGAGGAGAACACCAATTGAGTAGAGATAGAGTGTGAGAGGCCGATACCAAAGCGACAACACAGAGATACCAAGTTTCAACACAATGATAGGGCTTGAGTGGCCGATACCAAGTTGACAACATAGAGGAAGAAACAAGGGCTGTGGCATGGGAATAGCAGCAGTGTAGCACAACAGAGAAGGTTTTGTGAGCGTTGACAAGGCTCGCGGAGGAAAGAGAAACAGCTAGGTGAACGATGACGGGCAGCATCAACAAACAAGAGGAAAAATATTTAAACCACGATAGAGAAACCATCATAAAAACATGGAAGAGAGAAACCACGATTGCATAATAGGATAAGACTTGATACTAGGATTCTCTCTATGTGTTTTGCCCACCCTCTCTTTTCATTTCTCTGTCTCACTGAGTTTCCTTCTTTATTTCTTATTATTGTTTTTTAGGTCAATAACCCCTCTTTATTTTAATCTTTATGGGCCTCTAAGCTCTTGTGATGATCTTTTCTTTATTACTTCTCTGTTCCCACATGGTTTTCTTCCTCATACCTTATTTTATTGTTTCTATGGTGCTTTGAAATTCAAACTTGCCCATGCTCTCCTTTCTTTTCTTTGTGTTCAAAGTTGGTTTCACCTCTTATCCTCTACTGATGTGTTGCACCCTCTCTTAACCCCATTATTCCCTTCAAATATTCCTTATGCTCTCTCTGTACGCATCCCTTTCTACTTACCCCGTGATGAATTTTCTTTTGTTTCCACTTCCTCTCTTTGTATGGGTGTAACTTTTTTTATTTTTCTTATTTTGCGCAACTTTTTTTTTTTTTCTACATGGTTACTTTTCTCGCTTACTGCATCCTCTTTGTCCTACCTAGAGGGTGATTCCTAGGTAGAGCTATGTTTCTCAGGTGCCTAAAGTTGTTTCCTAGGTCCATTTGACTTGTATGTCAGCTCGTCATTTTATTCCTTCCTTCCATAAGCCCATGCGCTCCTTCACTTCCTGCCTTTCAATGGGCGTTATGTTTACTTTCTTTCTCCCATGCCGCTGTTGCAACTCTGGAGATTGGAGTTCTTTTTGGTTCCCCTTACTGGATGGACTACTAAAACCGACTGATGCCGCCATCTCCATTACCATGTAGTTTCTTCATTCAAATCTTGTTGTGCTGTGTGCGCTCGATTTGCGGGGGAGTATGAGGGAGTTACAATAGTGTTTCAGTTACAATAGTTAATCCTAATAATGATAGGAAATGGTCAATTGTCAGTTACGTTGTTATTAGGCCATAACTCCATATTTATGTTTATGATAATGGCTTTATGTAACTGTAGATTATTCTCTATAGACTTGTATATATATTGTATAATGATCATATGAATAATATAAGGGAAAATTAGTTTCTACAAGTATGGTCATGGCTTCCTCTTGGTGGTGTGACAATGATTCTGGGAGAAAGGTTCACTTGAAGAAGTGGGCAGATTTGGGAGAGGCTAAAAGTTGTGGTGGACTTGGGTTTCTAGATTTGGTATATCTTTTAACTTGGCTTTATTGGCCAAACAATGTTGGAGAATCATTAATAACCATTAGGCTCTGTAGGTCAGGATTCTCAAAAGTTTGTATTTTCTGAATTATGGTTTTCTGGAGGTTGATAAGGGTGGCAGAGCCTCTTGGGCGTGGAATAGCTTACTAGAAGGAAGATATGTTATTCTGAGTGGTGCTAGATGGCAAATTCTGGGAGGCAATTCTGTAAGGCTATGGGAAGACTAATGGCTCCTCCAATCTGACCATGGGTACCTCCGCCCAACTGCACATGTCCCCTCCGTTGGGCCCATGATGGTTGCATATATAATTGACTGGGAGCGTAAGCGTTGGGAGTTGGCGGACATTAAGAACCTGATTTCTGTGGATGAGGTTAATGGGATCTTTTCCCTTCCAATTAGAGGTAAAGATATTCTTGATTGTCTAATTTGGCCTTACATGAAGAATGGCTCTTAGACAGTCAAGTCGGGATACCACTAGATCATGGGGGAAAACAAGTGAGCTCAGTCAAATAAGATTGAATCTTCTCACCGGGTGGATAAGCAAGTCTGCAATTGTATTTGGGCTTGCAAAACTCTCCCAAATTATTCATGTGGCCTCCATGGGATTCTTACCTTTGCTAGCTTGTTCAAGAGGAAGTTGAGTCCTTCTCCCATCTACCCTCTTTGCCATGATTTTCTTGAATTTGTGGAGCATGTTATCTTCTTATCCCCATGGGCTCAAAAGTATGGTATGCTAGTAATCTATCTTATAGACCTGATGACCAAGCTTTCTCTTCATTGGATAAATGGATTTTGGCTATTTCTTGCTACTCTGTTTTCTCGAGCCTGGAGAAACAATGGATTTTAACTCATGCTCCCTTTGTGTGCTGGAGTATCTGGAAAGCCCAGTGCTCTTCTATTTATGCTACACCATTTAAATTCTATAAACAAACCCAAAAAAATGACAGTTGGACTATTGAATTTAATTTTGATTATTAAATTACTTTGATTCCCTATCAAGTGTTTTGGAGTTGGCCTTGTTTTAAGAAATCGATGACAGTTTTGTAATTTATAGGAAGTTTGAAACTTCTTTGTTATGTTGTAAATGGACTTTGGGTGTGTTTCTAAAGTCCCCAAAGTCCATTTCGTGTAGGTTTTTTTTATATAATTTAGGCTCCTATATTGGGTAAATAGTGAATCTCCCAAACAAAAAGTACAAAAAGTTATAGTTTCTTCTCATTTTGATACAATTCCTACAATAACTATTTCATTACAATCTTCAACCTTACAATTGTGTGCAATTTCTCTCGTCTCCTTTGTGGTCTTGATGCCTCTATTCTCTGCATAAAGAACTCTCTCTCTTTCTAGATCTCTCCTGATAAAATGCCTTCCTCATTTAAGAAAATGATGCCATCAGCACCCACCACACCAAAAATGGTGCAATCAGGAGAAATCGTGACCCTTAACCATCAGTCACAATCACCCCCGCATCTGATGGTGACCATAGAAATTCACAAGAGCTGAAAAATGGGGCTGATCTAGCCCTAGTATGCATTCTAGAAGCTCTCCTTCCAACTTGTTTTATGAGACTTGATGGGGCGCAGTAATATGAAAATTAGTCAAAACGATGGAGATTAAGGTTACCAAAAAAGGCAAATAAAACTTGAACTTATTGTGATTATTAAAGATTAAGATTAATTTATGAGACAAAACTTAAAATTCAAAATGATGAAATATATATAGATTAATTTGATAAGATTTGTGCAATCCTAAGTTCGAAAAAAATAGGAAGCATATATATATAAAAGTAATAATGCTAGAGACACCAAATTTGTGCATCAAATTTGGATCCTAAATGATGTTGCATATGACACATCATCACTTTGGTATCCCCCTTAGAATTTTTGTGTTTTTCACAAAATCTCTTGAGGTATTGGAAATTCCACTAACCTCACATAAGTTTCAAATTGTTTTCACAAAACCCCTCCCATTGATTTTCCACCTAAAAATTGTTGATGCTATCACACAAAAATCTCCAAATGACAATTTTAACCTAAAATCTTAGATTGTGCATACAACCGAGGTCTAATCGTTGAGGTTAATGTTGTCATTGAAATTTGAAAAAGGTTTTTTTAAAAACGAAATCATCAATTTTTTCGACGGGAAATTAAAGAAAGAGATTTTGCGAAAATAATTTGAAATTTCAAGAGATTTTTAGTGTAAGTTCTGAAACTTAAAGGGGTTTTATAAAAAGACTCACTACTACAAAAAGTGAAAAAGACGACCAGAAAACGACGGTAAACAAAAATACCGTCGTTGTGTTTTCAAACTTGTCCAATTTTATCCTTCCGTTAAGTTGACCATTTGGTCAATCATCAATTGCTAACGTGGCAGCCATGGGAGCCATCCCAACTAATAATTTAAGGAAATAGCTCAGAATGCCACCCTTTTCATAATTTTAACTCAAAATACCACCCCTTCCCAATTTTTTTAAAACTACCACATAAAAATACATCTTTATTGTGGATTGATTGTACCCATATAACTTTTTTAGAAACTGGGTTCTCTCTCAACTCTCGTGGCTCTCTCTCTTCAGCCCGTCGTGTAACTCTCTATCTCTCTCTCTCTCTCTCTCTCTCTCTCTCTCCGACACAATCGTCTTTCTCCCTCAGCGGTGGCTGTTCAACCAAGCTTTACTCCACGGTTGACATCCATGAGGTACTGTTCATCTACCTTTTCTTTGAAATTTGGAGTTTTTGTGAATTTGGTTTATGGTGTATGGATTTGTATGAAATCGATTTAGAGGTTTCTTCGAAATTGGTTTAGGGTTTTTAGGGTTTAGGGGTTGCTCTGAAATTGGTTTAGGGGTTTCTCTAGGGTTGTGGGTTTATGGTTTTCTATGAACTGGGTAATTACTCACACCCACTCTCACTCGCTTGCAGGCACTCTTCACAAAAATCAAACTCTTCATTTTGTCACAGAACGTTTGGGCTTCGTTCACCTTTGTCTGGGTAAGTCCCAACTATCTATATTTTTTGATGAGATTTTAAGCTCTGGGCTGTGTGATTTCTACAAGAATGAATTGCACAATATTTGATTTTACTTGTTCAAATCAAAGCAAAGGAAGGGACATTGTTTATGGATGGGTAATTGTCAAAAATGACTTCTGGAATCTACATGCTTATAATCAAATTTTGCAGATTGTCAATGGTCCATAGTCCACATTTGAGACAGAGAATGCCTCAGTCACCATTGCCATCACTCTCCATCGCTCATTAGCTTGTTTCTTCATAAGACAAATCATTAGCTCAAGCTCTTTTCAAAATTCTATCATCTGGTCAGTTGATTTAGTTATCTTTTGAAAATTTATTTGAAGTCTTATACATAGTTTTTGCTCTAATTTTTTCATTTTGAATTATTCGTTAAAGTTTATTTATTTATTTATTTTTAATTTTTAATTTTGGAATTGATGAGATATATGGTCTGGGCTTTAGATTACCCTAATTTATTGTTGTTTATTGTGATTGTGATTTGAGCTGAGGATTGGGTGATGGGTTTTTGTTTTGGGTCATTTGATATGGTTTTGAGATTGGTTTCATATCTATGATTTTGGTTAGTGTTAAAGTAAATAAATGGGTATTTCATTCCTGCGGTTTTTGTGGAGGTACACCATTGTATCATGCTTATTTTCTCTTCTGATGATATAGTTCTATAATGTATTTGTTTGGGCAGTCTAGTTTGATCAGTGCATGAGCTGTGCTGAAAAGTGGGAAAAAAAACTTAAAATGCAGAGCAATAGGCTCCTTGAATACACAAATTTGCAGAGCAAAATGTGCTTTTAGATATAAAAAAATGTTCATTTGAATACAATTGTGGGGTAATAGGCTCTTTGAATACAATGATATAATAATAGGCTCTTGATAAGTGCTGAGTTTGTTTTGGTTTGTTTGTTTTTTTTTTCAAAATATGTGAGCTCAATTATGAATTTGAATGCAATATTTTTGAACAATTGATTTATAATAGAAAAACGACATGCATACATTCTGAACAGCTACTCTTTGATCATAGGATATTGGTATTTGTAGCAGCTGGTTATTAGTATTTGTGTCCAAGAAGACCCCATTGTGAGCACACTTTTGACAGAGTGGTTATAGAAATAAGAGGTGCTAAGAAATTAGATATTCTGATTTGTTCAATTACATTGCACCTATCGTATTATAGTTACAACTAACCTCAACTGGCTTACTGAAGAGTTGTAACTGATATAAGAGTTATAACCAGCACTATTTATTTGGATACGACAATTTTCTAACTGGCTTTGAGCCGTTGAATTAGTAGGTGAGTTGTAAATAGCTGGGGTTTAGTTTATGCTATGTATTTGTTGTTTATTTGTCACTTAATATCCTATAATAGGCTATTGGTAAGTGCTGATTGTTGATTGCTTGTTATTGTCTAGATTGCAACGGACTGAAATTATTTTTATAATATTAGTGTGCAGGGAAATATGGTTTCTCCAATTAAGTTGATGATTGCAGAGCAAGAAAAGTTCCAGGGAAAAGCATTGTCCCTTTCCCATACAAAGATTGCAATCAGTACGATAAAGGAGAATTCATTCCGCAACAGCTACGAAGGTTTGAAGAGAGTTGTTTTGGTCATCTCCTACTGATTGAGGACCTGAAGTGGACTTTGCCAATTGTCCACGGCTTGTTGCTGAGAAAGGCTGATCCAAAGACAGTTTCCCAAGTGAACGGGATAAAATTCATTGTGGGCAATAAGGTGATCCAATTCACGGCGCAGCAATTTTGCATCTTCACAGGGCTAAGGTTTGGAAACCTTCCCTTCATTCAGATTGCCACCAATGAGAACTGCTCATTGAAAGGAAGTACTTTGGCAACGATAAAACTGTCAACCTTTTGGAATTAGAAAAAGCCTTCCTCGACTACGCTGATGAGGACGATGTATTGAAGCTAGGATTTGTATACTTTGCTATTTTTGTTCTGTTGGGAAGTGAAAAATATGTCCACATTGACATGCAGTATCCATTAAAGAGTTTGTGAAGTATCCATTGGGTGCTGTGTCTTATGCCAAGATAAATGCGTCACTTCTGAGGGCACTTTGTGCAGATTATCAGCGAGTGAAAGTGCCCAATGGCATACTGTCAGTTATTTTCCAATCTTCTAACAAAAACAAGAGTCTTTTGCAGATTTCGTCACACCCGGCCACATCTTCCGGGGTAGGCAGCTTCTCGGATTCTGCCTGCTCAGCTACTTCACTCACTGGTATGTCAGGAACTGAAGCGGCCATTTCCGCCTCTTGGACTACCATGGCTGCGGAGGGTTCGGCTCCATCACCGGGGACTTGTGTTTCCATTAATGCCGGTTCTGTAGGCAGACTAACATAGTCATGTGATGGCGACAAGTCATTGTCGCCTCCTTCATTCATATGAGGACTACAGAGGTCCTCATGTCCTTCCCCACCTTCATTCAAACCACTATTTCGTTTTTTCAGCTGCTCTATCTCCAGCTTAAAATAGTGTTCCATTGAAACGAGAGTCTTGCCGAAATCCTCCACACACTTTTTATTTTTTGCAAACTCTCTTTCAAGTTTCAATGACTCCTTCCGTACCTCGAGCTGGCTACATTGGCCAATTCATCCTTTGTCCTTTGAAAGTCATGCTTCAAAGTGCATAACTCAGTGGACGCGACTTTACCCTGCATTCAGTTATAATGCAAGTGTTACAATATTTCCAAAATATCCCAAATACAGCAACTGTTTCCTATTGTATTATGACGTATATATTGGAAAAAATGTAATGCTTGCCTTAGAAGATGACGGAAGGGTAGCAGTTTCGCCAATGTCATCATCTTTTTCTTCTACAGAGGCAGAAGTGCTGGTTTTTACTTCAGCATCATCGCCAAACAACTCAATAATTTCTTCAGTGTCGTCAACATTGTCACCCCAACTCCAATAGGGCTGCTGCTTGTCAATTACAGTTGGCCGGAAAAGTTGCACATCAACCTGCAAGTTACACAGACAATATACATATCAGTCAATTTATTATATTTTCATATGCCAAACATTATCATTAAAAACATAACTAACCTCACGGTTCTCGAATACTTGGCTCATTAGCTCATGAAAACGACTTGAAGTATTGCTCCTCCAATGAAGTATACAAGGGATGTAGGCATTATCTTTGTGCACCACCATTGGGCATTCTCGAATACTTGACTCTTGTTTTTGTTAGAACATTGGAAAATAACTGACAGTATGCCATTGGGAACTTTCACTCGTTGATAATCTGCACAAAGTGCCCTCAGAAGTGACGCATTTATCTTGGCATAAGACACAGCACCCAATTGATACTTCACAAACTCTTCAAGGTCTTCCGCCAACTTCAAATACCGCATGTCAATGTAGACATATTTTTCACTTCCCAACAGCACAAAAACAGCAAAGTATACAAATCCTAGCTTCAATACATCGTCCTCATCAGCGTAGTCGAGGAAGGCTTTTTCTAATTCCAAAAGGTTGACAGTTTTATCGTTGCCAAAGTACTTCCTTTTCAATGAGCAGTTCTCATTGGTGGCAATCTGAATGAAGGGAAGGTTTTCAAACCTTAGCCCTGTGACGACGCAAAATTGCTGCATCGTGAATTGGATCACCTTATTGCCCACGATGAATTTTATCCCGTTTACTTGGGAAACTGTCTTTGGATCAGCCTTCCTCAGCAACAAGCCGTGGACAATTGGCGAAGTCCACTTCAAGTCCTCAATCAGTAGGAGATGACCAATACAACTCTCTTCAAACCTTCGTAGCTGTTGCGGAATGAATTTCTCCTTTATCGTACTGATTGCAATCTTTGTATGGGAAATGGACAATGCTTTTCCCTGGAACTTTTCTTGCTCTGCAATCATCAACTTAATTGGAGACACCATATTTCTCTGCATGCCAATAATATAAAAATAATTTCAATTCGTTGCAATCTAGACAATAACAAGCAATCAACAATCAGCACTTATCAACAGCCTAATATAGGATATTAAGCGACAAATAAACAACAAATACATAGCATAAACTAAACCGCAGCTATTTACAACTCACCTACTAATTTAACGACGCAAAGCCAGTTAGAAAATTGTCGTATCCAAATAAATAGTGCTGGTTATAACTCTTATATCAATTACAATTGTTCAGTAAGCCAGTTGAGGTTAGCTGTAACTATAATAAGACAGGTGTAATGTAATTGAACAAATCAAAATATCTAATTTCTTAGCACCTCTTATTTCTATAACCACTCTGTCAAAGGTGTGCTCACAACGGGGTCTTCTTGGACACAAATACTAATAACTAGCTGCTACAAATACCAATATCCTATGATCAAAGAGTAGCTGTTCAGAATGTATGCATGTTGTTTTTCTATTATAAATCAATTGTTCAAAAATATTGCATTCAAATTCATAATTGAGCTCACATATTTTGAAAAAAAAATAAAAAAGTAAAAACCAAAACAAACTCAGCACTTATCAAGAGCCTATTATTGTATCATTGTATTCAAAGAGCCTATTACCCCACAATTGTTTTCAAATGAACATTTTTTTATATCTAAAAGCACATTTTGCTCTTCAAAATTGTGTATTCAAGGAGCCTATTGCTCTGCATTTTAAGTTTTTTTTTTCCCACTTTTCAGCACAGCTCATGCACTCATCAAACCAGCCTGCCCAAACAAATACATTATAGAACCATATCATCAGAAGAGAAAATAAGCATGATCCAATGGTGTACCTCCACAAAAACCGCAGGAATGAAATACCCATTTATTTACTTTAACACTAACCAAAATCATAGATATGAAACCAATCTCAAAACCATATCAAATGACCCAAAACAAAACCCATCACCCAATCCTTAGCTCAAATCACAATCACAATAAACAACAATAAATTAGGGTAATCTAAAGCCCAGACCATATATCTCATCAATTCCAAAATTAAAAATAAATAAATAAATAAACTTTAACGAATAATTCAAAATGAAAAAATTAGAGCAAAAACTATGTATAAGACTTCAAATAAATTTTCAAAAGATAACTAAATCAACTGACCAAATGATAGAATTTTGAAAAGAGCTTGAGCGAATGATTTGTCTTCTGAAGAAACAAGCTAATGAGCGATGGAGAGTGATGGCAGTGGTGACTGAGGCGTTCTCTGTCTCAAATGTGGACTGTGGACCATTGACAATCTGCAAAATTTGATTATAAGCATGTAGATTCCAGAAGTCATTTTTGACAATTACCCATCCATAAACAATGTCCCTTCCTTTGCTTTGATTTGAACAAGTAAAATCAAATATTGTGCAATTCATTCTTGTAGAAATCACACAACCCAGAGCTTAAAATCTCATCAAAAATATAGATAGTTGGGACTTACCTAGACAAAGGTGAACGAAGCCCAAACGTTCTGTGACAAAATGAAGAGTTTGATTTTTGTGAAGTGTGCTTGCAAGCGAGTGAGAGTGGGTGTGAGTAATTATCCAGTTCATAGAAACCCATAAACCCTCAACCCTAGAGAAACCCCTAAACCAATTTCATACTAATCCATACACCATAAACCAAATTCACAAAAACCCCAAATTTCAAAGAAAAGGTAGATGAACAGTACCTCGTGGATGTCAACCGTGGAGTTAATCTTGGATGAACAGCCACCGCTGAGGGAGAAAGACAATTGCGTCGGAAAGAGAGCGAGAGAGAGAGAGAGAGAGAGAGAGAGAGTTACACGAGGGAGAGAGCTGAGCGACAGAGTGAGACGGGCTGAAAAGAGAGAGCCATGAGAGTTGAGAGAAAACCCAATTTCTGAAAAAGTTATATGGGTACAATCAGTCCATAATAAAGATGTATTTATATTTGGTAGTTAAAAAAAAATTGGGAAGGGGTGGTATTTTGAGTTAAAATTATGAAAAGGGTGACATTTCGAGCTATTTCCCAATAATTTAAGTAGTTTTTTACTTATAAATAATTTAAAATTTTAGAAATTAATCATACAACCTAACAAAAAGGCATAAAATTGAAAAAATTAAAATAAAAGCAAACCCTACCCACCTCCATACCGACTGCAACCTCATACCCAGCCCCAGCCGCCCCTCAACACCAACAACATTCGCCATCTTCTCCATAGTAGCAGCAACGGCACCACCACCATCCCTGCCTCCCTCCCAGCCCAGCTCCCTGCTCCTCTCTCAGTTCCCTCTCCCTCAATTGTAACCACCCATCCACCCCTTCACCATCGTCAATAACAGATCTCTACCATCTATTGTAATGGCACTCAAGAAAAATCTTATCAATCAAACAAATGGCACGAGTCTCAATCAACTTGGGAATCAAATGGAACTCAGTCCCTTCCACATCCATATTCATCACCACGAAATCTCTCTCTGAAACCGTATTCTTCAACCAATTCGCGAAATCGAACCCCTCAATCTTATCCACATTATCCCCATAATTCGACGAAGGCCTACCGATTGAACCCTCCCTATTCCCTTACCTTTTTCCACAGTTTTCTTACTTGGGTCTCTTGTGATCTCAAAGAACTAAAACAAGTTCTTATTTCTCACCCAAGCCGCATATGTCAAAAGAGAAACTCCTTTCTTTGTTCTATATTCTTCATGAAAAGCCTTATCAGCCTCCTTATACCTAAAAGCTCTTGTTCTGTTTTGGGTATGGGGGTGACGGTGGGTGTGAAGGTGGGTAGGGTAGAGGATGGAGCGGCTGAGGAAAGTGGACGCTAGGTAGGGTTTGCTTTTATTTTATTTTATTCAATTTTTTGTGTTTTTGTTAGGTTGTATAATTAATTTCTAAAATTTTAAATTATTTATAAGTAAAAAAATACTTAAATTGTCAATTGGAGTGAGTTTCACAGCTCCCACGTCAGCAATTAACGATTGACCAAACGGTCAATTAACGAAAAGATAAAATTAGACAATAATGAAAATATTATGGTGTAAATTGATAAAATTGATACCCCATACCCCATATTGAGAATGACCCCAAACATATATGGGGTCTTTTGAGGTTAGCCCACCTTTTACTTTAAATGATGCCACATATAGGTTGTTGGCGTCGTAAATCTCACGGCCTGGTGTTCCGGGCCAAGGGGATATGTGTTAACACGTGGCGTCCTTCTTTTGGATGCGGTGCGGTTGTGCGCGGGTGTGCCAGCACGGTTTACCGTGCGTCGAGATGGTGATGTGGTTTGGATAAGATGTTTTAAGTGATGCGCCTGTTTGAATTCGACTCCTAATCAAACGATTATGGTCGAGAGAGGAACTGATCTCTGCCGCCAGGTTCACGGCCTGAGCTACAAGGCCGTTTAGTGGTGGTGTTGGTGGTGGGTTTTGGGCGGTGCTCCGACGCGTTGCTCGGGGAGCGACGGTCGTATGATACATGGGGTGGATGAGATGGTAACAGAGATGGTGCTCCGGCGCCTTGAAAATCAAGGGTCTTATGATATATTGATGAATGGATTTTCCTTACAATCTATCACTACTCCTAGAAAAGCAAGTAAAGGTATTGAAATTGCATTACAGGAAAATATAATTTTCTCCGTGGGAGGCTTTGGTTTGGTGTTTGAACCCTTTGAAAGTAGCTTGAGCTTAGTATTTATAGGAAGAGCTCTGGAGGAGTAATCGAGGCTGAAAATCTGCATAGTGGAGCCTGGTCAGAACAAGTGGGTGGTACAATCGACATTTGGGGTTGTGAAGCATGGTGGTGTGACCCCATAAATCCCAGTAAATTTCGGCCGCCGGCCTGATCGTAGGTTCTGCGCCATTGGCCGTGGGAACGCATTTAATGCCTTGGTTTGGTGGTTGGTGAGCTGATCTCAAGTTGGGAGAATATTTGTAAGTATGTTTGCGCCTAATCACTCTGATTTCTGTCACCAAATCCTGACTTTAGTCACTTCCCTTCTTCCCTCGTGCATTAAATGCCTTTTTGCGGCTAGTAGGTTTGCTAGTCAGAGGCGTTACTTCATTAAATGAAGCGTGGGACCCTGCTGCCACGTGGCGATTTAACTATAATATCTTCGGCCGTGTCCCCTTCATCCTTCGGCCTCGACCTAATGATACCGCGGTTGTAAGGCCGAGATGATTATGCCTTCACAACTTTTCCTTTGTCTTTGGGAAGACAAAGCATATGACAAAACGCCACGTTTTGGTTCATGAATAGGTGCTAAGGCTAGGGGAGGTCCCTTCGGCCAGTCTATAGCCGTGATTTATCAGGCACAAACATAGGTCAGGTGTTAAAAAAAAAAAAAAAAAAGCTTTGTTTTAAAGGACCCAGCAGCATCACACAACCCATTCATCTCCTCTCCCCTCCCCGCCTACCTCCGCCACCCCAATTCCCCTCCCCTCCTCTCCCCACTGCAATCCCCCACCCAACCATTTGCTCCACCTCTCCTGAGCTCCCCATCAACCCCTGAAATTTTCTTTGCACACCCAACCCCTCAATCTTGACCCTTCTACCATCACTAGCCTCGTCGGAAGAACCCCCTCCTTCTACCAAATATGGCCCATTCCAATGTTACACAGAGAGAGAGAGAGAGAGAGAGAGAGAGAGAGAGAGGTGGTGGTTGGGGTGAGGGAAGGTGGCGTCGCTGGAGGGTTAAGAGAGGGGGGGAGTGTGGCTGTGTGTGGGAAGGGTTGGGCTGGGTGCAGTGGAGACCTGGGGATTTTGTTTAATTTTGGTTTTTATATTTATAGGTATTTACAAATATTATCCAATCCATACTTATAAAGACTTTTTTTTTAAGTGAGTGACTTTTATATAGTTGACAAATTCTTCGAAGGGTGTATCTAATTCAAACTTTTAACGACTTTTATTGAATTTAAAAGTTTAAATTTTTAAAGAGTTATAAAAGTCTAGTGGTATTCAATTATGACTTCTAAAAAGTAGTTAAAAGTATTTAAAAGTTTGGTGGTATCCAAAAAATTAATGACTTCTAAAAAGCTTATTAAGGCCACGTTTGGGATTGCTTTTTTTTGGCCAAAAATTTGCTTCACTTTAAAGTTAAGTAGTTTAAGGTGTTTGGTAAAAATAAAATATCCTAATTATTTTAAAAACAATGGCTTTTAATAGCAGACTCTAGATTGTTTTTCAAAGCTACTTTCAAAAGAAGCAGAGATAAGGCTTTAATGAATTTTTTTAGTAACCAAAATAACATTATTCATTTTAAAAAATGACACCACCTCCACTTCCACATCCAACTCCACCACCTCCACCACCACATTCACCACCTCCACAACCACAACCACCACCAACACCACCACCACGTTGCCACCACAACCACCACCACCTCCACCTCCACAACTACCATCCCCACCACCACTACCACAATCACCAACTCCACCTTCATCACCACCACCACCTTTATCACCACCACCACTACTACGACATGATTAGCACACCACATGATTAGCAGCACATAACACTTTCAACATTATGTCTATTTTAGTCATTATTCACAGTTATATATTAAAATTTACCAAACGGTTTTGATACTGCTTTTTGTACTAAAAGCACTTTAAAAATATTGTTTACCAAACATGGCGCTGCTTTATTTTACAGCTAGTTATTTTCAAAGCACAACAGAAGCAACTTTTTTTAAAAGTGACTGCAATCCCAAATTGGGCCTAAATGAATGACTTTTCCATACTTTTAAGGCTAATTGTTAAGAGCAAAAGTCTTGCCAATTTACGAGTGACTTTTATCAATTCTATGATAGTATTTAAGAATTTGTCAACCCTATGAAAGTACCTCACTTAAAAAAAGTCACTAGTAAATTAGCAAGACTTTTGTCATTAACAATTAGCCTGAAAAGTAGGGAAAAATCATTCATTTAATAAATTTTTTAAAAGTCATTAACTTTTTGGTTGTCACCAAACTTTTAAAGACTTTTTAAAAGTCACAACTGGATACCACCAAACTTTTAAATACTTTTTAAAAGTTCGAATTAAATGCCACTAGACTTTTATAAACTCTTTAAAAATCTAAATTGAATACCTTCAGACTTTTAATCTCTATAAAAGTCATTAAAAGTTTGAATTGGATACACCTCTTAAATATTTTTTAATTAAATTTTGTGTACGTGCCAAACACATCAGCAAATAAGCGGGCTCTACTCATGCCACGTCAGATGACTTAACATAATAGAGTTAACGAAATGAGGCAAAGTGAGACATGAATTTTAAATTTGGAGGGTAAAGTGAGACAAACTGAGTTTCAAGGGGGAAGATTGAGACTAGAATTGAATTTTTCGGAGGCAAATCAATAATTAAGCCAAAAAAAAAATATCACATGGTTCACCAATTAGAAAAGTAGCCAATGTATGACATTATAAATACTTGGGTAATATGAGAAATGGTTGCGCTCTGACATTCACATGACATAATACCCATATGAAAAGATAAACAGTTGCATGAACTGGCTTACATTGTTTTGTTATCCCTGACGAATAACATTTTGACACACTAATAATTTTTCTATGTGGCAAAACATTATTGACCGAAAATAGCAACCAAGTTTTTCTCAAATGGAAATGCAATTAATATCGTATCTATTACTAAGAGTTCGTTCAAATCAATCTATCAATGAAAAACATATTTGTATACCTTTTCATCGAATTGAAAGCGAAAAATATCCACACACAAAAATCCACGTGGTTCACCAACCAGCAAACTAACAAAGATCGGATGTGCTGTGCCCAAAATTCAGTCCCCTCTATGTTCCTCCATATTTGCTTGATACGCGTCCTTCAATTTATAACAATGCTAACTCTGTTATGTTTTATTCTTCTACATTTAAAAACTAAAAAAAGCCCCAAAATACGAGGGAGTACAGTAGGCTTTTGTTCTCATATGTTGTCCATGCTCCGGCTTGAAACAGTAGCTTTGAATCATCCACGGCAATCTCAAACCCACAGTAGCTTTTTTGCAGACTTGAAATAGTTGAAATAGTGAAACCATCACCTTCTATTGTTCCTCTCTCTACCTCCTTTTTCCTCTCAATCTTCTTCTGATAGACATACAAAATTCACTCTTTCATGAACTTTATCCTCACTGTCCTGCAAAACCAGGTAACAGTAGGAGGCACCAAAGTCTGCACAACAAACAAACTAATTAACAAGTGACTTGGGACAAGAAATTTTCATAGTTAATGTTCCAACTAGTGTAACACAGTCTGTCAGTCACATGATCTATAGATTTGATCCTCTGAAAAGAATTCATTTGCATACTTATCCAGGACATGTCAAATTCCAACATCGTCAACAGTCCTTGCTATGATTTGATCCTCTGAAAAGAATTCATTTGCATGAAACGTGCCCATCGTCTCCAGCAAGGTGAAATATTGTACCTCACCACCAATGTAGCCAAAAAAAGGAAGATAAAATTTTGTATATAACCTTCCATCAGTTGTAAGCAACAATGGAAAGATACCATTTTATCTGTATAATGTTACAATATAAATGTGTATTGATTTGTACATTTCCGTACAACAGTCCAAATCTGAATACTTATTTTACTGCTCAATTTCCTAGTTAGCAGGCAGCATGAATGAATGAAAAGTCCACAAGTGAGAACTTGTTGAAACACTGGAACCATGTGCAACAAGTTGAAAAGCATTAATGGTAAGTCCCTGCTTATTTTGATTGCAACTATAAAATGAAAAGTCTTTATAAACCATGTGATCCAAATTCTACAAACTAGTGCATATATGTTATCATGGTAAATTAGAAATCTGTCAAAAAATATTTAGTTGACAGAACGAACAACCCAATGCTGTAATCGCAAATTATTACTGCAACTGTGAATTTCTAGTGGAACAGAAAAAGGAAATCACTAATTTTTCCATTACGTTCTATGATATAATAAAAGCAACAGCATTAGGGGCGAGTACCATATTACAACTAAAAAGGAAACAGACTCACCTGAGCTTGGTCGAACATATTAGCCAGAAGATTTTTTTAACAGAAGTTGTCATGACCCTAAAAGATCATAGAACATGAAGACAATGTGGAATTTGAGACTTGAAATCTTCTAGGCTGCCCTTCTGTTGATATTTCTCCTGAAGTGAACAATCAAGTTATGTAGCAAAGAGCAAAATGATAGAGTTATCGATTTAACATCTAAAGAAAGTGCACCATAAATCAAACTCATCACAGTAGTTAGAAATACTAACAAATAACACAAGGACTACTTGTACACCTTCATAATACAAGGCATACAAGGACTAAAACTACATGATCACTTTCATTTCATAGCCTCTTATACAACTCTATACAACATTTACCATAGAGAGAGCAGAACCAGAACTACATGATCCTCTTGTTAGTCTCCTGTAAGACTTCATGTTGTCCTTTAGTTGGAACTAGGCTCTCCACATAAAAATGGACTTCTAAGGAACAGCGAAGGCCACGAATTGGAATGTGTTTAGCTTCTTCACTACTTGGATTATACAAAACCAGCTCCCCTTTTCTACTTTCCATATAAATTTCACCATATAAACCGCATCCCAGTGGCCTCTCAATTCCAAGCAGGGGTCCAATTGTCCATTCCCTTTTCCAAAAAACCTCAGCATCATGCTCAATCATTTTCCATGCATAAATCTCTCTTTGCCTCCCACTAAAAGTATACACTATCAAATAAAGAGATTGCTTTAAATCCGCCAGTTTTGTGCACATCGGGATTTCTAAAAAGCTTAAATCTGGCAACTGCAATTCCCCAAACACATCATCACACATGTCAAATGATACGATCAATTCACGATCCCCCCTGCCATATGCAATCCAATAAAGCAAACCATTCAGAGCCGTGCACGAATGTTCATAAATTTCAAAGTGAAAAGTATTAACCTCCTGCCAACAATCCACTCTTTGCGAATACACCTCTGCCCGTATCCAAGCATTACCAAAGCAAGACAAAGACACAATCCTCACAACCTTATAGTCATCAATAAGAGGGTGGTACCCAAATCCGTGGGCAATACGACGGACCTGAACATTATCATCATCACTGACAGAATCAATAACTGAGTCTGGTAGGACACTAAATTCCCTTATAGCAGGGTTCCACAACAAAATCATAGGTGACCAAAGATGAGCAGATTTATCATGAGCTAAACAAAGTAAGCCATTAGAAGACCCCACAAGTTTCAAGTGATGAGAATCCATTACAGATGATGGTATCTCCAATTTTGATAACATGTAACCATGTGTGCCATGTAAAAGCAGAGAAATGACATTCTTACGAGTAACATTGCAACGGTACTTTACCAGAAGGCGTCCACTTTGGTCTTCTTTTGCAATATTCAGATTGAGGTGCTGAGAAATGAAATGGGGGTCTCTGATCAGAGCTTGCCATTCTTTGCGTACTGAGCTGAACCGAACCAGAGATTTGGCGGGTAGTCTTGAGAGAATGTCAGCCGTCAGATGCTCAGGAAAGGCCATACGAAAACGATGAAAATTATGATCTTCTTGCAAAGGGGTTTTGAAACTGTTGGTGTAAAGAAAATAAAAAATGGCTGAGACGCTAGAAGAAATTGAAGAGCCAAGAAAGGAAAGAAACAGACATGTTTTGAAAACAATCTTCGCTTGTAGCGGCAAGCTCTCTGAAGAAGCAAATCTTTTCAGGAGGGCTCAAGGAAGCTGTGGGCGAAACCCATTTTAGATGCTCTATGATATAAAGTCTGGACTGTGTAACATCCTGACGTGTTGTTCTCTTTTAAGTAATAAAAAAAAATTTGGTTTAATTTGCCATTGACGTTTAAGAAGAGATCTGGTATTGGCAAGGTAATTGGGAAGACATAAAAACTGTAAAAGTAGGACAATTCTCTGCTGAAAAAAAGTAGGACAATTCTTTCTTTCTTTTTGATCTGAAAGTAGACAATTCTTGGGTCATGTCTATTGGGGTTCTTGATACTCTTTCTGATGTGGCCCAATGGGCTGAAAAACACATGTTGTCTTAGTTTTAGAAATAAAAATGGTAAGGCTTACGGGTAGAGTCCTCCTGGTAAGTCTTAATTTCGATGGCTCTGTTTTACCTAATGGAAGTTCTTCTGTAGGTTTTGTAATCCGTGATCAAAATGCTAAACCTCTACTTGCAGACAGAAGCTTTGGCTTTAAAGCAAGTGTTGATGCAAAAAAGTGATTCGGCACTTTTGGGCTCAACTTAGTGATGTCTGGGCCTTCGGAATGCTCTGGCCTTAAATAGAGCGACCAATCTGCAAAATGAGAACGCTCAGTAAGACCTAGGGCATCGGTGTGGTACTGGTCGAAGGCTCTCCGATGCTTAAGTAAGTACATAGTGAATAGTAATATGGACAGAGTAATGGTTAAGTATGCCGAAAGTTCCAGTTACCTTTATTTTGGGACTAATGCCCCCTTTTATAAGTCTTGGGAGGTGTGCAAGTTGTGTAGATTTTCGATGTGGGACTGTAGATATTCACTGTGGGTGCTCCACGTGTCCAGGAGGCATTTCTGTTCTAGCCTTGCATTCAGCAGTCAGGAGGTGCCGAATAGGGCCTTACCGATTCCCTCTTAAGTCCACGTGTCATTTTCTTAGTGGTCCGCCAATTGTGGTATAAACAGGAGTCCCCCAAGTTCCCATCTGAGGGAAACTTCTTAGTTGGGGACTTGATATAATCTTCAGTGTTCTCTGCTTGTCGATGGCTTAGTTCAGTTGTCATGCTTTCTTCGTGTACTATCGTTCGATAGCTCTATTTGGAGCAGGGGGCCTGGGCCCTTCCTTGCTAGTGCGTACTCCTTTGCTCGAAACACATCCCTGGCTTCTCAAGGTTCACTAGTTTTGTGTTTGCCGTTCAGTAAACATGTTATTTCAAACAGCAATGGACTGCTACCTTCGTTCGCAATGGTGATGAGTGTTGAGAGCTGAAGAGAGACCATCCGATCATTCTATTGATATCGTCATTGCTTGGGCTTCCGTGCGCAGTGTGCGCTTTGGGAACCGGGTTCGACATGATAGAACAACACTTAGTCTTTTGCGCTTTGCGTGCTGACAGCCTCCACCTCTGATTGGTGCCACGTGTCGGGGAGCGCATGCTGATTGAAGTAATGATGGCGTTGGTTTGTTTTTCAAGGAGTACCGGTTGATTCCTCGCCCATATAAATAGGAGTGACTCCGAATGGAAGGGTCACTTGCGTTTGTGAGAGCCATTTCGAGAGCTTGAGAAAGGTGATTTTCACGATCTATCTTCGGCAGTCTAGGCGATTTCCAGCGATCTTTCACCACCATAGAAACAAGGTATTTCCACTTTTCTAGTCCTTTTTCAAATTAAATGCACCTTTCTGGCCTGAACTAGACTATGAACATGTATGAACATGACGAACGCTCGGTAATCTAGTTGTTGTAGGTAGCGATAGCCTTAGGATCCATAGTTTGATTTCCTTGCATGGCATTTAGTTTCTTTCTTTTTGTTTGTAGATGTTTGATAGTGAGTCACCGTATAATAATGAACCCAATGCGTTCGATGGGGAGTCATTGGACGACCAGAGAGATACCGATATTGAAGCACTGAGCTACGATACTGCTTGTAGCGACGATGCCAAAGTCGAGGTCATCGATGAGAGGGTCAAGGCCGTGCCCTCATTCGGTAGGGTAAGGTTCTCTCAACGGATATGGCAGTACCGTTGGCTGTGGTGCCGTGCAGGGTGGAGTGCGCTAGCACGAGCCAACACTAGACCCTGGCGGAACGGCTGAAGCAGCTGGATGGCCAAAACTGACAAGCCGAAGAGTTGGTTGTGTCTAAGGAGGCTGGCAAACGTCCCGTCTTCGTTAAGTTGGACGCAGAATAGGCACCGAAGAGGACTCGCTCGTCCGATCAGCTGAGGGCCATCTTTGTTGCCGAGGATGAGGACGATTCCGCCGAACCTGTTACCCTCACCTGCCCCTTGAAGACTATTCAATTTGTGAACCATACGATCGTTGGTTCGCAGATAAAATTTTCAGAGATTGAGGAGTTACCGAAAAAGCTCATTCGAGAAGAGACTGGCCGTGCCTTCCGACTCCAAGCTTCGATATGTTTCGCTATTTTTTGAATTAACTTAGCTCAACGCCTTTTACGCCTAACTGAGGTTATTATTTCTTTAGGCATCCATGGACATGTGGCTCTGCATGAAGCGAGCCATTACAGAGAGTGTACGAAGATGGCCGTTCCAAGGTTTCTGAGGCTAGCAAAGTCCTCCAAGACCATGCTAACCTCATCAAGGACAAGGAAGCTCTCGAACGACAGGTAAAACCTGCCGATGATAAGCTCGCTGAGATGAGGGGAGCATTGGAGACAGCGGCGCGGGCTGCCAAGGAAGCTAAGGCGGCTAGGGATGCAATCCATGTGGTCTTGGAAGAGGCCGAATGGTCTAAGGCTACCGAGGTTGAAGCTGCCATGAGGGAAGCAGTTAGGCAGTACCGTTCGTCAGAAGAGTTCACCGTCCTTTTGGACAAGGAGCTGGGCTTGGAGATGGTAGATCGGTATAGTCTTGGCACATTTGTCATCCTCCTTTTGCCTTTGAAACCATCACTAAGTTCGCTAGCCATACTGGATAATAGCCTCTCGGATAAAGCAGATAGCGCGAAGCTTGTTTACTTCGGCCTTCATGGGATCGTCGCTTTTGTCGGATTCGTCGCTTTTGTCAGATGGGTTGGTAAGTAGGGGAAATGCTGAGTTTTTGGCTGATGATTTCAGGGGGAATGCCCCGCATATTGTCGTACAACCAAGAAAATATTTCAAAGTGATGACGTAGAAACCGAATGAACTCGAATTTGAGGGCTGTGGTGAGTGTGGTGATTTTCAAGCATCGATCTAGTTGATCCTCGTTCAAGACAATTGTTTCCAAGTCTTCGGCAGGCTGTGCTTGCAGCTTCGACGTCTCGTCTCTAGGATCATCTATAGGCTCCTTGTCGTTCAGTGCTCCGGTAACGGCAAGTTTCTCCACAGGGAGTTTGAGAGCTGCTGACTTAAGTGCTGTCACGTAGCAAGTCTGTGCGTTGAGCTGATCTCCTATAATTGCCCCAGTGCTGTGGCAAGTCCGAAATTTCATGAGTAACATATGAGGAGATAGGTGTGCCTTGATCCCCGTAAGTGTCGTTCGGCAATCAACAATGAGGAATTGGTCGTATACCATTGTTTTCTATGGGACCACATCGAAGGCGATGGGTAGGCTGACGCTGCTGACTGGCTAAACCAGATCTCCAGAAAAACTAAGGAGGGGTGTGAGCTGCCGATTGACATGGCTGTCGTTTATTCCCAATTCTCTAAATGCATCAGCAAAAATGACATTTATTGAACTGCATGTATCGATTAGGATTCTTCCTATGTCGAAGTCGACTATTTTGGCTTAGATAATCATCGGGTCATTATGTGAGTAGAGGATCCCTTCTTCATCTTCTTCGTAGAAGGTGATGGGTTCCCATCGAACCTTCAGAATTTTGTGATGTCGATTGCCTTCGATGCCGAAGACTTGAGAGTATTGGGATGCTCGGATTTATTTCTTTCTTGAGCGATTGGATATACCTGCAAGGGGGTTGGACCTCCACTGATGGTGCTTATCATATTGATCTGTCGATTCGCGTTCGGAGCTGGTGCCTGCAGTGGCCTGGCAATATATTCCTAAGACTTATGCACTGTTCTGTACTATGGCTGTTGTGTTGGTGGTATCGGCAGAATTTGTCGGTATCTCGGTTGTCTTGCCGGTTGGGGTTCCCATTGCCCAGTTTCAGTGTGAGCTGGTGCTCGTTCATCAAAACGGTCTCATACAAAGTGTTGAGTAGGGTGAAGATTTCTTGCCCATGGTCATGATTCGGTAGGAGCGCTCGGTGAGTGTCGCGGCTATATTTCCCTTCTTTAAGTTTCTTAGAGTGCTCTCGCCAAGTGCTGCCAGCGTCCTTCCCTTTGTGGCTAGCCTGGTATTCGACAAACTTGCCAATTGAAGCATACGGTGATCCTTGTATTTACAGCTTTTGCTGCACTGGTTCCTCCTACCAAGCCGAAGGCCCGGTTTTTGAGTTGAAGTATTTGGCTTTTGCGTGGATTGCAGCCTATTTCATTAACCCATCATAAGTATGGCAATTGCTGCTATGCACTAAGTACCAGAAGTGCAAGGACCGAAGGCCGCTATTGAAGGTGCTGAAGGCTACCCGATCGTTGGTTTTTCGACACCTCGAGTACTCATAGTTGAACTGTGTTGCGTATTCTCGTAGGGGCTTGTCTTCTCTCTATCGAATGGTATATAAGTCATCGGCATAGTACAGACGGTCCGTTTGGATCATAAAGTTGTTCAGAAAAATTTGCTTTAGTTCGTCAAAGGAGTCTACCGTTTCTAGTTTCAATCTATAAAACCAGTTTAGAGCCGCCCCTGTAAGTGCAGATGAGAATAGTAAGCATTGTCCTTCATCGCTGAGCCCTTTGTACCCTATGGCAAATTGAAAAGACTGGAGGTGTGTTAGGGGGTCTTCTACCCCCATGTAGAATGGTATGCATAGTGATTGCACGTCCTTGTCCTGCCTAGAGTGTTTTATGCGTTCGGTGAATGGTCTTGGCCAAAGCTTTTAATACTTCGATTCTTAGGAACGGGCCCTGTCGTCCTCCATTTTCTGAACCTTTTGTAAGAGGAGTCGTATGATAGGGTCCCTGTTAGGGATCTCCTTGTCTTCGTACCATTTTGGATGTCATGGGGACCTTCTCGGGTGGACCTCCGAGTGCCTCGTTGGCATTGCCTAACAGTAAGTGGATACACGAGTTACGGAAGGGACGTGTTCATGATCAGACTCTGTTGTTGATTCCAAACCCTGCACTCGCCTAATAGGGGATTTATCTCCAAAAACCCTCATTCGCGAGTCGTTGAGGCGTGCCTCGATCCTGATCGGTGACCTCTGCCTTTCTGCTTCACAATCCATCAAATGGTGGTGACAATCGGAATAAACCTTCTTCGGCAAGTGGGGTTTATCCTTGGGAGCCGGGATCACCAGGCACTTGGAGGGCGTAGGTGTCGCCTTCGTCTCCTTCTTACGCTTCCTCTGCCGATCAGGAGTTTGCAGACTCTGGGAGGATTGATTGGTCTAGATGTTCTGGGTTTGCTGCTCGTTGAGCTGCCGCTGCGTTTCATCCACTTTGGATGAGAGAAGATTGTTGTGTTCCTGTAATTTTGCCATTTCCTGCCGAAGAGCCATGATTTGAGCTAAGAGCTTGGCCCCGGCAGTGGTTTGTATTATGGAGGAATTGCTAGCGAGGTGCAGGGGGACAACACTAGGTTGGCTCCACCTTGCTTTCCGAACAGGAGCCCTTCTTGTGGTAGGAACACAGGTACTGATGCGGTCCCCATGTGATAAAGACAGTGGGCTGATTAGTAATTGTTTCCCACAGATGGCGCTAAACTGTTGATGCAAAAAAATAGTTCGGCACTTTTGAGCTCAACTTAGTGATGTCTGGGCCTTCGGAATGCTCTGGGCCTCGGTAGAGCGACCAATCTACAAAATGAGAACGCTCGATAAGACCTAGGGCACCGATGTGGTACCGGACGAAGGCTCTTCGATGCTTTAGTAAATACAGAGTGAATAGTAATCTGGACAGAGTAATGGCTAAGTATGCCGAAAGTTCCAATTACCTCCATTTTGGGACTTGTGCCCCCTTTTATAAGTATTGGGAGGTGTGCAAGTTGTGTAAATTTTCAATGTGGGACTGTAGATATTCACTGTGGGTGCCCCACATGTCCAGAAGGCTTTTATGCTCTAGCCTTGCGTTCGACAGTCAGGGGGTGCTGAATAGGGCCTTACCGATTCCCTCTTTAGTCCACATGTCATTTCCTTAGTGGTCCGCCAATTGTGGTATAAACAGCAAGCAATTATATGAGCATCCATGTTTCGATTATTGCCTCAAGAAATTGAAGGTGCGTCCAAACCCCTCATATAAATACTTGGCTTATTTATTGATTTGCTATGTAGCACGAACACTTCATTAGGCCAAAGTGTTGGGGTGTCGAACACACGGACACGACTTGGACATGGGTCAACGGTCAAGACACTTTTGGACACGGTCAACTGAAGTCAAGGCACGGCAGGTACTATTTTGAAAATTATAAAACAAAACCTGGGGTCAAAACATAGTTATTGAAAACTATGTGGACATATTTGAAATATTTTTAAAAAGTGGGCTAACAATGTAAATAGTTTTTTTATTTTTTTTATTTTTTTCCCTTCATAGCAAAGCTGATATTTTTGGTTGACTAAGGATATTTATAGCAATTTGGTCATGAGAGAAGCATCTTTTTGAGGGGCAATTCATTCACTTCGGTTTTTTTTATTCTTTTTTATTTATGCAAACTTGATTCTTATTTTATGGAAGTGGGAAATTATTTTTCTTATTTTGAAGATGATAGATCATATACAAAAAATGTGTGAAATTTTGTTTATGATGAATCATGAGTGTGTGAATAAATATGTGTATCATTCTTTATTTTGTTTATGGAAAGATGAGTAATGCTAAGTTAACTCAAATGAGTATGAATTTGTTTTATGCTATTATGACATTGAAGTATTGAGTATGATTTTTTATATAAAATATATATATATATATATATATATATATAAGTATATATTATTATAATTTTATTAAGATTTATTATTATTTTAATTTTTGTGTCCATGTCCTAGTTTTTTGAGATTTTCCTTATCAACATGTTGCCGTGTAGCGTTTCTGTGTCCCCGTGTCTGTGTCTTTGCAACATAGTTGATATGCCCCATGTAATTTACTGAAAATCTCAATTTACCTCATGACTTTGTAATTGGGTCAATATGCCTCCAATGCTATTATTTTGTGTCTCACATTGCCCCTTTCCATCAATTTAACAGTAACATTGTTAATTCACTGACATGGGATGGACATTTTAATAAGGCTTATTAGTTCAAATGCCCCTTGAAATTTTGGTCAAACTCAAACCTCATTTTGCACCGTGACACTGAAAGTGACCCATATACACCCTTTGACTATGGTTTCGCGTTTCACTTTGCCTCATGTCGTCAACTCCATTCCTAACCCCATCAAAATTGTTGACATGGCAAGGACAATTTCGTCTTTTGTCCCATATGGCATAAAAACATTTTTAAAAATTGAAAATTCTCTTAAATAATTAAAATTTAAACATTAATAAATACAAAAACAAACAAAAAACCGTAAACTTCATCCCCCCACCCTCACCAGCCATCTCTACTTAGCCCTACTTCGATGTCAACATCACCTCTCCCTCTTCCTGCAACACCACTACGACCTCAGCCCACTTACCAGATCAACCCACTCAACCAATACCCATATCCCATCTCTCTCAGCCCACAAAACCCACCTCATCCCACAACCACTCTTCTCGAACAAACCCCATCACTGCACAACGACCATCCACTGCCACCCAATCACCTCTAGCACATTCATCCACCAACCCTAAACCACATAACTCCAAATCGCACAACTCCAAAACACCAACCTACACCCAACCACCTCCAACAAATCCATCCTTACCCAGCCACCCCAATTGATCCCCCACCCCAAATCGCAACCCCCAATTGATAACCCACCCCATATTACACAAACCCAACTATCTCCCACCCCTTTTCCCCAAATTTGGCTTTCAAGTTAAGAAGAAGAGAAGAAAAAGTCGAAACTAGGGAAAAGAAAACGAAGAAGAAGCAGAAAAGAAAAGAAAAAGAAAAAGAAAAATAGAAAGTAGGTTGTTGGAGAAGGAATAATATAACTCTTTTTCAAAATTTTTATAAGAGTATAATAAATACTATCATCGTACCTAGATTATATAAGAACACAACTTTCCCTAGTGGTAAGGACCCATTATTAGGTATTCTGGTCACGGGTTCGAATCCCCTTGCACCAATACATTTAATATTTTTTTTTTTAGCCTTCGAATAGAGGTGGGCTCCACAATTTGCCAAGTTACCCTCGAAAAGTGAATCGCAAACCCCAATCTCCAATTTCATGGAGATTTGACCAAAGTTTCAGGGGGCATTATAACTAATAAGCATTTTAATGATTTTGTAAGTTAAAACCCAAATAAAAAGATTTTAAAAACACATTTTTTTTTAGAACTTTATAGAGCAACCCTTCCTCCCTTTCTCCCTCTCTCCAACCACCCTACCGCAACCACATTTCCCCCCATCCCCCTCTCCCCATCGTGGCCCCTCCTTTCTCCCCTCCCTAACTTACTAATCCAACACATTGAAGAAGTGGGAAGATGAATTGCATTTGACAACCCAATCCCACTACCACGCCAACCCCCGCTAGCCACACCCACCCTTGTTGTCGTCACCATCATCATCATCATCCATATCCCAACCATTTGGAGGCAAATGATTGGTTGAGGTTGGAGAATATCAAGTCCAAATCTAGTCGGGGTTTGGGGTGAAGGTGTTGGGTTTTGTTGGAGGGGAGAGAGAGAGAGAGAGAGAGAGAGAGAGAGAGAGGGGGGGGGGGGTGGTGGGTGGTGGTGTTGGTGGTTGGGTATGGGAGGTGACGATCGAAGCTATTGTGGAAAGGTTTGAGTTGTTGGTGTTTTTTCAGTCATTGTTCTTGGTTGATACAGGTAAGTGGAGAAAAAGGATGTAGATTTTTTCAGTGGTTTGATGCATAAATGTGTTAGCATTCAAAGTCTTTAATACCTGGTTTGCTGTGGAAGATTGATATGGTGGAGAAGGAAAATGCAAAGATTCGAGCAAAGTCAAAAATATTGTGGGCTGCTATGTTACTTTCCTGGTTGGTGGTGTTTGCCATGAAGATGAATTAAGAGGAATTAAGAGTAATATGTTTTGTTGTTGGTGTAATGTGATTGAGAAGCAGTAGTTCAGTGGGCAATGTAATTTTTGAGAACAAATGCTAATGTTAGGGGTGGGCATCGGAACCGCAAAACCGCAAAACCGAACCAAACCAATCCGAAAAAAACCGAAAAAAAACCGTGTTGATCGAAAAAGTCAAAAACCGAGTCCAATCCAAACCGAACCGGTTCAGACCGATTCCGGTTCCGGTTTTTCATCCTACAAAACCGGTCCAATCCGAACCGGTCCAATAAAATTAATATATATATATTTTTTATATTATATATATTTATATTTGAAATTATTTAATATTTTCATATGTGGCTAAGGTTGATTGGGCGTGTATGCTGCTACCATGGGTGAGCACACACAGAATCACACGAAAAAAAAAACGCTGACTAAGTGACTTAGGGTTTTTTCAATTAGGTCTTCATTTTCCTCCCTTCCAATTCCAAACCTCTAAGCTCTCTCCTTCTCAGCCGCCGAAACCAGAGGCTGCGCCATCGCCAAACCGCTCTCATCCTTCCTTCCTCTCTCTCATCCTTCCTTTCTCTCATCCTCTCTGACAGAAGCTCTGTCTACGCCATTGCTGATCTGCGCAAAATCCCTCTCAGGCAATCCTCTCTGTCATCCAGCGCCCTCTCAGCCTCCGCTTCTCTCAGAGCCGCCGCCTCTCTCAGTCGCCGCCATCTCTCTTAGTCGCTGCCATCACAGGTCAGATTGTGTTTTCGTTTTTTCCTTTTTTTTTTTCTTTCTTTTCCCCTTTGAATCTGTGGCTCACTCCAAATGTTATATTCTTCACAGATTCAGCACAGCAGTTCGCAGCCATCTCTTCATTTTATTTACCTCTCTTTCTCTCTGTCAGGTATGATTCAACTCTTCAATTTATTTAATATCTGATTGTTATGCTGCCAAGTTTAGTTTAGTTCTTAGCTTTGTTATTGTTTGCTGGGTTGTGGTTCAAATCAATTTATTTAATATCTGATTGTTATGCTTGCGGCAGCTTCTGTTCATGATTGAGTAAAAAAAAAATAGTACATAGTGTATTTCAAATTGGAAGTTGTTATTAGTACTTACAATGCTTATGTGAATATGAAATTTACTTGCTCAATTTGTTGGCGAGATTGAATCTGAAATTGTTAATTTTTCTGAAATTGTTAATATTTTATTGGTTGTAATATGGCATTACCATGTGAATCTGAAATTGTTATTAGTACTTACAATGCTTTAGTACAATTCATTGATTTAGGAAATTGAATTGGCAGCAGTTGGTGCAGATCAGCAAAAGATTTCTGGAGCAGTTTGCAGCAAAAGATTTCTGGAGCAGTTGGTATTCTTCATTTCTCTCTCTGTCTCTCTCTCAGATTTTGATGTTTTGCAGAAATTCTGCATATTTTTTAGTTGTTTTTAGTGGATAAATGTCCTCTGTTGTTAATAAGCTTTCTGCAGATTTTTGGTTGTATTTGGCCTATAATTTATTTTGGAACTTATTTTGTTGAAGTTTTATTGAATTTGGGTTGTAATTTATATGTTGAAGTTGGATTGAATTTGGATTGTATTTTTGTTGAAGTTTGATTCATTTTGACGTGTTGAAAGCTTGATAGAACCTCAAATTTGGGGTATGTTGGTATATAATTACATTTTGGCAGGTCTAAAAAAAAAAAAAAAACTTTTTTTGGCCCATGCCCAAACCGGAACCGCAGGAACCGAACCGGAACCGGACAGGTCCGGGTTGGTTCGGATTTCTGTATGGATTTTGAGCAGAACCGGTCCAAACCGAACCGGTCTGCAATTTTGGTTCAGGTTCCATTTTTTGATGAAAACCGGTCCAAACCGGACCGTGCCCACGCCTAGCTAATGTAATGTAAGGCACTTTGGCAGTAGTTAAGTTGGTGTAATGTAATGTAAGGTAATGTGGCAGCAGTTAAGTTTGTTCATTGTAATTTGTTTAGGGTTCAGAGTTTTCTTTGATTTGTGATATGAATGGTAACTTGTTTAGAGGTTACAAATGGTGACATAATGATAAGCATCATACCAAAAATAGATTGCAACAATATCTTGTCCATTGGATACCAAAAACAGGTTACAAAAACAAGTTACTCACAAGCATATCTTGTTCATGCCATATCAAATGGTTACATCTCAAAACCTAATCAATATAAGCACAAACCAAACAGGTTCCAACCATCACATTACATATCAAATGGTCAATTACATCTAAGTTCCTGACTCAAAAACCTTCACAGACATAAAAGCCTAATAAAACCAACCATAGCAGACACGAATAATCCCACAAACCAACAACCCAATTGCAACCATTTCTGGACCATTAAAGCCTTACATAATTGCAGAATCTGTAATTCCACAACATTCAAACCATTCAAAAAGAGTTTATCCTAATTCAAAAACAGGATGCAAAAGTTCAACATCATCACATCTAAGGATGAAAAAAAGGATCTTTGACAAAATGGCTCATTTGTTGATCTTTCATCCTCCTCCTACGTTATTGTACTCGAGATAGTTTGGCAGATTGAGATGAATCACATGTTTGAGAAGCCTGAGCTACTTGAGATGGTTGGGATTGAAAAGCATCAGCTACTTGAGATGGTTGGGATTGAGAAGCCTGGGCTACTTCAGATGCTTGGGATTGAGAAGGCCCTTGGGAACCACTTGCTTGTTTCCTTTGCCTTAATTGCATACTCTGTTGTCCGCTAGTTTGGTCTCCACCATCTCTCCTTCTTACCTAAAACAAATAATAATTAGAAGTTTCCATGTTATGAAATTTTGATTGGTGAAAATATAGTTGAAACCGTGGCACTTACTACAAGTTTTTCCTTAGCAACTTTCCTCTTACTAGTAGGCTTTATGTTGGGATTTCTAGGTTCCTAATAAGCAAAGTCATGAAGTTAGAAACCAAATCAAATACATTTAAATGTAAAGCAATTTTGGATAATGACACATACCTTACAACTAATTCGATTATGCCCTTCCTCCACCGCAATTGCCACACTTTAAAGGGATGCAGTACCTAGAAAGCTTATATGGATTAGCAGGTTGTTTAGGTTCATCAAAAGCTTGTTTTCTTGTCTTCTTAGGCCTACCAGGCTGCTTGTGGTATTTCGGAGGGAGTAATGGAGGTAAATTAATCTTCATCCACTGATCTTGGCTAGTCATAGGCATAAGCATTGGTTCATAGGCTTTCAAATAAGCCTCTTTCTTGTACAATGCATCACAAAAGTCCTCTGGAATCCAATGAAACCAACTTATTGCAGCACAAGCATTCAAACATGGTATTCCATTCAAATCCAAGGCATGGCATGAATAAGAGTGGGTATTTAAATCAACAACAAAGTTGCAGCCAGTATGGTTCATGACTTCAAACCCATTTTGTCCAACAGCCTTAAGAATGCACCACTGAGCTTTTCCTTTGTTTTTCTCTAATATCTTTCTAATTCTTGGCCCAACTTGTCCATGTCATTTCTCACAGAAAACCCTTCTTCCAACCACCAACAACATTATATATAACCAAATTCTTTCTAGCATAGTCAAAACAGGCTTGTCTCTGGCATCCATTATGCTACGGTTGAATGCCTCACATAGGTTGCTCATAATCATGTCACACTTGAAATCACTCTTGAAATATGCCCTACTCCAATGCCTAGGATCTTTCTCTGCAAGCCAATCATGTGCAGGTTTAGACAACTCCAACATCTTTCTCATCTCTGCATGAAACCATGGCACTGTTGTGGCCCTAACAATTACTTCCATTTGATGTTGCAAAGCAAGACCTCTATGTTCCAAATAGAAGTTTCCATACAATGTTTCAAACAATGTCTATGCTCTACATGAGGGAATAGAGCATCCACAACATCTATTAAACCTTTTTGTTTGTCAGTCATAAATACATGACCATGGCTATTCCTAGTATTCAGATCACCACTTAATAATTCTAAAAACCACAGCCACGTTGAATTGCTCTCAATCTCTACATATGCATAGGCAAGTGGAAACATTCCGTTGTTTGCATCAACTCCCATTGCAGAAAGCACTTGCCCAGGGTGAGGCCCTTTGACATGACACCCATCCAAGCAAACCACAGGCCTACAACCATCTAAAAACCCCTTCTTGCATTCTGCAAGACAGATGTAAATCCTCTGAAACCCTGGCCTATCACCTTCCATTTCAGATTTAATGATCACTGTACTTTCAGGATTTCTGGTTCTTAACTCATAACTATAATCCCACAATACTTCATATTGTTTACTATAAGACCCTCTACAATGTCAACTACTATGGCTCTTGCTCTGTACACAGTTGCTCTAGATGGTCTGTAACTGTAGTCTTAGTGAACTTGCTCTGCAAAAGAAGAAGCAGTCCAATTTGGATTGAGCCTTAACTCCCTAGAATATCTTTCAACCAACCAGCTAGCAGTGGCATGTATATTTTTACTCCCCTTACTACAAACATGTGTAGGATTAAAGGTTTTCACTTGCAGGTAAGTGCTACCACTAACACTTGAAGCATGGATAACAAAAGGACAGCCCTATTCACATACTACTCTTATTTTGTTACGGTCATTATTCATAAATATCAACTCCCTTCCATAATTAATGGAGTATATCCTCACACGTTTTCTAGACATTTCGGCAGTTGCAAACTTTAAACCTGTTTTGGAACCTGGGTTTGCCATATCAATTTCAGGTCTGAAATCTTCACCTTTGGCATTCTATTCTTCTTCCTTCTTAGTTCACCTACTACTTCATCTTCACTTGAAAAGCTATTTGGGCAGGTGTAGGTGACTCTTCTACATTGTCTAACTCATCATTTTCCTCTACATTAGGATCATTGTCAGTACAACTATGATCCACATAATCCTCAAACCACTTATCATCTTTCTTCAATAAGTCAAACTCTTCATCATTCTGTGCATAGTCACTGTCTTCAAAGTCTGGATCACTGCTATCATCCTCAGAACAAGAATATTCTGGATCACTGCTATCATTCCCCACTTGGCTTGAAGTCAGGCTCCCGAATTTCAAGTACAAAACTATCACCTTGCTATTGCTTTTAGGTACCGTGCTCATACAAGCTAAAAGCGTATTATCTGATATTATTTGAATGAGTCTACCAATTCCAAACTGTTCACCATAAAAACTCACATCATACTGTTTGGTTCATTTTTACACATGATTTATCATGTTTTTCACCTAATATTTTGAGTTAGTTCTTGACATTTTATAGCTTTTTACTTCATTTTTGTGTTTTAATAGGTTTTACCTTTGTTAGAATGAAAATGAGCTAAAAGTGCATTATTGGTTATAGATTCTGTTTTTGTTCATTTTTCGTAGGTCAATTTCTTGGTCTCAGATCAGTATGCTTCGGTGCTCGGATGAAGTGAAGATCTTCAAGAAACTTGTTCCAATGGATGTTGACTACAACATATCCAAATTTGAGCTCCATTGGACAAGTATAGCCTATCCAATTGATCCAGCATGTTACCACAACTCTGAAAATCTGTTTTGGGCCAGTTTTACCTCCACTTGATGTCATCTTATTTCTACTTGTTACCATGCCATTTGGTAACAATAAATTACTTTAGTTAAGTGGGATTTTCTGAGATAAAGAGCATATTTGTGAAGACAAAAACACATCACGGCAAGGGTACAAGGAAGAGACAAAGGTTAAAGTGCCATGATGGAAAGGAAGAGAGAGAGGGATGAAGAATGAGGAGAGGCATCTTGCATCAGCCTTTGAACGTGGGAATTGAATGGGAGAGCACTTGCAGAGTAAGAGAGCAGGTTTTTGGAGCTAGAAGAGGAAGAAGGGAGGAGACTTCCACCATTGAAGACTTCAAGCTTTCATCACTTCCAAAATCTGTAAACTCTTTCTAGTTTTGTTTTGAATTTGTAGTTGAATTAAGTATGAGCAACTAAACTCCATAGCTAGGGCTTAGGTTGAAGCCCTAAACATGATTACTCTATTGTTTTGATGCTTGAGTGTATGAATCTCTAGATTTTATAGATGAATTACATTTCACTTTTATAATCTATCATTGATGTATGTTTTTCTTTGATTAATCACCTTTGAAAGCATACTTCTTGAGGTTGATGGGATTGTGTGAATTCTTCATATTTTCCTAAGTAACAAATGGATGAAGTAAGAACCATCCATGTGAATTGGTTTCTTGAATGCCTAATTTAAACACCATGCTATTAGGATTCTTGTGATGTTCATATTCTTTTTGAACTTAATGGGTTTTCCTTGTAATTGAATCGAAGTACTAAGCACACCTAGGTTCGGTTATGGGGAGGGCAGGAGTATTGTAGCACTAACCCTGCACTCTACTTATTTTAGAGAGAATCATGCATCTTGAGCCACTAAACTCGGTCTTGATTACGAACATCTTCATCAACACGTTTAGAGTTCATCACTTGAGTATTCACGAACTTGAGTAGGATTGTTTAGGGTGGATTCCGAAAACCTAGTGTTTGTTACTTTGTACTTTCACACTTTGATAACTCATCTCTGCCATTCTCATTTAAATTTAAAATTCATTTACTTTCAAGCATTAGAATTAGGTCACTCAATTCAACACAACCACACACACCCCCCCCCCCCCCCCCCCCCCTTCCCCCAATGTGTGTGTTTGAAACATTGTGTGTCTGCTTCACTGAATTTTGTTTGTATCTGTAATTGTTTTTTACTTTTGGTCCATGCAGTGTTCTTTCATTTTCTGTGCTGAATCCAACCGTATAAAGAACGTGAAATTTGGACAAACGGTTGGAAAGTTATAGGTCAAAATCTGGACAGAGATCAAATCTGAAAAACATATAAAACGACCGGTTGCACTGTTCATATGCACACTGTTCACGGCTCTGTTCACAGGTGATACAGTGGTGATAAAAGGGTGATAGAAAGTGCTGTTTGTGTTTTTCTTTGGTTTCTTACTTTGTTTCTTTTCTTTTACCTTTCTTTACTCATTTTTAGTTTCCAATTTGTATTGTGCTTTTGTGGAGTGTTAAATAAGTGTTCTTTATGCACTCAAATTATAACTTGTAGGAAGCCGACAGTTCTTCGTAGGGTCGACCCTGTACTTACATAATCTATACCTCAATAGATTTGTGCACTTGCGGGTATTTTTAATTGGTTGTTCACACATTAATTTGTGTCAGTTATTAATACAACACATACCCATCGCCATATGCCAAATCTTTAGCCATTTCAAATAACTCTAACATGGACATATAGTCAACCTCACAATAATCAAACCAACTGACTTCACCACCCAAATAAGACCATTCATTGTCCCTTCTATTTTTAACTAGTTTACCTCCATGGAAAAACTTAAATGTAACAACCTCGTCAGCATCTTTATCTGTGTAAGAGGAAGATTCACTTAACACATCGACAAAGGTAACAAATACAAAACAACTATAATATTTGGCAGATTTTAGTCCAGTCTGAATACCAAGGTTTTTGTAAGGTGCTTTGTAAGGTTCAGTCTAAATAAGCCATAGCACAGATTAAAAAAGTATACACAAAAAATAATATTTGGCAGATTTTAATTCAGTCTGAATACCAAGGTGCTTTGTAAGGTGTTTGTAAGGTTCAGTTTAAATAAGCCATAGCACAGAGTAAAAAAGTATACCAAAAAACAAAAAAAACCTCTAGCAACACACAAGGACCAGACAAGGAACACACAAGAGACCACACAATGCCACACTAGGACCAGCACAGAGTCAAAAAGTATACAACAAAACAAAAAAAAACTCCAACAACAGTCCAATGCACATGCCAAAATCAAGAAAATCGAGTGAGAATGGGTCCACTTACATATGGGTTGACAACCTCCAGATTCTCTAAGCACCATCATCTTCGCACTTTCTATCCTTAAAGTCTAACGCCAAACAATGATTTCTTCTCCAGATTCTCCAAAATTCAAACCCCACCTCAGATTTTGCAAATGCCCTAGCCTTCTTCTCCAAATCTCCCATTCTCACCCAAATACCCAATTTCCCCCTTTCTTAGAACTGAAAAACCCTTATTCTCAGAGGTTAAAGATTAAAATGAAATGGGGCCCAAGGCACATAACAGAACATCTATAATACTGACGGAACGGATAACGTGAGACCGTTTTTCAAAGGTTGGGGGGTATTTTGAGATATTTGCAAAATCAGGTGGTAATCTGAGATAAGTTTGAAAGCACAGGAGTATGTACATAAATAAGCCAAAGATAAATAGAAATTTCTAGAATTTTAAACGTGTGGTGGATAAGACAGTAACACGCATGCATGTATTGGTTCAATATACCCACAGTTCATCCAACTAGACTTGGCCAATCGGTTCACTCACACGATTCTGCGGCCGTCAATATGACATCAATCACTTTCCAAAAAATTGAATTTTATAAACACCTTTCCTTTGCAAAAAGACAACCTCCAGAGCAACTTTTTTCAACGTCCATCTAGAAGATTGCCTGTATAAATTTGAGGTCAACACCGCACAAGAAACCCCACAATCCATTTCCTAGAATATTTTTTTTTCATTCAACGACTACTTTTAGTGGAGGTGAGCCCTTAGTTTTTGTCTTTTGTGAGGCTGCTGATGAACTTCATTCTATGAATATTTTGGCATTGCATTAGCCATTTTTACTTTTCTACGTCGGCAATGAGATTCAAGCTTCCACTTTGGCTTATAGTAATTAGCTAAAAAGCAAACGTAGGACAGGCTGAGATCAACTTCAGCGCAATTAGTTTTATTGTTAATGCGCAGCACCTGCTTGGTTTCGGGTAAAATCGCAACTTCTTTTATGGTATTAGAGTTGGTTATCCACGTGTCGGATTAAACAACCATACATGCTCTCACGTAAGGACGGAATCATAATTTTTTTAACCGGTGGGTTAGCTAAAGTTATTAGCTTAAAATTTAAATCATATAAACCACGCTAGTTCGCCAATGAGGTCTAACCAAGTGGAAAAATGCCTTAACTTGCAAACCGGCGGGCTCGAGTTTAAACCCTCCTCCTCCTTGTAGTTTAGATTATTGCTTTTCTTTTTTTTTTTCTTTTTTTTTAAACACACTAGTTCATAATTCCATTGATTAATTTCCAATAAGTTTTTTTCCTTTTTAATAAGGGATATTGGGTGAAGGGGAAATCGAACTTGGAGACTTCAAGTGTAGAGGTAAATGTTAATTTCCAATAAACTTTAACATAAACAAATACATATTAAATGAAACCAAAAAAGCACGTATTATCAAAGTGAAAATATGTTCAACAACATACTTAAAAGTGTACATATTTTAATTTTTAATGTGTATGTTTATTGATGCCATGCAACTAAATTCATAAAGACTTAAGACTTTTTTGGATTTTAATTAATAGGCTAGTGGGCTATTTTAGTTAGATATACATGTTTGATTTTTATTGTTATCCCCCAAAACCTCTCTTGGAGTACTTTCGCTCTTGCTCCCCAGGTTACTCAATATATGTTGTCCATGTATTACACTTGAGTGATACCTCAAGTAACCGTCATTATAATAGACTGCTTTGAAAATTTGATTGTTTTCCACATTTGACTCATCATTCGCGGCTGACTTTAATTTGTCTTTGAGCATCATTTGTATCCCCATCCAATTGTACAAGAGCATTATTTAATTTCAAAGATAAATTCGGCAGCTCATGTTTTTGACTAGGTGCCCACTTTAAAAAGTCAGCAATTTCAACTAGGCCATACATAACCAGTACTTTTAGAAACTTCTTAAATGTGTATTTATAGAGTGTGTGTTATGGACAGAAGACAGAACAATTAACCACTTTGAGTTTCTGCCAATATGTTCTTCTCCAAATCAATCCCTCTCTTTTTCTTACTCTTCTGTATTTTACACCATGCAGCGCTTGGTGCTTCACCACTTTTCCATTTTTGTTTCAGCAAAGAAAACTACACTGCCAATAGCCCATATGGTGCTAACTTGATTCAGTTGTTCAATCTTCTGTATACAAAAGTTCCTCCTACTGGATTTGGCCTTGGATCAACTGGTGAAGGCCAAAACCAAGCGAATGGGCTAGCCCTTTGTCGTGGGGATGTCTCAAGCCAAGATTGCAAGACTTGTGTCGTTGAAGCAAGCAAAGAGCTTGGTGAGCGCTGCCCTAGTAGAAAAGGAGCCATAATATGGTACGACAACTGCCTGTTCAAGTACTCAAATGTGAATTTTGCTGGGAAAGTTGATAACAACAACAAGTTTTATATGTGGAATGTCCAAGAAGTAGATGATCCCACGCCATTCAATGCGAAAGTTAAGGAATTGTTAAGCGGGTTATCTACTAAAGCTTCTTACAATCCAAAGTTTTATGCTACTGGTGAGCTAGAGCTCAGCTCATCGGAAACGCTGTATGGTTTGACTCAATGCACGAGGGACCTCTCTAGTTCCGATTGTAAGAAGTGTCTTGACGGTGCAATAAGCGAATTACCAAATTGTTGTGATGCGAAACGAGGTGGGCGTGTTGTGGGTGGGAGTTGTAACTTTCGATATGAACTTTACCCCATTGTTGATCCTTAACTAGATTTTATAGCTCTCAGTCGGTTATGACCATGCAGCAATATTATAATTCAATAAGTTCAGAACATGTTTAGAAAACGTGTTAATTGTTATAAATCTGAAATGTTTATTACATATTATGCTTACAAATAAATGAAGTGATATGCATGGCAGCATGGGACTTCTATTGCCTAATTTATCAGCCTCAACCCTCTTCATTCTGATATATATTTGATCATGGACGTATACCAGAAATTTATTATTCCGAAACTCTAGAGTTTAAAAAAATGAACAAAATGCCAACAAGGATCGTTCTCTTCGTTATGAAGGCCTATGTTTGAGTCCCGTTGCTGACAATCCCTCTTGGTGGCTAATCTGTAAAAACCGAAAAAGGGGCTAAGACCCTCTGTAAGTCCTCAAAGAGGCCTTTGTATGCCCTGGCCTTTGTAGCATCCACTCCCCTAAACTTTTGTTTACCCAAAATAAAAAAAAGCGCAAAACTGGAATCAAAATTAATGGTACGGGTAAGTAAAAATGTAAAGAAAAAAGGAGCGGAATCAAGCTTCTTTATATCCACTCTTTATAATTAATACATTGATAACAATCAGAAACAAAAAGAGATATTTAAGACTATTTTAGGATAATAAAAAATTCAATGGATTTAATCAAAATTTAATGACTTATAGGATTTTATAGATAGATTTGTATAATTAGGATTGTTAACTTTTGAATTTTAAAGATTATATCATAAAAGTTTATAAGATTTAAAAGGGCCACATGGATTTATATCATATGATTTATATTCGGGCCTGACTAAATAGGGCTATAGTCCAAACCAAAATTTGAAATTTTTTTAAATATCTAGCCCGACAGATATAGTGAACTTGATATATACCCTTAAAAGAAAAGAAAAAAGGTAGCCCTTGCATTATCCACAAGTACAGCAGTCAGACAAAAAATGTGTTTGCTTCTACGTTGTGGTTTGATATTGATGTGTCATTTTATGGGGTTAGAAGAATGTGTTTCCTTGGGGGGAAATTTACGGGGCGTTTGGTATCTTATTCAAGTATGGATACTCAAAACTTTGATTTTTGTTAAAAACAAGGAGTTCTCAAATCCATTTTTTAAGATTCAAAAACTTGTTTGGTATGCAACTTGAAAACTGAATCATATCTTGAAACATTTTCATTCTTTATCAAAGATAGGGATTCCTTATTGTACATTCACATGCCCCCATGATGAATTAAGAGATCCTAATAACACATAAGGAAAATCTTTTATGACTTGCTTTTGCAAGCTATCAAAGATCAATAACGCATGATAAGATAGCCATGATGCCTCAAGTCTAAGGACTAATTTGAATTATTGCAACTATGAGTTCTCATTTGACATGTAAATAAAACTCCATACAAGAACTTCGGTTGATCGGGTTCAGTGTACTCATTCACCAATGAGTACCCACATACTTGTATTAATGTCATCTCCACAAATGCTTTGAGACTAACCATCCTCCTAATTGAGCATACATAATATGTGTTGATTTTGACGGTTTATCAGTGCGCATTTGATAATCCTATGATTATGAACATTTGAGATACTACAGTTAGAGATTAAAGATCTCCCTAATCTAATCCTCTTTAGATTACTTTATCTCTTATTTAGCATACCCTGGACATTTGTTTCTTTAGACGATACAAAAGATAACCAAATAAACTTGCTCTTTATTTATCATATACGTACGAAATGTATTCTAAGGAGATTACATCAAATGTGTTCGCTCTTAGGGCACATTTCTAACAGCTATCTGAATTGCAGGGAGTCGGCAAAGAAGAAAGGGATGACTTTAGGTTTTGTAATTTTTGTCTCACTCGTTTAAATCTAGGTTTTGTCTCTCTTGGTACTAGAGAGAGAAAGAGAGATTGAGACTAAGACTGAGAGTTATGATGGGTAGCTGGGCATGAGGGCGGGGGAGGTTGGTAGGTACGGTCGTGTGGTGGCTGGGATGAGGGTGGCGTTCGTCATGGAGGTTCCAGATGGGGATAGAGAATTGATCACTAGGGGTGCGTTGGTGAGAGCAACTGACGGTTTATGGGGTTTGTGGGTTAGTTTTTTAATTTTTTTTATACTTTTTAAAGGAATTTTTTTTGCCATGTCAGCATAAAAAATAGAATTTACATTTGCCACATCAACATTTAACGGAGTCAATAAATATAGGGTATGAGTTTGTAATATACCTTGTAATTTGGGGAGTTTACTCTAGTTAATCCAAATTTCCAAGGTTATAAAGTATTTGTAAATTTTATTGTTAAAATCTAGACAAAATAAGAGAATTGTTGAATTTATTATAGGCTTATTTACTGTAGTGCCCCCTGAAACTTTGGTCAAATCTCACTTTGCTCGTTGAAAGTTAAAATGACCCACTTTGCACCCTTGACCAAGGTTTGGTGTCCCACGTTGCCCCCCGCCGTCAACTCCATCCAAAAGTCAGTTAAGTTTGATGACGTGGCAAGGGTATATTTGTAATTTCTTACGCATTGATCATTTACCACCAATCTGCTCGCGGTGGTATGCGGGCTAGGTGGAAGATCTGGGTTGGCTAAGTGGAGATCTGGGATGGGTTTTCTGGAGAGATAAAGTGGTGATGTGGGCTGGGAGTGGTGGTGGTGGTGCTGTGGAGAAGATGATGACTCTTGTTTTTGTTTTTATCTTTTTTAAATTTTTATTTCCAATAATGTTGTTTTTCTATATTTTCATTCGTATTTTTTTGTTGGGATTGTATTTATTTTTAGTTCTAGGAGGAGATCTGGCCAGATCATATGGGATGGTGGGTTAGTGAAGGATTGTATTTTAATTATTTTTAGAAATTAAGAATTAAAATATACTAAGAATATCCTATCATGTTTTTGGTTTATGTGAGGTGGCTTCCACTTTGCCATGTCATCCACTTAAATTGGTGTGTAAATAATTCATGTGTAGAAAATTACAAATATACCTTTGTCACATCATCAAACTTAACAGACTTTTGGATGGAGTTGACGGCAGGGGGCAACATGGTACACCAAACCTTGGTCAAGGGTGCAAAGTGGGTCATTTTAACTTTCAGGGGGCAAAGTGAGATTTCACAAAAGTTTCAGGGTGCACTACAGTAAATAAGCCTTTATTATATTACTTACGATTTGCTGTACCATAACTCAAAATGTCTAATTGTCAAGTACAGATGCCTTAGTAACAATTGATGGAAAAAAGGAAGATTTGACAAACAAGCATAGGGTACATAGAGGCCTCTCTTCCTTGGTTTCATTAAAAATTTCTGAGTTTTTATCACAATTTATCTAATTTTTACCTCGATATATTTCCTAAACTCTTGATATTTAAGACCTTGATCACCACCAAAGCAGAATACACTGCTTTTCTATCTTGTGTTGGACGGCACCCCACTTGCCTAGAAAACCCAAAAGACAACAATCAAACCTCAAGAATAGAAAAGAACTGAAGTGTACAAAAGATGAATAGAAATTTGGGCTTGTCCAATATAGGTCCCTACAATTTTTATTTCCTAAACATATACCCATCATTCTATAAATCTATGTGTAAAACCCAATTTCAAACTTAAATGACCAGTAGGACATAAGAGGTCATAGCATTCCTATGTTTTTACATCCTTGCCATCAGACTTCATATTTTATTTATAATTTATTTCAAGCATTTCCTTAACTGCCATAATTTTAATTAAAACTCCCTATTAATAACATATCAATCGCCCCATGTCTTTTGGCTGCCATTCCCTCTAATATATCGCCCCTTAAAATTGCAAACCAAAAAAAATGTAAATTACATATCCAATAATGTATATATGAAAAATATAAATATAAATATATACGTATGAAAATATAGGTATATTATTTACCCAAAAAAAAAAAGGTCAGTTACTTTGTACTTGAAATTTTCGTACATTTTCCATAAATTAAAAATAGGTACACAATAATTTATAAAAAAAAATGGGTGCGTTGTATAATTGAAATTTATGCAAATTTTTTATAAATTAAAAACAGGTACATTATTTAGAAGAAAAAAATAAGTTCATTATACTAGGTAAATTGTTTTATTAGTTATACATTATTAGAGAAAAAAATAGGTACATTATTTAGAGAAAAAAATAGATACATTATTTAAAAATTGGGTATTTTAAATAGAAAAATAAAGGAAAGAGTTGTAGGTAATTTAAAATGAATTTTATGGGTCTAAGCTCAATTTACTATACAAATTTCTAGAATTTTAAACGTGTGGTGGATTGATAAGACAGTAAACCTAACAGTTGGGCGTGAGCACTGGCAGATCCACAGAGGCGCAAGGAGGTGCAGCTGCACCTCCCCTCGCCGGAAACTTCCTTGGGGATGCCGGAATTTGCCCCTTTGCTAGTGCCCACCAATTGTTCGACTAAATGCCTCAAAGACGTTGTATTGTTTGCTGCTGTGTGAGATCCTAATATTTACCTTATATTGTTGGGCTCGATCTCACGAGCTTTTAGGAGAAAACGGTTCATCAATCGGAGCTCCACAGCCAAAGTTATGAATTTTCGAAATTTTTCTAGAATATTTGAAGTTAAGTTGTAGAGGCACAGTTCAAGGAAGAAGAAGACTCCTCGTCAGCGCTTCTGATTTTGATTCTTTTTTAAATCGTCCAATAGCAAGCCGACACATGTCTATTTCTAATTGGCCCAACTTAAAAAATTCATTAAAACCTCATATGTGTGCCAAAAAATTCACTAAAAATTACCCCAAACTTTTTATTACGTGTACTTTTATTTCATGACCTCCAATTTACATATGCTTTTGGTTAGATTAATTGGTAAATTTTTGTTAGATTAATTGGTATTGACTTTTGTTAGATTAATTATGTAATTGACATGGATTTTGTTCATATTTGATATGAATTTTGGTAAACTAATTGGGTCAATGACAAGGATTTTGTTTATATTAATTGATATCCATATAGACTATAATTAGTTAGTTGTAGACGTAAAACTCTTATTTGTTTTAATTATGAGTGCCATTAGTATTGTTTAAATTCTAAGGGCATTTGGTTGTATAATATTTTTTTTTTGAATTTTTAGCCTTTTTTTTAAACACACTACACGGATATTAGGACTTGAACCCATAACCTGGAGAAATTTTTGTAGGGGACTGGTACACCAGCTGGTTGGTGTACCCACCGATAGGAATAAAACACGTGTAATTATTTATTTTTAGCCTTTTAACTATTTCTTCCGTTAGCATTCTTCTGTTAGCGTTTTAACTCTGTCTCTCCATTGCAAACAAAAAATAAAAATGAAGGGGCAGGGGAAAACAAAGACCAACTGCCCACATATCGAATGCACAAGTATCTTTACCGAAGCTGCTTAGTAATAGAACAGTTTTGCCATTGTTTTCAAGGAAGGCTTTGCTTTTGTTGTCTTCCCATTTTTTATTTCTCAATTCTCTCTTTTGTTCTGCAAATTTGTCGAACTCCCCCTTGTTAAAATTCAAAGCACAATCTGAACAAAGAGAGAATTGAGAAAGATTGGGGTCGAAATGGTGGATTTTTTTATATGGGTTTTGAGGAAGTTGAGGAGATGTGTGTGGTTAGAAGTTGGGGAGAGAGTGATGGTTGGGTGAGGAGTTGATGGGGTTTTGGGTGCGCTTGGAAGTGTTGGGTTTGGGATCGGAGAGAGCACTGGTTTTGGGTTCTTAGGGGTTTGCTCCAATTGTGGTATGGTTATTGGTCTTCTCATCTTCTTATATGTTGATTTGGTTTCAGGGGGAAGTGAAACAAATTGTTGGGTCTACCCTTTCGGATTCAAAGGAGAATGGGTATGCTCTTGTTGATTTGAGCAGAGCTGCAGCCATTGAAGCTTTGCATGCCTATCCTAGTGGGTCTATGGTTGCCTTCTTGTTCTTGTAGATTCTATTGCTTTGTTCGAATTTTTCATTCAATTTTTTATTCAAATGATTGGAAGTAGTCTTCTAGTAATTATTCCTTTTATAATTTATGCAAAGTGCTTCTTTGGATTGTTCTCTCAGTTTCAATCAAATGCAAAGTGCTTCTTTTGAGCCATCTTTAACTGAAGAATGCTAGTTAAAATGCTAAAAATAAATAATTACACGTGTTTTATTCCTATTGGTGGGTACACCAGCCAGCTGGTGTACCGGTCCCCTGCAAAAATTTACCTCCCTTGAAAAATTCCTGGATCCACCATTGGGTGTGAGATTGGTTTTTTTGGTCTGAGTGGGTGAGATTGGTTTAATTTCCAACAACATGCATGTGTTGGTTCAATACATTATACCCACAGTTCATCCAACTAGACTTGGCCAATATGAGTCAATCACTTTCCAAAAATTTGAATTTTTATAAAAATAAACACCTTTCCTTTGCAAAAAGGCAACCTCCAGAGCAACCTTTTTCAACTTCCATCTAGAAGATTGCCTATATAAATTTGAGGTCCACACCGCACAAGAAACCCCTACAATCCATTTCCTATAATATTGTTTTTTTTTTAATTGCTAATGACGATATTTAGTGGAGGTGAGCCCTTAGTTTTTGTCTTCTGTCGGGCTGCTGATCAGCTTCATTCTATGAATATTTTGGCATTGCATTAGCCATTTTTACTTTTCTACGTCGGCAATTTGATTCAAGCTTCCACTTTGGCTTATAGCAATTAGCGAAAAAACAAACGTAGGACAGGCTGAGATCAACTTCAGCGCAATTAGTTTTATTGTTAATGCGCAGCACCTGCTTGGTTTCGGGTAAAATCGCAACTTCCTTTATGGTATTAGAGTTAGCTATCCACGTATTGGATTAAACAACCATACATGCTTTCATGTAAGGACGGAAATATAAATTTTTCAACGTGTAGGCTAGCTAAAGTTATTAGCTTAAAATTTAAATCATATAAACAACCCGAGTTCGCCAATGGGGTCTAACCAAATGGAAAATGGCCTTAACTTGACTACCGGTTTCTTTTTTAAATAAGCGATATTGGGTGAAGGGGAAATCGAACTTGGAGACTTCGGGTGCAGGGGTAAATATTAATTTCCAATAAGCTTTAACATAAACAAATACATATTAAATGAAACCAAAAAGCACAGATTATCAAAATGAAAATATGTTCAACAATATACCTATTTTAATTTTTAATGTGTATGTTTATTGATACCCTACAACTAAATTCATAAAGACTTAAGACTTTTTTGAACTTTAATAGGCTAGTACATATTGGGCTATTTATAAAACAAGTTAGATATACATGTTTGATTTTTGTTGTTATCCCTCTCTTGGAGTAGTTCCACTCTTTCTCCTACGTACCCAATGTATGTTGTTTATGTAGCCACATGTGAGGTTGAGTGTTGAGAATAACTGTCTGTCATTATAATAGAATGCTTTAAAAATTTGTTTGTTTTCCAGATTTTGACTTTTCATTCTCTGTAGACTTTAATTTGTTTTTGACTAGGTTCCCAATTTAAAAAGTCAGCAATTTCAACTAGGCCATACATAACCGGTTCTTTTAGAAACTTCCTAAATGTGTATTTATAGTGTGTTCTGGACAGAAGCATAAATAAACGGAACAAATTACCAACTTTGAGTTTCAGTTTCGGCCAATATGTTCTTTTCCAAATCAATCCCTCTCTGTTTCTTACTCTTCTGTCTTTTACACCATGCAGCGCTTGGTGCTTCACCACTTTACCATATTTGTTTCAGCAAAGAAAACTACACTGCCAATAGCCCATATGGTGCTAACTTGATTCAGTTGTTCAATCTTCTGTATACAAAAGTTCCTCCTACTGGATTTGGCCTTGGATCAACTGGTGAAGGCCAAAACCAAGCGAATGGGCTAGCCCTTTGTCGTGGGGATGTCTCAAGCCAAGATTGCAAGACTTGTGTCGTTGAGGCAAGCAAAGAGCTTGGTGAGCGCTGCCCTAGTAGAAAAGGAGCCATAATATGGTACGACAACTGCCTGTTCAAGTACTCAAATCTGAATTTTGCTGGGAAAGTTGATAACAACAACAGGTTTTATATGTGGAATGTCCAAGAAGTAGATGATCCCACGCCATTCAATGCGAAAGTTAAGGAGTTGTTAAGCGGGTTATCTACTAAAGCTTCTTCTAATCCAAAGTTTTATGCTACTGGTGAGCTAGAGCTCAACTCATCGGAAGCGCTATATGGTTTGACTCAATGCACGAGGGACCTCTCTAGTTCCGATTGTAAGAAGTGTCTTGATGGTGCAATAAGCGAATTACCAAATTGTTGTGATGCGAAACGAGGTGGGCGTGTTGTGGGTGGGAGTTGTAACTTTCGATATGAACTTTACCCCATTGTTGATCCTTAACTAGATTACATAGCTCTCAGTCGGTTATGACCATGCAGCAATATTATAATTCAATAAGTTCCGAACATGTTTAGAAAACGTGTTAATTGTTATAAATCTGAAATGTTTATTACATATTATGCTTACAAATAAATGAAGTGATATGCATGGGACTTCTATTGCCTAATTTATCAGCCTCAACCCTCTTCATTCTGATATATATTTGATCATGGACGTATACCAGAAATTTATTATTCCGAAACTCTTCTAATGGTAAAATGGATTGAATAAATTAATTATGGTTAATTATTTGAAGTCAGTGGCCTCTCTTTGCTGGTTTTTTTATTTATTTTTATCTTTCTTTTTTCGACTTTAGTGGATATTGAATTCTTCGAATTAAAAAAGATTTGGCACTACTAACTTGTTAGGCATTTTGAAATAAATTAATGGGGCTGATCTAGCCCTAGTTTGCATTCTAGAAGCTCTCCTTAGGAGACTCGATGGGGTGCAATAATTTGAAAATTACTCAAAACGATGGAGATTAAGGTTACTAAAAAAGGAAATTCAAACTTATACCCGAGTTGTATTTTGGTCTATCAATTAAATTATTCATTTAAATAGTCCACCAACTCTTTATTAATCGACAAATTGGTCATACCGTTACATTTTCTGTTAAATTTAGTCATATGAGCAGCACATGCTATATTTATGGGGGTAAAAAAGACCTTTGAAAACTAAAAAATAATAATTATACGGTTAAAAATTAATACAAAATTTTCTTTATTTTTTGAATTAATTAAAAACTATAAAATAATAAAACAACAACAACAACAAAAGGTAACCCAAAAAAAAAAATAGATATTTATAAATAAACCCAATCCTAGACATGTATTTATAAAAAAACCCAAACACTATTTAAACATAGAAACACACCCAAAATCAACCCTACAATCAACAATTGTATATTTTTTGGGTGTGTTTATAAATAGGTTTTGAGTGTGTGTAATGATGGGTTTTGGGTGTGTTTATAAAGTGTTTTGGGTGTTGGGTTTTTTTATAATTTCAGCCTCTATTTTGGGTGTTTTAGTGAAACTCCCAAAAAAAAAACCATCCCTCCAAACCTCTCTCTCTCCCAACCTATTTCTCTATGTGTCCCTTCCTTCCTCTCCCTCCCCTCCGCCTTCAGTTTCCTAAATAGAGAATTTCCAATCACCATCTCTATCAAAATCGTCGCCGGGAAAACCACCATGGCCAGCCGACCCGACAAAATCTTGAAATATCGTAGGTCTACAAAAATCTCTCAGTCCTCTTTGCAGGTATTTGAGTGGGTAGTTTCAGGCATGTAACTCCATCACCATACCACCAAGAAGGCACATAATCAAGTTCACCCAAATTAAGTGAATTTATGTTATGATGGTGACTTTCTTGAATGGGTGTTGAACGAATAAGAGAAGAAAAAAGAAGGTTAGTTTGTCTGTGTCGAAGAGAGAAAGGGGCTACGGATGCTCCTACAAGGGTTTGGGTTTGTTTGAAGAGAGAAAAGGGGAAGAGAGAGATGGGGCGCGGGGAGGAGATGATGGGGTGCTCGAGTGATGGTTATCGGGCTAGGGGCTAGGAGGTGAGAGATAGGGAGAGAGGTTTACTTTTTCATTTGATTTTTAGTTTTTAATTTATTTAGTATTTTATGTAACTGGATTGTTTTACCTCTATATTTGACGACAACATTAACAGAATGTAACGGTAGGACCAATTCGTCGATTAATATAGAGTTGGTGAACCGTTTGAACGAATAATTTAGTTGAGAAACGAAAATGCTACTTAGATATAAATTTGAGGACTATTTGAGTAAATAACCCTTGAGATTAATGTATGAGACAAAATTAAAATCCATCAAAATGATGACATATATATATATATATATATATATATATATATATATATATTAATTTGATAAGATTTGTGCAATCCTAAGTGGAAAAAAAAAGAAGCATATATATAAAAGAGCTATTTACATTAATTAACACCCCCTTAGGGTTTTTGTGTTTTTCACCAAATCACTTGAGGTATTGAAAATTCCACTAACATCCAAGATGTTTCAAATTGTTTCAAAACCCCTTCCTGTTGGTTTTCCACCTAAAAATTGTTGATGTCATCACACAAAAATCTCCAAATGACAATGTTAACCTAACAAATTAAATTGCGCACACACCCGAGGTCTAATGGTTGAGGTTAATTTTTTTGTTTAAATTTGAAAAGTTTTTTTTTTATAATGAAATCATCAATTTTTTTGACAGCAAATTAAAGAAAGGGATTTTGTGAAATAATTTGAAATTTTAAGGGGGTTTTAGTGTAATTTTTAAAACTTGAAGGGATTTTGTGAAAAGACTTCAGACCTCATAAGGTGCAAATGTAAATAGCTATATCTAAAAGCCATGTATTTATGTCTGCTCAAGTCACAGCGCCCCATTCACAATTCTTTACCATTCTCATGCAATCAACAATTGGACTGAGCACAATACGAAAACCAAAATAACAAATCGATCGATGCATTCGTGGCTGGAGGCCATGAGGTCTTGTAGAGAAGTAGAGAGGATGAACACGTTATCGTCAATTTTGAAAGAAATTTACAAACTTATCCTTTAGCTAATGTGGCTTAGTGTAAATCGTTAGATCATTTAAATGGTTCAGATTTATAAAATGCGGGTAAATGCACAATTCCTAAATGCAGTTTTTATAAAATAAATAAAATAAAAAGCCAAAATTTAACCCTTATTTTCACAAATGTCAGTTTTTATAAAAACTTTCAAAAATAGCAAAAAACTCACCTAAGGGCTAGTTTGGCATTGCTGTGCTGCAAAACTAATTGTTGTCAGATTTGCTGTGAGAGAAAGCAGTTTGGCGTTTGGTAAACTTTTTGTTAAAAGTGTTGTTTGTACAATAATCAGTTTGAGTGTTTGGTAAAATTTTTTGTGAATGTGCTGTGAGCTGTGTATAATGACTAAAAAGTGCAATACGTTGAAATGACTTCTCTGTTCAATTGTTTGGTAAAAATAAAAGCACTTTCACTTTCTCTTATATATATATATATTATGTTAAATATGTTTCCATCACACTCTAAAAATTATTTGAATTATAAAATAAATAAAGTATTCAATTAAAAATAAATATATTTTCAATAATATGGTCATAACAAAAATTAAGCTAGTCATAAACAAGCAATCATATACATTTCTAAGTAGATGAACTCATTAAACTTGCGGATATATGATTTCTCAATGCCTCCATTTCTTGTGTTATAAGACCATCTTCTTGTTGTGCATCAATCTCTCTCTCAAACTGTTCACCTTGAATACCATTTAAGTCATCTTCACTTTCATCAAAATGACAATTGTGGGAGTGATTTTCCTTCCAAGAGAATATTCGTCTCGTGATCCCTTCTTCCTCTTCGTTCCTCTTTCTCCCTTCAAAATAATATGGAGTGAAAAGACAATACCCGGGGGGTGTTGGCCAAAAGTCATTTGATGCCTAAGTCAGTTAAATGATTATGAGAAGAATGTGGAAATAATTGAAAGGTAGGAGTTCTTTTTCTCACAGGGAGAACCGGGTGGCCAGAGCCAAGTGTAAAGGCTGGAGCCTTATGTGAGAGAGGGAGAAAGTGACGACAGCAAGGTTGTGAGAGGGAATTTTTGCATGGTTTCAGACGTATTTTTCCCTAATTTGAAAAGATTGAATCACTTAGGGATTTGATTAGAATCCAATCCCCAATTTAATCAAATAACCCCCAAATTGATGGGATTAATTGTTTGACCTGGATCTGGAAATATTTGCTTCCACAAATGCCTCTCCCCCCCCCCCCCCCCCCCCCCCAAAAAAAAAAAAAAAAACTTCTGCATGGAGCATGGCAGCATGGAGGAGGTGTGAATTAATTGTTGGGATGTCCAGTTGTATCTGGGCTTCCTTTTGTGACTTAGGCTCTTAATTGGAGGAGGCCATTGACTTACTAATTTTTCTAAAATTGAATTCCCAATTGGAATGGGCTTGAGACTCCTTGTAGGTCGTGGAACCTCAGTTGCTATAAATATAGGGCTCCTTCTCACTTTTTTTCAAATTACAAACTTGCTTCCTCTACTTTTTGTTAATGAGAGAGATCTTGGAGGATTGTCTTGCTTGTCAAGGAGAGGAGTTGCCGTGTAATCCAAGGTAGGACAACTTGGACTTTTTATTTTTCTTTGATTTCTTCTTGTTATGTGGTCCAACTGGTGGGACCAACTTGCATAATTGCCGGACTTTGTAATGCTGGCATGGTAGTCCAGTGGTGTTTGGTGGCTGTCATAGCTACTGCAGCTATAGTGGAGACTTGCGGCTAAGGCTGGAGTAGCAGCAAGGGCAGGAGGTGCAGACCTGCTATTGGAGACATGCAGGCTTGCTGTTGGTGTGCAACCCTAGAAACATATCAAGTTCATGACCTGTGGCTCTGATACCAATTATTGATTTTAAAACATTTTAAAGAAGTTTATTTGAATGTTAAACTTGCATTTAATCAAATTAATCTTAGCGGAAGTATATGGTGGTTGTTTAACTTTCTTCCAAGTATCTTAAGCCATGAACATTGATATTTTTTTCATAAAATGAAAGTACAAGAGAAAAGGACAAGTTGTAATTACCCTTGAAGTTATAATATGAACCAAGTTGTGTTTTGGTCTTCTCTTGATGACTTTCCTTTGTTGATCTCCTCTTGGATCTTTCTCCTCCTTGTGAGCCACAAAAGGATATGGCCTCTAAGTCTCCATACCAATGAAATCGTGAGATGAGAGGGAAGAATCTTAGGAATTCAAGGATGCTAGTGCAAGATCCCCAAGACTTGGTTTCAATCTAAACCCCTTGAAAGATGAAAATGTTTCACTCTCTTTTATCTTTGTTTAATCTCCCAAACTATTTGGTTGATGTTGGATTGTGTTTGTGTGTTCATAAGCTTGTGGAAATAATTTCCATACACTCTTACTTATGCATATTCGGCCAAACCCCACTGGGCTTCCAATTTTGGGCCTTATGACACTTAAATCATAGTATTTAGGTATCTTAAGCCCTTGGGCTTGTTACCCAACCATTTGGGATTCTCGTTAACTCTTACCAAGGCCCAAATACACTTTTACACGTAGTAAATCATCCGCATCAAATCAATCAAATTCATTTCCACAATTTCATATATTTTTCTCAAAGTTAACCATCTAAAGTGTGCGATCCATTAGGTTCTAATTGGCAAGGCAATGGAAAAATATTAGAACTCTTTCTAATCAACTAGAATTAAAACCCCTTTTTTAATTCTTCCTTTATATGGTGTCATCCTTCTTCTTCACAAACAACACAAGTGCACCCCACGAAGAGAAACTCACTCGAATGAAACCCTTGTTCACCAACTCTTGCAACTGAGTCCATAACTCTCTCAATTTAGCTGGTGTCATTCTATATGGCGCATGAGAGATAGGATTAGTGCCTGGAATGAGTTCAATAGTGAACTCAATCTCTCATTGAGGAGGTAGTCTAGGAAGGTCTTCGAGAAACACTTCTAGAAACTCCCGCACCACCGAAATATCCTCCAACCTCAATCCATTGTCCCAAGTATCAATCACGTGAGGGAGATACCCAGTACATCCCTTCCTAAGAAACCATCTTGCAATCATAGCTGAAATCAGACAAGATGGAAGAACTCTACGCTCCCCATAGAAGGTCACCTCTGGTCGTCTGGAACTACGAAATACGACCTCTTTCCGAAAACAATCGACTGAAGCATGATGCTTGGCCAACCAATCCATCCCTAAAATGACATCTAAGTCCACAATCTCCAAGGAAATCAAATTAGCTTCCAAAACTACATCTCCCACCAAAGTCGAACTATCAATGTACACCTTGTTGGCAACAAGAACATCTCTGGTGGGTATAGCAATGGCAAGCTTCCCACTCATGGATGTAGGTCTTACATTAGCGTAACGGACAAAACTATGTGTAACAAAAGAATGTGTGGCTTCGGGGTCTATCAAAACACAAGCATGAAACCCAAAAACTGGTAACATACCCATAATTACATTCGACGTCGCCTGCGCCTCCTGCTGAGTCATAGTAAATACCTTGCCTATAGCTCTAGGATGTTCGCCACGTCCTCTTTGTTCAGTACTCCCTCTGCCAGCCGCACTAGCTTGAGTTCCACTACTGGAAGAAGCTCCAACAATTTGAGATGTACCCTAACCCCTACTCTGTGCACTAACCATCTGAACTGATCTTGAAGCAGTCGCCTCACCCTGAAGTAACATCGGGCACTTCCTTAGAAAATGCCCTTGCTGCCCATAATAAAAACACCCAGAAGTACCCTGTTGGCAAGGTCCATTATGCTGCCGATTACACAATCTATATACTGGACAGATTCGACCACGACGTGATGGTGCTATGAGAAAAGCATGTGTTCTTCTCTTACTTGGACGAGGGAGCTGTGATTAACTCTTTGATGTAGTTTAGTTTATGAACAACTTTCCCTTTTGCTCTTATCACCTTATTATGGGCTCACTTTGAATTATACACTATTTAGTACTATTTTTATTAACATATGCAAGTATGTCGGAATTTTTATGAGATACTACAATTATGATAATGGGCTATATGAAAAAATATCTTGGCAAAAACAATTGAAAAACAAATCTTGTCATATGAATCTTACCAAAAAAAATTTCATGTCATTTGAATTTCAATTTCCACTTAAATATCAAAGAATTTTTTTAAAAAAAATAGTCTAATTCGATGTTATCCGGAACAGCACCAAACACAGTATAACTTAGTCAGACTATTTATTCGGAACAGCACCAAACACCTTATAATATTATGAATAAACAATCAGTACTCTCCATAACAAATTAATACTATTCGACATAAATTAGTCAGTACAGTTTGATATACTAAACGAGCCCATAATGGACATAATATCGTGAAAATCATATTAGTATGGGGTAAGGTAAGTCTAGAAAATAGAGAACAAAAAAATCTCCAATGCACAATGTCTGAACACCATGCTTTTTTTTAGTACAAGTGATAGTCTAAACTACAAGAGAGGGGGATTTCTCACACACTCATAAAACTATGATGTCGTGGGGATTTGAACATGAGACCTTTTGTCTGCAAGTCAAGGACCCTATTGGCTTATAGGTACCTTATGCCCATGCAACCAGATTTTAACCAAAATAAAAAAGAAATACTTGATTAATCAAGTGTTCAGATTTTAACTATTTTTGATAAAAACTTCCCTAAATGCACAGGCTCGGTTCCAAGTTACCATCCCTAATTCTATCGACAGATCCCTAATTCTATCATAGTTGCTATGAGTTTGGACAAAGGAAATTTCCAACTTCAGAATAGACTACCTTTTTCAGAGATGCACCCATTGGTTGTTAAACAATCTTGGTCTTGGGGTCTTTGATTTTTTATTTTTCATCAAAAGCTTGACTTTCAACATGAGCAAGCCAAGTTTGAACTGGCTACTATTTTTGTCCACAAATCTTGGCCGGCATGAAAATGATGCCCTGACCAATCCTTTTACCTCTTCAATGATATAAATTAATTTCTCTCACAAGCTTGACTTTGAAGAGTTTAATACTACTTCTCTAGGATTTTTAGGCACCTCCTCAGATCCTCAAGCACAAAGAGAAGATAAAGATGTCAGAGTACCTTCCTCCAGAAATCATAACCCAAATTCTTCTAAGGCTACCCATCAAATCTCTTCTTCAGTGCACCTCTATCTGCAAATCTTGGAACTCCCTAATTAAACACACTAGATTCATCAACAACCACCTTAACCTCAATTTAGACAAAACAAGCAATTCCCCTTTGCTCCTTCTCAGGCACTGCCCCAAGGACCCCACTAGAGAGCTCTATTCTCTACACTCAGACAATGGTTCATTCCAAGAACACTCAAAGCCAGAGCTTCCAGTTCAGAGCCTCAATGAGTGTTTCCGAATAGTAGGTTCGTGCAACGGATTGATTCTCCTCTCAGATGATTACCTCACAGATTACAACATCTTTGTTCTATGGAACCCCTCCATTAGAAAGTTCATCACACTTGCCAAGCCTCATGTCCCAAAATCTCCCCATCATTCTGTTCATGGCTTTGGCTTTGATTCTAAGAAAAATGATTACAAGGTAGTAAGACTGGTGTATTTCCGCCAAAATGAAGGCCAAGCTTGCCCAGAAATCGAGCTTTATTCGCTAAACTCAGGGTCTTGGAAAAGCATTACATCAGCTGCTCCCAGTTATCTGATTGCTCAAAACTTCTGGGCTCAAGTTTTTGTCAATGGGGCTGTCCATTGGGTTGCGTCTTGTAAGAAAGGAAATTGTTTTCGCAATGTGGTTTTGTCCTTTGATATGAGTAATGAGACTTTCCAGGAGATTGAGCTGCCAGAAGACTTAGCTTGTGAGTTGCCAACTAAGTACATGGCCATTTCGGCTGCCGGCAAGTCCATTTGTGTAAAGCACTTTGATCAAAATAGACATACTATGTGGGTTATGAGAGAGTATGGGGTCGTGGAATCTTGGGAAAAGCAAGTCTCTGTTGATGTACATGTCACTCCCAATTTCAGAGTACTGCAGGTTTTGGGCTGTAGGAAGAATAATGGTGAGTTTCTATTAGAAAGGTATGACCATGGAAGAAAGATTGGAGAGTTCGTCTCTCATGATCCCAAGAACAACAAAAATGAGTGTCTTGGAATCCACACAGATCCAGGGTATTCATGTATTGTATATTACACGGAAAGCCTAGTTTTACTCGATAAGACGAGCTGATCAATGCAGATTTCATGAAGGAGGAAGAAGAGGAAGGAACCGAAAAATGTAGGTGCTTTGTTTTAATGTTCATTATATCTTGATATAATACTGTGTGCTTCCTTATCGGATTATAAGTTTCTTTTATGTGTGCTTGTCTCTTGATGATGAGAGCGTTCTACAAACAAAATAGAAGAAGTTCCTTTTTCTGTTGGATTTGGTTATAGTTTGGATGTCAGATGATGATCTTGGACTCAAAAGTTTCCAGTTTATGAGATATATATGCATGTGTCAGGTCAGCAAGAATACGACTTTGTTAATAAACGTCTCAAACCATTAATAAATATAATTCGGGATGTAAGTTTCCTAATAAATAAAATGAATTTGGAATGATTGGACACAAAAATAACTCAATCACCACCATAACAACTAAAACTCAAGTGCCAATCCAGCCTTCGCCCCTCCCTCTAGCAACATCCCCAACAGCACAATAACAATCATCCAATGAATCACTAGGCAAGCTCGGGAACTCCACTTTCCCTTCGAAGAAGCTCTAACGTCCATGTTTAGTCTTCTGTTTTCATCTTCCTCCTTCCTCAATCTTTTCAAAAGTTCAAGTATCAAACTCTTGGAGGGTTCACATATCTTTGGATCATACCAGTCAAAGAATGTGCAACCTTCTCTTTTCTACACAGCAAAAACTAAAATAAGAAAGAAAAAAAACACAGGTAAACTTTGGTAAACAAAAGAGCTCGATACACTTATGCACAGCCCCCAAAATCTTCTCCCAAGTTATCTTCAGTCCATGAAGTCATCAAAAAAACCATTTATTTCCACATCGAACCCCGGGTGCATCCATTTCCATTCTCAAAATTTGCAAACAAGGTACTATGGATCCAATGTTGTTGATTTGGGGCTCATTTCGGGTATATTGGTTGAATAGTTGTGCCGGGCCAACATGCGGCCCTCTAATTGTTTTGTCCACATCATCGGCAAACACATGTCCATGCCACGTAGGCAAATAACACATGCCCCGACGAGCTTCTTAAATGTAATATTTTTATGTATGAGTTTGTAAATGTCTAACCAAAAGTGTGAACTTCAAAAATATCTAATAATTTATGGGGTTTTATATAGTTAACCCCTTTGTGTGTGTGTGTGTGTGTGTGTTATAACAAAAATCTGGGTGTAAATTAAAGAAAAAGTGAAACACCAAAAAAAATAATAAACCAATAAACTAAAATGCCCTCAGCGGTTACATGGTGTTTCCAAACTGTAATCACAGAGGCTTCAGATTTACAGAAAGATATTTCAAATTGTTAGCAGTCTTTTATTAGATTTCAGAAAAATTCTTTTGTAGAGATTCGACAGAGTCAAACAAACCAGCAAAGAAACAAACAGTGATGCTTATGGTTTCATAAAATTAAGGGCAGAAAAGTGCAACACATTCTGTCAGTGCAGCATCTCACTTAGTGGTCTTTATCACTATGATAAGTACTGCATCGCATTCTATACGGAGCCTAACTAGAAAATAGAGTGGTTAGATGATATGGCCTTTTAATTGCCTTCAAAGATATGACCTCCTCTTTTGTTTCTTATTTAATCTCTTAAATGTGAAATTTTTGAAAATACAGTGGCAAGATCATATTTGTCTATACAGCCCTCAATGACATACGTAAAGACTGAAAACTAGGGCAAGCAATCTAAATCACCATAGATGGGAAAATGTAGAACAAATATCCAGAAAGGTAAATTCACTTCCGAATACTTTCTCACAAGCTAACTTTGATGACGAGTGACAGTTGGAGAGGAGAAGGAATGATGGTTTAAAGTGGATGAGAAGAGAAAAAAGACAGTAGGTAAGGGTACTTACAAGCCATTAACAAAATGGTTTTTTGACTCTACAAGCCTCTTCGAGTTCACGTTGAGGTTATTTCCTTCTTCACTTCCTTCGGAAAGCAACTGAGAATTTGTTCTTCCTCCAAAGATAGAGCTCTAGTCTCTCCCAGCGGCTTGTATTCTGCACACCTGTATTAACAATTGTTATGTTTAAGGTAAAGGCTTTCAACATATATCAGTTGTTCCACACAATTTAAATTATTAGAAATAAAAAATAAAAAATAAAAAAAATAGGGTGCCATGACTGAAGAGAGTTTAGTCTTTTGTCATGGCACCCTATTTTTTTTCGAATTCAGAGCTAAAATCCAAAAAGACAACAAAAAAAAAGTTTAACATTTGATTTCAGAGCAGAGTATTTCTTGTTACTTTAGGCACCAATAAGTAACTTCTATTCAGAAAGTCTCAAAACAATATGCTTCATTATTCTGAAATTTTGTACCATCATTTATATATGAGAGATTTAAATCAAACCTCCCCAATTCCACGCACCACTTTTACACAAGCAAGAAGGCTTATGATGAGAGTTGAAGTGTAGACTAAATTGTTTCTGTATTGGAAGTTCCAAAGAAGTCATCCTTCCTGTGAAATTTCCATTCCATAATCACCACTTGGAATTCAAAAGATAAAAAACACCATCCAACCGAAACTCTGCCCTAGTCTTAAAGAACAATAACAAGGCATTACAGTTGCTTCACTAATGCATATATATCATTAACATGAAAAAGATCAGGCATATATATATGTGTATTTTGTATGAACCTCCATTATCATATTCATCATGTCAGACAAAGTGAATTTGTTAGCATTTGACAATGTGAAACATCAATCGCAGACCCAAAACATGAAACAAAAGAAAAGGTTTAGCATTTAAATTCAAAGAAGAGTGTTTCTTTTTATTTTAGGCACTAATGCAACATAAGTAACTTCTATTCGTATCAATGTAGTAACCATGGTTAGTCCTATTTAGTGCATTAACAAGTTAGTGCCTGTTCATTCAGAATGTATCAAACAACATACATCATTAACTGAATAAAATATTGAAATAAAATATTTCAATTATCATTTACATATTAAAGATTTTAATAAAATTTCCCCAATAGAATGGAGGTGGCACCAGTTTTACATAAGCAAGACGGCTTATGATGGCTGTTAAAAAATTAACTAAATTGTTTCTGCATCGAAAGATGCAGACAAGTAATCACCACTTGAAATGGAAAATATCAACAATAACTATCCAACCCGGAACTCTGCCATACTTCATTCTTAAACCACAATAGCAAAGCACTATCAATTGCTTCACTGCTGCATAAATATCATCAACATGAAAAGGATCATGTATCCTATAAAAATTATTATATCTAGAAAGTGAAAGCAACTAAAACTACTAAAATTCACATTTGTGCTACACAGAATCCAACCATACATGATTATCCATATAAAAGTTCTTTTGAGGTTGATGCACATTTATGAAACAACTCTTCACTAGAGATAACTACAGACCAGGACGGAACAACTCTCAAAATCATTCTATGAAGTTTCTTGTGGTGTGATCGATGCTCAAAAAACCAAGACCAGAAAATCTACTGAAGCTTAAATGGTACAAAGAAAAGTTAGACTGCTGTCACATCCTTACCTTGAATTTATATTCAGTACTTCTATATTGCTTCCCTTCAAAATTTCCTTGAGCGAAATGAAGCTTGGAACATGATTAATTGCTTCAAAATTTGACTGAAACCCGCGAAGCTTCAGGTATTTGAATCTGTAGTTTTCTGGGTGATAGTCCATTTTCAAAGCTTTTCATCGGTTGATATAAGCCATAAGGCCACTCCTCATGACAACCTGGATCAATAGAAAACATTTTCGTCCAAGATTTTTCTTCACCGCAATCTTTCAGTACCCACACATTCATAGGATACATAAAAGCAACTTCACATACACAAAGACAGTCACCTAAAACTCCCATGCTAACCCGATGCTCTCTTTGCAGTTCAAAAGAAGGTGGCTGAACTGACTGAAAACTCCCAGTGTCCAAGTCAAAAGAATCTATATAAGGCAATGAAAGCCAACGGCAAAACCAATAAAGCGCTCCTTTCAGATAGGTGGTGAATTCTACTTTATTTTTGAAGAAGGGAGCAAAACCTAAACACTCCCATGAGCCTGTCCCAAATGTGTATACCTCGGCTGCCCCCTAAAGGGATCCAGTGATCCTTGCTCGGAGATTCTTATCACCTTGTACTGGTTAGTCTTCGGACTGAAACCAAATCCACAATCAGTAGATCCCTTTACATACTCAAGCTTAAAAACTTGAGGAAGGTGTACAAACTCACCGGTTATTGGGTTGCACACAACAACAGGGTCATTGATGAATGGATTAGACAAGCAAAGCAATCCGTCACATGAATTCACCACCTCATACTTGTGACCTGCCGGACAGACGTTGATGCAAAGCTTCTTTTTAGTTCCAGGTTTCCTATTGGCATCATTGTGGGTATTGAGTACCTCCTCAGCATTGCGCAATGGGATTTTATATTTGGCAAGATTCATGTGGAACTGATGCCCATTGCACTCATTAAAAAGAAAGTCAGAGGCATCATAACACGTACAGTTGCTGTGCTCGAAATCAAAATCAGAGCTATCTTCAGGCTCTACCAGATAAAGGGTTCTTGACACACGAGTTGGATTCGAGGGCCGGACCAAAGGGTAGGACTCTGCTTGTGCAAAGTGCAGCTTAGTAAATTCATGGTCTGAAATTAGATCTTGCCAAGTCTTGCATAAACATTTGCAAATGCGAATGCTCCTAGTTGGTATCTTTAGTAGAACAATGTAAAGAATAGACTTTGGAAGATCAAATGTACAAGAACTCATTACTTGAATCTGTTCCTCTTTGTTGCCTATTTCTATCACATTATCTGCTGGCTTTCTTTTCCTGTTCATTGCAATTCTCTGGGTCTGAGAAATGGACAAAAAATGAATGGATGAAAAGGAAACCATCGGTATTTATAGAACCCTGAAATCATATTGTTTCAGAATCCCACATCTTACTATTTAAATCGGACTGATAGAAGCCTATGACTTTAATTTCTTCTTAAGCATAATTACTGCTAAAGAAACAATGATATGCAGAGCGATATAATATATGACCCAACGAAAAATGAGAATTTCAGTGTACCAAATGATCAAAACGAAGAACTAAATTAAAATTGCGGAGATAGATACAGAGATAAAGTTTAACATCATAAAACAGCGAAAGAGGACTTGGAAGTGAGTGAGAGAATTACCTGCAGAACTGCAGCCCTACTTCAACTTGCAGAGTGACAGGGGCGGACGCACAGAGGGACAAATGGGGTCAGGCGACCTTATGGCAGCCGGGAAAAGTAGTGGTGAAGCTCCGGTGCGACCCTATGGCGCGCTGGGTCGCACACCAAGTGCTCGACGAAATGCCCAGCAGAGGACGAAGAAGCCTGCGCGCAGCGCCCGCGCTAGCTATCTTGTTTTTTTTAAAACCGCGTTTATTTTTTATTTTTTAAACCCAGCTTCAAAACGACGTTGTTTTGAAGCCATATTTAAAAAATAAAAATCACCAACAACGAGGGGTGTTTGGTATCCTATTCAAATAAGAAACTCAAAAACTTTGATTTTTCTTAAAAACAAAGAGCTCTTAAATCTATTTTTAAGAGTCAAAAACTTGTTTGGTATACAACTTGAAAACTGTTTTAAAATCTTAAAAAATTGAGAACTTGTAGGTTATTAGAAAAAAACTGAAAAAACATATATTTTTTGTTTTTAATAATTATGGTGTTTTTTAGTTGTTCTTGAGTTTGAGTTTTTAAAAATAAGGCTACCAAACATGTTTTCTTTGTTTTGGACTCAAATTCTGTTTTTGAGTTTAAAAAGTTATATTCAAGTTGAATACCAAACAGGCATCTTCCCCTCCCGATTCCAGCAGCCCTTCATTGCCAAAAGACCCAATTTTTTTTTTCAAAATTCTCTCTTCTCTCAAAACCCTAACTAGTCGCCAACCTCCACCACACCACCACCAACCAATACAAGCCGCTGAGGTTGCCGACTACTTCTTGCCGCCACTGCCATCGCTTCTCAAGTGAGTGATAATTTTACATATATTATTTTGGGCTTTGGATAATTTTAATGAAATTGATATATCTTTCATGAATTATAATTTATTGGTGTGGTGAAATTGATTGATTTTCCTATTTGGATTAGAATTTATATTAATAGATTGATTTTCTTTATGAATTAGAATTTTTTGATATTTTCATATTGAATGATTTTGTTATTTGGATAATTGTATTAGAGTTTATATTGATTGATATTATTATTTGGATTATATTAGAGTATTCTTTATAATTGATTGATTGAATTAATTTATGTGTAGACAAAAATTATCATTGAACGATACTTTAAGAGAAATTTGTCACGACCCGACTCCCCTAGCACGATTTTGTCCGCTTTGGGCCCCCCTCCCTGACGCTCACGAGCAACACGGGTCTTACAATCCACCCCCCTTGGGGCCCAGTGTCCTCGCTGGCACATTTCCGGTCGGGGTCCAGCTCTGATACCATTTGTCACAACCCGACTCCCTTAGCACGATATTGTTCGCTTTGAGCCCCCCTCTCTGGCCCTCACGGTTTTGTTTCTGGGAGCTTACGACCAACTTCCCAGTGGGTCACCCATCCTGGGATTGCTCTGGCCCCCAACTCGCTTAACTTCGGAGTTCCCATGACTCCGAAGCCAGTGAGCTCCCAAAAGGCCTCGTGCTAGGAAGAGAAGTGCCCACACATTTAAAGCACTTCACCTTTCCCTCCCCGAGCGATGTGGGATTGCTCACCATTCTTGTTTCCCCAAGACACGGGTCTTACAAAAAGTGTCTATGGATGGTGAGTCTAATCCGGGTAGTTCATGTGCAAGAGCAAGACCTATTGAATAGATGAAATATTGGCTAATCTTCAGGCAGACCCTAGACTAAGAACTCAAATGACGGATTAAAGTCCTAATCATCGAGATGAGATCCATAGAGCATATCTTCAAAAAGGACCTTGTCAACCTAAAGGTTATAGATTCCCACAAACTAATCAGTCAGGAATTAATAGACGGTTTATTGCCCAATAGTTTGATGAGTTTGATTGGTTGGAATATAGTAAAGTTAAAGATGCTGTATTTTGCCTCCATTGCTATCTATTTAAAACTAATTTTGATCAAGTGGGTGGTGACATGTTCACTAGGATAGGCTTCAATAATTGGAAGAAGGGGAGAGAAAGGTTTAACATTCATGTTGGACCGATTGGCAGTGTTTACAACCAAGTTAGAGAAGTTGCTTACAATCTGATGAATAAAAAAGCGCACATTGAAAGATTTTTCGAATAGAGCTTTATTAATGTTTGGGGTTTATGTTCATCATATGCATTCGAGTAGTGATTTTTCTAAATTACAAGGGATTAACATGCTTGCGGAAAAAATGGTGGAGAAAGAGATGCATGAAAAAATGGTGAAAAAATGTGTATTTGCTTATTAAATTGGCTTTGGTCTTACATAAGTGAAAAAATGGTAGAGTTTAGGCAGACTCTCATAAGTGAAATCAACCCATTTCACACCAATATCGGAAAAGGAAATATTCATAACCCTCCTAAGAGATTGGGTAAAATTCACTCACTTTGACCCACAAGCATCGACCCACACAATCTCCATCATCTCTCAGAGCCACCTCAACAAACAAAAATGAAAGTCCGAACGCAAGTCCGCCAGCACATCAATATCATCACTAAAGCCCTCGTGGTCATGCCTAGTAGTCACTAGAGATTGCGAAAGAGCAGACTCAATAGACAGCAATCTGCAAAACTTAAAAAGGATATAAACTAATGAATATGAAGCCTGATACACGATCAGAAGCATCAACTTTGTCTTTGTGCAAGTGTGTGTCTAATAGAGAGATTCCTGCATCCAGACAGATAACAGTGCAAACAAAATTATGTAGACCGTTCGAATTACTATTCAACCAATTCACTCTTTCTCAATCTTCTCTTTATCTCAACACCCTTTTGGACAATGGCCTAGAATTAGTCCCCTGTAGCAGAGAAAATATGATAAATGAACTAGTATACAAATAAGAAACAGATCATGGAACAACAAATTATGCCTGCAAACTACTTCTACAAAAAAAAAAACATAGAACAAAAATTTTCAAAATCATGTGGTTGAAGCGGCTCCATTGACCACATAATCAAGGCGATGAGCCTAAATTGTAGGAGATGTGATGTATGAAACCTTCCCGTTTCAATTTTCTCATTGTAAGAAATAACAAAAAACTTCAAACAGTTAAAATGTTGGAAGTCACTCTTCTTTCACATATGTTCAAACAGCCAAGTTGAAGGACAAAAAGCTAGTTCTACACCAATTGACTCAATGTCCAGGGCCAATTAAAACCCTTTTTCTGCAAATTACAAATTTGCATTACATTCAGGTTAAGGGGAGGATCCATAAAGTATTCAAGATTACAGTCTTCATTTTACAAAATGATGACTTGTTCGTGAAAAATCGAACATGACAGGAATCAGCCATCAATTCCACAGTTACATCCTCAGAAACAGAAGCAAAGACACAGGGTGATCCTTGAAAGGCAACCTCACAATAAATTCATAACTGTGCTTCTCTTGAGTCTTGACCACAAAAACCATGTGAAAATCTAAATTTAAGATGTTGTCGGTTTGATCGAATTCCCTACTCTCAGAAACATACTATGCCAGATCAAAACAAACTTCAAAAAGCCTGTTACCAATTCCATTTCTCAACTCACCTTGTTCAGTGTTACTCAGAATGTTATTATTCCTCATCTGGTATTTTCATTCTCATTGTTTTTTTTAATAGTTTGAAACTGAAAAATAAAAAGAGGTTCCATAAATGATCATGACCCACAATTGGTACATGTCACAAATGAGATAGAAACCCAATTGAACAAAACATGAAAAATTGCATTTTAACATGGAAATCAAAAGAAATTGATATAAATAAACCAAGACGTTATTTTGTTAAAGATCAAAAAGCAGACCACATATCTCAGTTTCAGCTGCAGGCATTATTTGAAACCAGCATATCAAACACAGGAATCAACAAAAACATCTGAAAGAAGCACGTGATTTTTTTTAAATGCATATTTCTTTGATACAAACAGCGATAAAATATATGACCACCCAAAGAAAGAAAAAAAAATTCAGTGTACCAAACCCAAAAGCTAAAGCAAAATTACGAAGATAGATACAGAGATAAAGTCTAACAGTATCGCACAGTGAAAGAGAACTTGGAAGTGAGAGAATTACCTGCAGAAATGCAGCCTTTCTTCAACTTGCACACAGAGAGAGAGAGAGAGAAACCTAATGCCCGATTCATTTGCATATGTCTGGAATGTATATAAGCCTAGTAAACTAGAAGCAGTTGGTCAAACTTTCCATCAAAGAATTTAATTTGTTAGGATTTAGCGATGTGAAACATCAAACTAAAATTCAAAAGGCAAAACAAAAGAAACAGTTTTAACATTTGAATTCAGAACAGATTATTTCTTGTTACTTTAGGCACCAATAAAACAGTAACTTCTATTCAATCCTTTTTAATGCATTAACAAGTTACTGCCTGTGCAGTCAGACAGTCTCAATACAATATGCATCATTAGTCAACTAAAATATCTGAAATTTTCCACCATCATTATACATGAGAGATTTTAATAAATGTCCCCATCATTTATACAGTTCTACCAAGCAAGAAGGCTTAGGATGAGAATTGAAGTGTCAACTAAAGTGTTTCTGCATCGGAAGATGCAAAGAAGTAATCCCTCCCAAATTACCCTTTCCCTAATTGCGACTTCAATGATAGATATCAACAATGACCATCCAACCTGAAACTCTGCCATACTTAGTTCTGAAACCACAATAGCAAAGCACTATCAATTGCTTCACTACTGCATAAATATCATTAACATGAAAAAGAACATGTATCCTACATAAATTCATATTTGTTCCAGACAGCATCCAAGCATACATGATTATCCATATAAAAAAGAATTTCAAGTTGATGCGTATTTATGAAACAACTCTTCACTAGAGATACTCAAAGCTTAAAAACTTCAGGAAGGTGTATAAACTCACCGGTTATTGGATTGCACACAACAACAAGGTCATTGATGAATGGTTTCGAACGGATAACTTCTTTTTTCTTTTCCTAAGTATAGTTTGTGTATTCCGAGTCCTAATCAAGTCACACCAAAAAAAATTCCGTGGTGCAATTCTATCTCTCTGCAACAATTCTGGTTCTCATCATAAACTAATGAATATGGAGTCTAATACACTATCGGAACCATCAACATATGTCTGTGTGCAAGTGTGTGTCTAGTAGAGAGATTCCTGCATCTGACTGATAACAGTGCAAACAAATTATGCAGAGGACCATTCACATTACCATTCAACAAATTCACTCTTTCCCAATTTCTCAGTATCTCTACACCCTTTTGAACAATGCCCTAGAATTAGTCCCCTATAGCAGTGAGTCTAGAATAAAAGAACTAGTATACAAATAAGAAACAGATCATGGAACAATAAATTATCCCTGCAAACTACTTCTACATAAACATAGCACAAAAATGTTTAAATCATGTGGTTGCAGCAGCTCCATTTGCAACATAATCAAGGCGATGAGCCTAAATTGTGGATGATGTGATGCATGAAACCTCACCCTGCAATTGAGTGCAACCTAATTGTTTAGAGCAGGGGATTTGAGAAAAAAAGTTATACATAGTTCTGGCCTTTATCCATAACTACAATCCATTCCATTACAGGAATTTCCACCACAACAAATGAATGAACTCAAAGTTATATTTTATGTAGACACAATTTTTTAATTTTTTTTTTCCGAGTGGACACAATTGTTTAGATGTTTTTTGTTTCCCGTTTCAATTTTCTCATTGTTTGGACGAATGCCATGCCATAGCCTTATGACAGCAACTTAAGCAATAATAGAAAACTTCAAACAGTTAAAATGTTGGAAGTCACTCTTTTTTCACATCTGTTCAAACAGCTATTCTCTGGATCTGTGGAAGGAACAGATATATTTCATTCACGCCCTAGTCTAAAGAAATAACGATATGCTATATTTCTTTCATACGAACAGATATAAGACCCAACAAAAAATGAGAATTCCAGTGTACCAAATTGTCAAAACGGAGAACTAAAACAACAATTGCGAAGAAGATACAGAGATTCAAGCCTAACAGCACAAAACAGTGAAAGAGGACATGGAAGTGAGAGAATTACCTGCAGAAATGTAGCCCTACTTCAACTTTCAGAGTGAGAGTGAGAGAGAGAGAGAGAGAGAGAGAGAGAGAGAGAGATCAAAGTGGCATGTTTGTATTATTTGTTCTATATTAGATACAAAAAATCAATAGAATAATGTATTACAATTTACACCAGTTCATGAAAAAGGCTTTCATAAAATACAATTGAGTTTCATATGTAAACAATAAAACTAAGCTAAGCTGCACCCATTATAGCAAAAGTTGATGGTTTTGGGCTTGGAACAACATGCCTTGACATGAGCTTCAGAGGAAGAATCTCCTGCTCAGAAAAACCAACATTTTCTTCAGCCATCTCCTCTGCATCTTCAGACTTCCAACTTCCAAGGGGTATGAAGCTAGGACAATCCGGAACAGAGGAAGCCACTGCAGAAGACACTTGCTTAATTGGTTTAACCTCTCCAACCCCATTATCCAGTTTAGTCACAAATGGGTGGTTCAAGAGCATAGCAGCAGTAAACCTCTCTGAAGTGTTCCACATAAAGCAACATTGCAAGAAATCTTTAGCCTCTTTTGATAACCAACCAGGAATGGCAGGAATTCTTGAAGCAAGCAGAGCTGTTAACAGGTCCCGAACGTCAAATACTGCGCCAGGTGTGAAATCCCATGGATGCCTCCCAGTTAACATTTGCAGCACAACACAACCTAACGCCCAAATATCAGAAGGCTGCTGTTGAATTCCATAAACCACGGCTTCTGGAGACAAATACATTGGTGTGCCTCCAAAGGAAGGCTTCTCCCACTTCTGATTTGCCTTCTTTGTGAGCCCCAAGTCTCCGATTTTCGGCACAAAACGAGCACAACCAGAGGAACCAGCGGTAGCAGACACAAGCAGAATATTCTCAGGCTTGAGATCACAATGCACAAAACCCCTTACGTGGATGTACTTGATCCCTTTCAAAATCGACTCAGTATACTTTCTGACTTGGAATTCACGCAACCCAAAACCCCTTGATTTCTCAATCAAATCCGCCATTGTTCCTCCATCCGCGTACTCCAAGAACACATTGAATAAATGACGGCCATCAGCGCCAATCGTCTCATCCTCTCCATAGCAGTTGATAACAAAAGGGCAGCGACGAAAAATGTAAAGAAGAATATCTTCCCCCATCAGATCATGCGCCTGAGAGGCCAATGTCGATTTCACGGCCACAATCCTCGGCACACCCTTCAAACACAACCTGGGTTTTTTCACGAAACCCAAATAAACCGACCCGAATCCACCTTGGCCGAGCATCGGCCCTCGAACCCACTCGCAGCCACTTAGTGAAACTGTCAAGTAATGATCTGCATGATCTGCAAAATCGTCTGCAACTATTATCTCATCATGGGTTGCTCTTTTTCTCTTGAGACCCGCCATTGCTTTTGTACACTTTGTTCAAAAGTGAAGAAACAAAGCTTTTCCCGAAGACACAAAGATTCTGGGTTGTAGAAGAAGAGCAGAACTGGCGGGCTAACAAAAACAAAGGACACGACGGAGAACAAGAGCAGAACTTGTGGGTTGTGGAAGAAGCAGGGGAAGCAGATCGCAGATCGATTGATGAACGAACAAGTCGATGATGAAGAAGAGAGTTGGAATTGAAAGAAATCCTTTAGACTTTACGAAAGATCTGCGTATTCTTGACGCTGTTGGGGTTTTTCGAAATCCAAGTTTCCCTTTCCTAGTTGCGTTGGGAAATTGGGTATATATAACTTTCCAACGGTCATTTGTTTCTTTTACTTTCGCCGCGGCCATTTATTGCGGTCTAATTAATAATCGAATAAAATATATTATTTTTCTCTTTTTGGAAGTCAAATTTGAAACAGCTTCGTAAATCTGAAGCCACTCTCATCAGTATTACAGCTGTGAACTTATTTGTAATTTAAATCTTTTTAGATTTTGTCGCTATTGTATTTATGAACTTAAAACCTAAACATTATCCATTTTATCTAAAAATTGTTTCTAATTCGTTTATAATAAAAAAAAAAAAACCAAATTTGGTCAATTTCAATTTTTTTTTTAAAAGAAAGCAATTGAATTGTATTCAAGTAGAAAATGGCTTACACAAAGCGGGGCATGTCTAGAGTGGCCTCATTAAAACCTTACCGGATAGGAAAGGGTACTACACATGCCAATAATATATCAATTCACAACTCAAGCAAAATCCTGAATAAGAGTATCAGAGAGCCAAACAGGGGGAGATTCCAACATATCAGAGTCGGCATTTAGCACTAGTGGAAGAATTGTAAGTCCCCGCGTAATCGACTTCATTCAAAAACTGTGGAGGCCTTGATGTGTGCTTGAGATTGGCTATGAAATGAGATAAAAGATACTGAAAATATGTTATATAAATTTACTATTAAATGAAATTGTTAGTATTTTCTAATTTTCATGTTTATTGTGAATAGGTTCAAACTCTACAACATTGTCACCGGACTGCACATCTGATGATGATGTTGAGAATGAGGTAAAATACGAATTATATTATATAATTGATAATGATGTTTAATATCCTACTCTACATGATTGTAAAATTTATATTTTGTTTTATTTGTACCAGGGATCTTTACACTGAAGAAGTTGAAAACATCACTTTGTGCGATTGAGATGTGTGATCACTACCTCTATCATGATGAACATATCTTAGACATGTAATTTTGATATGTATTAATTTTTTAATATATTTAATAACAATTGAATTGATACATGTGTAATATGTTTGCGCTTATAGTGTTTTTTTCTCGTTTAACAAAGTAGTTTTTTTTATTGATTTTTCTTCCACCCATTATCCCTAACTCCCCCTCCCCTCTCCCACCCCCAAAAATTCTCATAGTCATAGCCATTGCCCTAGTAGACTTCATTTATTTGTCAAAGTTCTTAAATTGACTTCTCATAGCTCTACTTACTGCTCGTGTTCACTATTTGTATAAATTGATAGAATTGGTTGCTCGTGTTCACTAGTTGAATCTCTCTATTTGAATTCATTGCATCTAAGAAGAGATTGAGGAAGGAGAAGATAGGCTGGTGCAACGTTGTCACTTTGGCAATGTTGCTCGGTTTCAAACTTCATGGACAAATCTAAACCTAGGACGCAGATTTCTAGTGTGTCCAAAGGTAAAGGTAAGCATGTAATCTCCAACCTTGTGCGTGATTGTGTTGGGCATGAGAACTGAAAATTTTCTTTGTTGGTTTGTAGGGAAGAGGTGAAAGAGGATGTGGGTTTTTTAAGTGGGTTGATGGTGAAGTGTGTGAGCATTCAAAGATGGTGATACGTGATTTGCTCAAGAAGGTTGACAAATTAGAAGTTGAAAATGCAAAGATTCAAAGGAAGTGTAGAATTTTGTGTGACTCATCCTCTATACAAATATACATACTACCCTTACTCGCTATGGAAATATTAGTTCCCTAATTTGTGTTGTATTCCACGGAAATTAGTAATTTAATAATTAACATTAAATTCAACATGGCAAGCTGTCTTTTTAGGAATTTTTTTTGGGTTTGTTTATAAAAATTAAATAGTGTAGGGTTTATTTACATCACTATCACTAGTCAACAGTAGTAAGGTCCGACCTAAGAAGACCCAAAGGGTAGAAACCCACCTCGCAGCTCACCTCGCTTCCACTTTCTGCATATCTCTCCTTCCTTGTCTAGATTTGTGAGAAAGAAAAAGAGCTAAGAAAACCCAAAGGGTAGAAACCTCTGTTTCTGGCCTTAATTATCATCATCCATGAGCTTAACTAGCTAGCTACCTAGCTAGAGCTAGCTAGTTGTTGTTGTAGTAGTAGACTAGTAGTATTGCACCAAGTTTTCATTTCATATGTTTCTTGCTTCAACTTTTTTGTTCATGATCAAGCAGATAGAGAGTAACTCAAGTACTGGGTCTTTAACTAATTAATTAGCTCCTTGATTGATTTCTTTGTGCTTGATTCAGCATGAAACTATGGCCTATGAAAACAAATCCATGTCTCCGGACTCTCCCCAAAGAAAATTGGGTTGGGGAAAAATCGAGGTCAAGCGGATCGAAAACACAACAAACCGTCAAGTCACCTTCTGCAAAAGGCGCAATGGGTTGCTCAAGATGGCCTATGAACTCTCTCTACTCTGTGATGCGGAGGTTGCTCTCATAGTCTTCTCTTTATGAGTATGCCAACAACAGGTATTGCTTTAAAGTTCCTCTTAAAAGTTTTTTCTTTGCAAAATTTGTTGGTGTTTCTGTGTTCAAGATTTTTGCTTCTGCCGTAGATCTTTGGGTGGATTTAAGCAGGAAAACATAATCATTGTAATGGTACTCAGTTGAGTTGAGATTGAGTTCTATCTCTCTCTATCTCTCTAACTTAATTATAAGATTCACTTGTCTTTCTTTCTTATCTTTTGATTTTTTTCTTGTGTGTGCTTTTAATGGGTATTCTTATTTATTTTTCTTTTCTGTTTATGATCATTTTCTTAGTTCTTGGTTTGGTGCAAACATAGATCTGGTCTAATAGATAGGGAAAGAAGCATATCATGGAAGTAAGGCCTCTGAAATCAGCTCCTTACCTCCCTCCATTGTTGTTAATTTTCTGTTTCCCCTCTCTCTCTCTCCCCTCTTTCTTTCTCTGCATGACTCTATGTCATCTATGAGGCTAAGAAGGCCTACAACACACAAGCTGTCATGCTCCCATTAGCCCAACCTCCAATGTCCTTGACACTTCGTCAGTTATAGACATTAGGAAAGTAAAAGTAGAATTCAATATATAAAATAAAAATGACAAGACCTTCTCTGAAAAAAGGCACATATTAGGGTTCCAACACACCCAGATGGGTTTTGCTTGAAATATCTTACAATCTCCCTTGTACACCCAAATCAGGTCACAACCACTCATACCCAGAAGAGTTTTCCCCTAACCCCTCTAAAATTTCCCAAATATCACTTTCTTTTCGTGGAATATTCCACATAACCAAATTAGGGTTCATTTGGAACTACATTGGGTAATCAATTTGTCCAAAATCTTTTAGTGGGTAACCCTTAAATTTTAACCTTTCTGGTTCCCTACCTGGGTTTTATACAAAGGTAAATTCTTTTATGAATTATTTTTCCAAATTATTGCTTTTGAAGTGAAAGAGAGTATACATGAGATCATAGCTCCAGCGGGTCATCATGAATATGTCACTGCTGGGCATTGGAGAATGGGCTTTGCATAGATACAGTTATGCAAGTTTTTAGTGTGGGAGAGATTAAGTGAGCAGAGACAATAAAATAGACGGCTTTTGATTTTCTCAGAGTTTCAGACAGAAAAGACCAAATTTTATATTAATATATTTACTCTCACTTGTTTAGAGTATAAATAAACCAGAATTTTTAATTGTTTGTGAATTACTCGAGGTGGGTAATAATGTAAACTTGAGGCCAATGTCCCTTGTGTAATGAGTGGCAAGACTTATGGCCTGTAATATTGGGGAGCGGCGCCATCGTGGCACAGGCAACCAATCACAAGGTCGAGGATTTTAAGGTATCAGAGCCATAGGATAAAGTGAAATCTTAGGTTGTGTTCTCATAATAATATATTTAATTTTATATTCTGATTTTGTTTTTTTGAGAGAATTTAATTTTCCCAACACAGGAAATTAAATTTGGCTGTGGTTGGAAACCCCCTCTACATGATATGTTTTCAGTAAATTTAGCTGTGGTTGGACTTGTAAACCCCCTCCACAATTAATTGCAAACCCCATATTTGGATATAAGCATGCATCTATCCATAAGCCATTACTTTGGATGAGCTGTGGTTGGAAGTTTCTTCTTATATTTCTACAGGATGTTAAATAGTTGAGAAATATCTTAAGCCAATTACTCCTATTATTTAAGGGGTAAAGCAAATATGGCTCCTATTATTCAATGACTCCGTCAAGGTTTACATTTTATAACTTGTAATTTATGAATAGATATCTAGAGCCCTAATTTATACTAATTGTATATATTACATATATACACACACAAACTTATGTGGAATATATAATTGGTAAAGCACTAATTAAGAATGAATTTGTAATGCATCATAACTAGTAAAGCAGTGTTTACTGATTTTGAATATATTTTTAATGAGATGTTTTAACCATTGATTTATGGATGTAAATCGCAGTACTACCAACAAGAAGCTGCGAAACTGCACGCTCAGATAGGGAATTTGCTGAACTCAAGTAGGTAATCTTAAAGGGATCAAGTTCAACCCTAGTTACCAAAAGCTTTCCCATATCCTAGATTTTCAAATTGGCAGCCTTTTCTTTGACAGGCATATGATAGGCGAGTCATTGAGTTTTATGAATATGAAGGACCTGAAGAACCAGGAGAGTGAACTAGAGAAAGGAATCAGCTCTTGTTTGCCGAAATTGAGTACATGCAGAAAAGGGTACCACTCTTTGACTCTTCCTCATTTATAACATTTCATTCTCTTACATGCATTACTATTTCTCATCATATTTGAAAAGTAGTTTGTTGAGTATCACTGCTCAATGAATGTTTACCAACTTATCAAGTACTGGTTTGTTTGATCTATTGTAAATGTGGTTCATGATCATGTGCATTTGGAGAACTGTAGGCCGGCATCAATTTGTCTTTATCAACTGAATGCATGAATGTAACATGTTAGAAGTGTTCTAGTGTTAAAAGTTATCACTTGTTTGCTGAATGGAAGTTTAATTTGGTCAAAAGTTGTCATGAAAACTGATTGAAGCTTAAAATTTCTGGTTAGGCTTTCTTAAATTATTCTTTCCCTTTTTAACAAAAATCTCTCTTAACCATTTTGTTGTCATTAGGTAATGTTCAATATGGTTCTTTCAGCTTCTAAGTTGACTAACAAGAAGTTGCACACACTGCTCAACATCGTTCATATAAGTTTTGTGCTGTTAATGAAACTAATGTTTCTTGGTTTTCATTGACAATGAAATTTACCTAACAGGAAATTGACTAACAGTGATTTAGGTTCACTTAACTGAAAGAGTTACAGAGTTACATTGATCTCACAAACGTGGAAATTTCACAAGCTAGAAGTTTCTAACTGTCTAATTAGGTGTGTATATATATATATATCCATGTAGCAAAAAACAGTTACATTGATCTCACAAACATGGAAATTAACTGCTAAATCTACATGTTCACATCTCACTACCCAATTATTCCCATAATTAGGTGAAAGCTTGCACTTCATCATCATCATGAAACTGGAACATGTCCACCAATTGATCAAAACTAGCAGTGTTCAGGAAATCGAGCATATCTTCATTGTGAACCTGGAACTCTGACGCATTGACTTGAGCACTTTCAGTACCAACTCCAAGTTGAGCACCAGTATGATTTTCTGATGACATCCCAAATTCAAGTGCAGACTCAGTGGTGAGTGATTGGGAGGATGGATCATATGCAGGCCTCTCTTCATCATCAACTGCAGACTGGTGGATGCTTTGTGATCCCGATGGTGTGCCTGTAGTAACATCATCATCATCAACCTGGATCATGTGGTGGAGCCAACCATAATCAATCGAGAAGTCGACATTATCGGGCTGGCTGTTTTCACTACCAAATTGACAGCCTGATTCTTCTGTTGCCGCAGCTCCAATATTGTTGTCAGTGAGGCCTAGTTGAGTAGCATGAGTCTCACCAAATTCAATACATTCCGTCCTCTCTTGGTTATACGATCCGAACTCTGCTTGTTCCGTGAATGATTGTGCGCTGTCCACCGAAGGTGAGAAACCTCCCATAAGAAAATCACCATGAAATTGGATGGCATCATCAACCATGGTTATTGGGTATGCAAAAGGGCAGTCTTGCTGAGATTGACTTTCAGTGGGCCCTCCTCCAGTAGCCTGAGACATGGGAGTGGAGTTTCCAATTAAATATTCGTCAAAGCTAGTCTCTTGTTGCCTTTGCTTCTTATTTTGAGATTGTAGAGATGGAATGCCATTTGCAGCTGTCGACTTAAACTTTCTCTTCCTCGAGTGGTTCTTTCGAATCCGGCAGACCACAAACTGATGAGTTGAGTTTGGTTTGGGCTTCACCAATGAAGGGCGAAGGCTGTACTCGTGCATGATCCAGCAACCGTTTTGATCCGATTTAGGGTTTTCATAATGTAACCTTTTCCACATACCTAAATCGTTCTTCTTATCCTTTGGATCAGGGACCTTTTTTCCCGAGTTCTCAGCTTTCCATGACCCAGATCCTATGGTGCGAGCCATGCGGGTATTCTTGGCACTCGAGCTCTTCAATTTGGTGAAGAAATAAAGGTCTTCACCATCTTCTAAGTCGTTTCCGCCGAATTGGTTCCATATATCCCACGGCTCTATTTGACCATAAAGATCAAATTCCGGAATAACATTTTCATACTTGAACGATGAGCCACGGACCTTGTTAGGAAGATAATATCCCAACAATTCTTCATCACTTGGACGAAACTTGAAACCCGTAGGAATATTATTAGGCGCCATGGCAACGAATTGATCAAACGAAGAGAAGAGAAGAGAAAAAAAAAGATTAGGGTTACTGAGATGAGAACAAGTGCATGCGAAGTATCGATGAAAGAAAGTGAAGTGTGGAATTCTGACTAGGGGGATGCGCGTATATATAGCATAGGAAGGGAATGATGCTGAGTTGGCTTTCTTCACGTGGCCCATATGATATCACTAAGCCCAGGTTCTGGTTTGTTACCGTTGCAAATCTTGTTATTTGATTGCGTGATGCTTTGGAACTACTAATACTAAACTGTCGTATTCTTTCAAGGCTTCATCCATTTTTAAATTTAATTATTTATTCCAGCTGTAATCAATTAGATTTCAGACTAATAATTAATTAAAATATCTTTGAATTAATTAGAGCGCAAGTAAGCAACAATACTCTATAGGGTTTCTAACGTCATTTTCATTTTCTCTCTGATTGTGACCTCTTGTTCTTCCGGGCAATGCAAATCTTCTGCTTGGAAGATTGGAACACTATTAACAGGTATTAAGCTCTGATTCTGTTTCATTTCTTTTTCATAGTGAAAGGAACTTGAACCGGACATTTTGTACCTCTAATCTTCATGAACTTATCTTTAGGCTTTTTTGCCATCTCTTTGTTGAGGTAACTCTATCCTAAAATCTGGTTTTTCCCTTCTTCATTAAAATGTCTGCCATTATTGATGGAAATAGCAAAGGGCCTTGAACTTATGGGCATTTTTTAAAATTCATTGGTTTTTTCAGTTTAGGAATTGATCATGAAGTAGCATCTTGTTTCAATATGTGGCACGCTATGTGCTTATTTATGTTATAAGTTTGGAGGAAGTTTGGTTCTCCAGTTTGAAAGGAGTATGTGTGGGGTGGGGGTACATATTGCATATGAGATAGAAATCCAATTCAACAAAATTCCATCTTAACATGAAAATCAAAAGAAGTTAACACAGAAATCATAAAACAGACCAAATATCTCAGTTTCAGCTGCAGGCATTATTTAGAACCACCATATTAAACACAGAAATCAACAGAATACATCTGAAATATGCATATGAAAAATAAATAAAGAAGCAATGATATGCCATATTTCTTTGATACGAACAACAGTGCAGAGTAAGTAATCCCTCTCAAAGAATTACCCTTTCCCTAATCACCACTTGAAATGGAAAATATCAACAATGACCATCCAACCTTAACCACAATACCAAAGCACCATCAATTGCTTCACTACTGCATAAATATCATTAACATGAAAAAGCTTACGTATCCTATATAAATTCATATATGTTCTAGACAGCATCCAAGCATACATGATTAACCATATAAAAATTGATGTATATTTATGAAAAAACTCAATCTTACGAACTTCAGGAAGGTGTATAAACTCACCGGTTATTGGATTGCGCACAACAACAGGGCCATAGATGAATGGTGTGGAACAGATAACTTCTTTTTTGTTTTCCCAAGTACAGTATCTATGCTCCGAGTCCTCATAAAGTGCAACAAACAAATATTCCGTCTTGCAATTCTATCTCTCTGCAACAATTCTGGTTCTCATCATAAACTAATTCATATGAAGCCTAATACACTATCAGAAGCATCAACTTATGTCCGTGTGCAAGTGTGTGTCTAATAGAGATATTCCTGCATCGCATTACCATTCAATCAATTCACTCTTTCCCAATTTTCTCAGTATCTCAACACTCTTTTCGACAGTGGCCTGGAATTAGTCCCCTGTAGCAGGACTCTATGATAAAAGAACTAGTCTACAAATAAGACACAGATCATGGAAAAATAAATTATGCCTACAAACTACTTCTACATAAACATAGCACAAAAATGCTCCATTTGCAACACAATCAAGGGGATGAGCCTAAATTGTAGGTAATGTGACACATGAAACCTTGCCCTTCCCTTGAATGAAACTCAAACCTCCATTCTAATAAGAGTAGAAATGCAACCGAATTCTTAAGAGCAGGGGTTTTGACAAAAAAAAGTTTACATACTTCTGGCATTTATCCATTCTATTACAGGAATTTCCACCACAACAAATGATATGAACTCAAGGTTCACATACTTCTGGCATTTGGACAAATGCCATGCCCTAGTCTTATGATAACAACTTAAGCAATAATAGAAAACTTCAAACAGTTAAAATGCTGGAAGTCACTATTCTTTCACATCTGTGCAAACAGCTATTCTTATTTATAGAACCCTGAAATCATATTGTTCCAGAATCCACAACTGACTGATTTAAATCGGACTGAAAGAAACCTATGATTTTTATTTTGTTCTTAAGCATAATTACTGCTAAAGAAACAATGATATGCTATATCTCTTTCATACGAACAGCGATATAATATATGACCCAACCAAAAATGAGAATTTCATTGTACCAAATGATCAAAACGAAGAACTAAAACAACAATTGCGAAGATAGATACAGAGATTAAAGCCTAACAGCATAAAACAGTGAAAGAGGACTTGGAAGAAGGGAATTACCTGCAGAAATGTAACCCTACTTCAACTTGCAGAGTGAAAAAGAGAGAAACCTAACGCCAGTTCATGAAAAAGAATTTCAAACTTGCCAATATAGTGCGATAAAGTACATCAGTGAAACAGCAAGACAAAACTGAAAAGGAACCCAGAAATAGAGATCAAAGTGGCATATTTCCATTATTAGCTCTCTAGGAGTACAAAAAAATCAATAGAATAATGAAGTATTACAATTTACACCAGTTCATGAAAAAGGCTTTCATAAAATACAATTGAGTTTCATATGTAAACAATAAACCTAAGCTAAGCTGCACCCATTATAGCAAAAGTTGATGGTTTTGGCGAGGTCAATTGGTTTGGTTTCTCGAGGCGTACCGTTGGAACCCCAGCCCTATAAATAGGAAAGGTTTCTGAAGCATTGTTCACTTTGCGTTTGTGAGTGAGGCGGAAGCTCTGTCCAGGCGATTTCCGGCGAGTGTTAAAGGCAATCAAGGCGATTTCCGACGTGAACAATCGGCAACTAAGGTGATTTCTGGCGAGGTCAATCGGTAATCAAGGCGATTTCCATTTTTCACCCTCCAGTTCACATAAGGTACCGTCTTGTAACTTCGCAAATTTATCTTTCTTCCTTGCGTACGTCCTTCCTTGGTTTGAACTAGACTAGAACTTTGTTCAAGTGGGGTATAGTTCGGTAGTCTAGTTGCCATAGGTAGAGACGTAGGCATCGGTAGGGTAGCCCTTGGTATAGCCCTTAGCTTTCTCCCCTTCTTTTGTAGATGTCTGATAGTGAGTCTGGGTTCGAGAGCGAGCCCAACGCTTATGACAGGGAGTCTCCAGACAGAGAACAGGATACCGAAAGTGAGGAGATGGGCCAGGATACCGAGAGTGATAGCGACTCTGAGGTTGAAGTCGTTGGTGAGAGGGTTAGGTCGGCACCTACCCATGGGATCGGCAAAGGGCTTATGACCAGTCAGCCCCTGCCGTTGAGGATCGTTTATAGAGACGGTAGGCAAGTTAGCTCGCATCCTCACCCTGAAGCCCAGGAGGAAGATATCCGGGTTCCAGATCAGCAAGCTGGATACCGATCGGAGGCTTCCACATCTGGTCGCGAGGGGGCTGCTGTCGGTACCTCATCTTTGCCGAAGGTCACTATAGTCAACCGGGGGAATCCTAGGGTAGCAGTAGGGGTGCCGAAGGAGGTCTTATTTGCTGTAGATTACCTGGAACCCAACAAAATGACCTATCGGGAGTTGGCCAGGATCCGGGCCGAGTTTAGGATCCCTAATTCGGTAGGGATGAGGATCCCAGGCTCTACCGAGTCTTTGAGTGGTCCGAAGGATGGCAAAGTCGCCTTCTTCACTGACGTCCTTCAGCAAGGCGTCAGGCTACCGTTGCAACCTGCAGTCCAACGGATTCTCGCCCAAATTGGGTACGCCCCAGGCCAGTATAACTGACAGGACCCGCCCCGGATTCCCTCGGGAACCGGGACGGATCCCGCCTTTGATTCCGGCATCCCGCAGATGCCGGGCCCACTTACTAAAAATCGAGACTTTCTACCAAAATTTTGGCAGAGTCTCCCCTGTAAACAGGACATATCCCAAATTTCAAACCTGTCAAAAACACAGATATATATACAACCCAACTGCCAGCATGCAATACACAGAGTAGTGTTACAGACCATGGCCTCCGGCCTCAAAATACCAAATCCTAACAGGGCGATAACAGAACAAGTCTACAGAGTACAACAAACTAGGAAAAATGAAGTATTCAGAATTTACATAGCACTGAGGCTCCGAGACAAGCTCAAGTACTGCGGCTCGTGATAGCAGGGTACAAAACACGGCACTGCAGCTCGCTCCAGTCACTACTGGCTGTGGGGTGCAAAACAGAAAATTGTGAGTGGACAAAACAAAGTTTAACTCAATTTAAACCAAAATAATATAACCCCACTGTTAGAAAACCATGCATGAAAACAATGCATTAAATCCACCATATACATATATAAATAATTTGCTCAAACCCGAGCTAAAATCCGAAATCCAGTGAAACTTACCAAATAACCCACCCAAACCTTTCCTTACCAATCTCAAATCAAACTCTCGAAACCCGTGCCCACCGGCACGACGAGCGGGGAAGTATCCTCGCTCAAAAACAAAAACAAATGCATAGCTATATATATACGTAAGAGATATAATATATGTATATGACACACCTAATTGTACCGGGGAAACAATCCAACAGGGGATTGTTTGACTAGCTCACACTTATCCGGCCTCAAATATCCATGTGGCTAGGGATGAGTCGTCCACCTGGGGGACTGACACTCTAACCTAGCAAGTACGGACGAATAATCAAGACCCGTACGCCTAGAACCGTCCTACGCGTGCAGACTACCCAATTAAGGGTCTACAGCAGCACCCCGTTAAGGTATGCCCCAATTTACAAGTATCCCAATTTCCATAATCACAATCCAATTCCAGGGGAGGTACATAGGGTAGTGCTTATAGCACTCCATGCTGACATTCTAAACTCATACTTTTCCTCATATCACAACACCCCAAAGTACCTCACACAATCTCAACAAGCCAACACTTTCCCAATAATATACTTATATACTTCAAGATACTTTATATGTCAAAACCCATATCAATTGCAAATAACTTTATAACATGACATATTCAACATATGAATAAATGGATACGAAAGGATGGGTTTGCATAAAACCATTTAAATCTTCATGCATAGAAATTTCATTATAAAACCATGCTATTACTTGAAAACAAAATCCACTCACAAGTAATCCCAAGCTGCGTGACCCCGAGAGGGTCCTGCCTGCTTTGAAGGCGGAGTCGGATTACCTATTTCAAAATACGAACATGACATTAAAATCCAACTCTTCAAAAATGAGACTTTAAAGTAAAATCCTAATTTCCCGGGTTTCTCTTAATTACTAGGAACGAGACGTCCCTAAGGTCCAGTCTAAGGGTTCCAAGCGCTGGAAAAGTCTCGGAAGACACTCGGTCAACCGGACGGTCAAAACTTTAAGTTGATGAACCGGAACATCCGGGACTCCGATTCACGATCCGCGAAATCCTATACGATCCTAGTAATGCCAGGAATAACATACGTGAAATTGGGTTTGATCCAACGGTCCAAACACACCAAACCCAAAAATCACAGATTAGGCATAATTGGTTCGAGGTCCATACGATATCCAAATTGAGATCCGTAAACTCCTACGCGCTCGTGACAACGTAAGGATCATTCTAGGACAAAATGTGACCTCTGCCGGACTGCCCACGCGCCGCCCCACGCGTCGGCAGCGCGTGGTGGCTTGGTCACTGTTCAGGTGACCGGAAAAATCTTAGCATCTTGGCTCCAAACTCCTAACATAGGTTAAACACCTAATTTGGAGCCACTTTTGTTCTTGGGTAAAGGCCAAAAAGTGGCCGGAAGTGGCCGGAAATTCCAACTGAAAACTGGCAGCAACTTAGGGTTCGAATTCGAGTTTCCAAAACTAAAAATCAGCCAAAACCTACCCAACAGGCAGCTAGAGCACAAAAATCAGTTGAGAAAACATACCTCACTCGTCGAATTTGGTTGAGAATTGAAGGAGAACGAAGACCTCAAAGTTACTGAAATTTCCGGTGACGTTTCTGCGTTTTCCGCCGGCTCCAAGGGCTGCGCTGGCTGGGGAAGAGAGAGGAGACGATGGCGGTTCGATCGAGTCCGGTCTCGTGGCCGGCGGTGCAGCGTGGCCGGAGTTTCGAAGAGAGAGAGTGAGAGTGACAGAGTCGGGGAGAGAGAAAGGAGAGAGAGCTGTGCGCGTGAGAGAAGAGAGAGAAATGAGAGATTTTTCTGAAAATCTGATTTTATTCCAAATTAATTTTTAAAATAGTTTCTAATATGCCCTCGATGATTTTTCAATCATATCTTTCTCGTTCCAAGTCCGAATCGAGCCTACTCCGTGTCTACGGACTCGGCTCAGTACTACCTATCTAAAAATACCACTTGTCGTCCCAAAATCCTTCCTGTAACATAATTGACCTTTTTGCCCCCACTTTAAGGGCAAAATTGGAATTTCCATTTTCAATTTAATAAATTAGTGAATAGTCTTTAAATTTTGGGTTGGGATGTTACAATAACCCCAACTTTTGGGTGGCCTTGATGGGGGTAGTCACTGCGTTCGGCATGACTGGAGAAGGGGAACCGTCGTACGAGTAGTTCTCTTACCTCTACAGCGTCACGAAGTCGAAGAGTGGCGATCGCGGTGGTTGGGTTCAGGCCAATTGCCTCAGAGCGTTAGAGCGAGGGCACTTTGTGAGCGCTGTGGCGACTTCCCAGAAGTCATGGAGGAATCGGCGGGTTATTTTGTCGGGAGACTGGGAGTCTCCCTCAGGGGTCCCCGTTCGATTCCACATCCCCAACACCTTCCAGATTACCGATAGGTCTTGATCATACCGATCGATAGGCAAGTCTTTCTTTTGCTAGGAGCCTGACCATTTTGTTTTGCTATCTTCCGCAGGTAAACTGAAGCAGCCGATCCCCTCTCAGACTGAAATTCGGCAGATCGAGAGGGTGAGACAGAAGATCCCTGCCGGTTCCAGGGTGTACCCGCAGTTTCTCTTTACCAGGAACTTGATTAGAGCCTGACTCGTCGACCCTGCCGAGAGTAAGTATACTTGTGCCCTCTATATTTTTATTATTATTATTTTTATTTATTTATTTATTTTTTTTTGCCTTCAGTGTGGTCTGTCCTTCCCTTACCGAATTCCTTTTTATTTGTGCAGTGACTGAGGAGAGGAAGACTACTGAAGCCAAGAGGATGAACGAGTCTTCCAAGAGACGGCTCGCGATGGGCATGCATGGCAAAAAGAAGAATCGGCGGGCGGAGGCCACCTCGGAGCCCTCGGCGTCAGCAGTTGACCCTGATGAGCAATCCCTTGCCGATTGGCAAAGGGAGTTGGTTGCCGAAACCCCAGCCAAACGAGCTTCTGTGACTCCGTCTTCGGCGGGCGGAGGCGGTAAGAACGCTGAAACCAAATCCTCTAAGGCTTTGGGGAAATGGCCTTTGGCCGTGGATCTGGACGCTCAAGCGACGCCTAAGCGCAGTCGGCAAGCAAAACTGCCGAAGGCGACCTTTGCTGTTGAGGACGAAGGTGGCCCGGCGGAGCCTGTCACCCTGGCCTGCCCATCGAAGACAGTCCAGTTTGCGAACCACATGATCCTTGGTTCACAGATGGAGCTGTCCGAGATCGACGAGCTCCCGAAGAGGCAGTGTCGGGACTAGGCGGGATGTGCCTTCCGTCTGTAGGCTGCCGTAAGTTGCCTTTCTTCTTTCCCTCCGATTTCCGTTTCCTATAGCACTTGCTAACCAATTCCCTTTACAGGCATCCAAGGATATGTGGCTCTGCATGAGGCGGGCCATCAATGCTGCCGAACGATCGAGAAAGCTGTACGAGGACGGCAGGGCTAAGGTTGCGGATGCGATTAAGGCCATTCAGGATCACGCCAACCTCACGTTCGACATGCAGGCTGCCAAACGGCAGGTCAAGGCTCAGGAAGCTAAAATTGCAGAGTTGGTGTCAGCGCTTGGGGCGGCCAAAACGGCGGTGAAGGATGCCGAGGCGGCAAAAGAGGCGGTGCAGGTTGCGCTGGAGGAATTCAAGCGAGCCAAGGCCTCTGAAATTGAGGTTGCCGTTCGGGAGGCAGTGAGGGTCTACCGTTCTTCTCCTCCGAGTTCACCACCCTCCTGGATCGCGAGGTGGGCTCGGAAATGGCGGACCTCGTTTACCATTTCAAGCGGTACAATCCCGGCCGGAAGCTCAACCTTAACTTTATCGCCGATCCTCCTCCCCTTCCTGAGGGCATAATGGAGGAGATGATCAAGGACTATGAGGGGGAGGAGGATCCCGTGGATGCCGTTCCTTCAGAGGCTGCTGCCGTTTCGTCCCAGAATGCCGAGGGCCCTTCCGCTGCTACCGAAGCCCCAGATTCTGCTGTTGTTTGAAGATAGACCTTGTAATCTTTTGACTTTCATTTTTTTGTAATCTGTAGCTGCCGTTTTTGGCATTTCCGAACACGTTGATGTCGAGGGCATCTCTTTTTATTTAAGTAATTTTTGTTTCAAACTTTGTGCATTTTTGCTTTATGTTTGAATTTCATCCATGGTTGTTACTGCCGTAGGCTAATAACTGCTTAGGATAGGTACCGATTGGGCCGTTGGCCACTTAGGAGCTCGGTAGGGGCAGGCGACTGTGTTTTAGCCAGTTTTATTGCTTTGAATTAACAAGTGTTACTATCTTCGGTAGGTTCCAGGTTTCGGTAGCCCTTTCTTTATTGAGATGCCGTGGGCAAGTCTAGGGTACCGTACTGGAGTTTAAGTTGTCTGTGTGATGAGAATACTGTAGGTAATTCCAGAGCGTGGTACTGCCGTTGGCTTGTACCTAATGCCTTCTGCCAAGAAATTGTAAAAAATGGACCAAGGCATCTTTGAATCGGTAGTAAACATAAAGAGTAGCTTTTGATTGCCGTAGGCAATGTTGCTGTGGCTCGTACATAATGAGCCCTACTGAAACATTTTTCTTTGTAACTCTGGATAATCTCATTTTATATATAAGTGCCGTAGGCAAAAATACAAATTCCACCCTGCCGTTGGCTAGGGGGCTACTTAAAATAACTCTTGAGATGCTCCACGTTCCATGGGTGACCGAGGGTCTTCCCATCTATGCCTCAGAGCCTGTAGGTACTGGACCGAAGGATGCCGATGACTTCATAGGGTCCCTCCCAGGAAGGTCCGAGTGTAACACCCCGACCCTAAGTTATTTAGCCACCAAATTATTTAATTTATTTAAATATGAATTTCCAATTTTGCCCTAGGGGCAAAATGGTCATTTTAATCCGGAAGGATTTTGGGGTAGTGGCCGGTATTTTTATGTAGGTCATACTGAGACGAATCCGTAGACATGTGGTGGGCTCGATTCGGAGTTGTAACGAAAAAGATATGGTGAAAATACCCCCAGTGGCAAAATCGTAAATATATTGAATTGGATTTTAATAAAATCTCAGAATTTCTCTCTCTCTCTCTCCTGGTCGCGAGCAGCCCTCCCCCCTCCCATTTTTTCTATACAGCCGGTGGCTCCAGGGAGCCACCACTGCCGCTACATGCCACTGCTGGCCTCGAGATCAGACCCAAAAGAACCGGGCTGCCTCCCTCTTCACATTCCGACCAATTTGAGCCGCTGGGACCGCCAGTGCTGGCCGGAAATTGCAGAAATCCGAGCTGTTTTCGGACAGATTTTGACAGATTTTCCAAGCCTTCGTTCTCTCTCATTTCTCCACCAAATCGGACGAATGAGGTATGGATTCTCGACTGTTTTTCATGATCTAGCTGCCTGTTGGATAGGATTCCAGAAATTTTGAGAGTTTGTAGCTCGATTTTAGAATTAGGTTTCGTTCGGTTTTCAAATTGAATTTCCGGCCACCTCCGTCGATAATTTGGGGTATGTCTAAGAACAAAAGTGACTAGAAATTAGGAGTTTTACCTAGGGTAGGAGTTTGGAGCAGTGATTCTGAGATTTTCCGGAGATGTGATATCGCTTCGGACACCCACGCGCTGCCAGCGCGTGTGGCTGCGCATGGGCACTGTAGCAGAGGGGTATTAAGTCCCAATGCGATCCCCTGGTCCTCACGAGCGCGTAGGATTTTACGGATCTCAATTTGGATACCGTATGAGTCTCGAACGAATATCGCCTATTACGCGTTATCCGGGTTCGACAGATTTGGACCGTTGGATGGTCTTGAATTTATTATATGTTGATTTAGTTATACCTAGGATCGTGTAGGATTCGACGGATCGTGAATCGGAGCCCCGGATGTTTCGATTCAATAACTTAAAGTTTGTGTTTTACGATAACCGTCCGATCGTACGATTGTGTGATCGTGAGCGATCCGACCATCCGATCAAAACCAAACTTGTAGGACGTATTTCCTAGACCTTGTGGAACCCATAGGAACTTTCAGATCGTAAAACAGAGGTCGTGGGTCCCGCGGATCCGGTTGACCAAGTTTGGGTAGTTTGATCCTCGGTTGACTGTGAGTCTTCCGAGGTAGTTCCACTCTGCGAGGAGTACTAGAACAACCCTTTCGGACGAGTCTTGACCGTCATTTGATTTATGTTGATTATGAGGGTCTAAGAGTTTATTTTTAAGGTTTTGTGATGGGAATCTTATACTTTTGAATTTAGTGGTTTATCTAAATTCTTGCTATATTTAATAGTTGAATTCTTTATTTTTGCAAAGTAGTTGTGATATGTGGGTTTGACATATTCGAGTGTCTTGAGCTTATATATAATATTTGAGAAAGTACTATCTTCGTTGATTTTGTATGGGGTACTTAGAATGTTAATTGGAGTATTGTTAGCACTACCTTAGGTACCTCCCTAGTTATGGGTTTTATGTTTGAGATTTATTTTGCCTAGGCCCGTCGGAGTTTGTCCAGGCCCTTTAGATGTCTTCTTAATACGATGCCTTAGGAAAATTGAATTAAGGAAGGATATATTATTTTTTGTAATATTTATATAAGGATTACGAACTCCACCATCATACGTACCTCCCCCCTTGGATGATGATATTTGGAAACAGTGGATATGGACACTGGGATACATGGAAATGGATATACTATTCACACACGTGCCGGGTTTAGGGCGTGTGGGCTTTATTGGTCACGGATCCTGGAATTGTTAGATGCCGGAAAAATTGTGATATGGATATGGATATGTTGGCACTCGGATGCCCGGGATCAGGGGTTCGAGGACCCTTAATTGGGTAGTCTGCGCGCGTAGGACGGTTCCAGGCGTACGAGTCTTGATTCTTAGTCCGTACGTGCTGGGTTAGACTGTCAGTCCCCCAATTGGACGACTCATCCCTAGCCACATGGACGTTTGAGGGCCGGATAAGTGTGAGCTAGTCAGCAATCCCCTGTTGGATTGTTTCCCCAGTACATGATGTGCATCATTATATGTACCTCCCCTTGGATACTGATACATGGACATAGTGGATATGGGTTGGATATTACGGAACCCGGGCATACCTTAACGGGGTGTCGCTGTAGACCCTTAATTGGGTAGTCTGCGCGCGTAGGGCTGTTTTCAGGTGTACGGGTCTTGATTCTTCGTTCGTATGTGCTGGCTGAGAGTTAGTCCCCCAATTGGACGGCTCGTCCCTAGCCACATGGACGTTTGAGGGCCAGATAAGTGTGAGCTAGTCAACATTCCCCAGTTGGATTGTTTCCCCTAGTACAAGATGATGGTGAGAGGTGGGGGTTATTATATTACATATATGTATATGTGGTTTTGATTCTGGTTTGAGATTTTTGAGCTTGTACATGTCTGAACGTATAAGCCCTGGATTTGGGCAGTGTTGTTTGGCACCATACGCCTGGGATAGGGTATGGTTGCGGGATTGAACTGTTTTAAATGGAATAATTTGATCATGTGTTCATTGTACATACGCCTTGGATAGGGTATGGTCGTGGGGTTTGAATTGATATAAAGAAAGAGATTGAGAATGTATTCTTTGTATTTTTGTCGGAAATTGGAGTTGTGTTAAATCTGAAATGTATTGTTGGTTGTATTTCAAATAATTGTATATTATCGGAGTTGTGACTGTTGATGATGAGAACTACGTGTGGCTTGATCCCTTGTCCAAGGGTACGTAGGTAGCCTGGGGTCTCACCTAGGTGCAGCCGCGAATTTTATTGGGTGTAAAAGATTTGATTGATTATGTGTATGCGATTGGATTTTGATGGGGTTATTGGATTTGAATCCGATTTATTGAGATCATTAATTATTTGGTTTATGCATTGTTCGACTTAAGAACTTTGCTGGTTTTGTTTCGAACCATTGTGAAGGCCGGAGGCCGTTTATGTGAATTGCATGAGATTATATTGTGCGAGCTGCCTGTTGGGATATCAAAATGTGAATTTGGTATAGGTTGAAATTTGGGGAATGTTCAATTTACAGGGGAGATTCTGCCAAATTTTCGGTAGAAAGTCTCGTGTCCTTTTCCCTTAATTTGGAAAAGAGGCTTGGTTTTTAGTTAGTGGGCCCGACATCGGTGTGATGTCGGAAATTTCCACAAGATTCGTCTCGAGTTTCGAGGAATTCGGGGCGGGTCCTGTCACCGAGGGTCCCTTCCGTTGAGTTCTTGGTTGCAAGCGAAACCTTGCGCATCACCCAATCTCCGATTCTGAAGGAGCTAGGCCTGACCCTTGAGTCGTAATACCGAGAGACACGCTGTTTGTATGCTTCGTTCCGAAAGGTTGGCTACCGTTCGGCGTTCTTCGATTAAGTCTAGGCTTAATGCGAGTGCAGCCTCGTTTGCCTTTGGCTCAAAACTTTCCGTTCGGTAGGAGGGCTCGCCGATCTCGACTGGGACGACGGCCTCTGAGCCAAATGCAAGGCTGAAGGGAGTCTCCCCTGTTGAGGTTCGGTAGGACGTTCAGATGGCCCACAGAGCTTCGGGAAGCTTTTCCGGCCAGGCGCCCTTGGCACTGTTGAGTGGCCATTTCAAGAGTTTCTTGATAATTTTGTTCACGGCTTCTACCTGACCGTTCGACTGAGGGTGAGCTGGGGAGGCGAAGAATAGGTTGATTTTGAGGCGAGTGCAGAACTGCCTGAAGAGTTCCAAATCAAACTGCCTACCGTTATCGGTGATGATAGCGTACGGGATGCCGAAGCGGCAACAGATGTTGGTCCAGACAAACTCCTCGACCCTTGCAGCTGTAATGGTGGCTAGGGCTTCGGCCTTGACCCATTTCGTGAAATAGTCCACGGCAACAATTGCATATTTAACCTGTCCCTTGCCTTGCAGCATGGGCCCGATTAGGTCAAGTCCCCACTGGGCGAATGGCCATGGGCTAACGATCGACGTAAGAGGTTCGGCAGGTAGGTGTGGGACATTGCTGAACCTCTGGCACTTGTCACACCTCTTTACCATTGCAATTGCGTCCCGTTGCATCGACGGCCAATAGTATCCTTGCCGAAAGGCTTTGTGGGCCAGGGACCTGGAACCAGAATGGTCGCCGCAGAAGCCATTGTGGATCTCCCGAAGGACATATTCGCCCTGCTCTTCGGTGATGCATTTCATGTACGGGGTCGTGTAGCCGCGTTTATACAGAATGTCATTGATGACAATGTACCTTGCCGATCTGTAACGCAGCCTCCTTGCTTGTGCCTTGTCCTCTGGGAGGGTACCGTTCGCCAAATACAGGTATATTGGCGACATCCAGGTGTCCTCGTACCGTACGGTACACACGTCAACGGAAGTTGTGCTTGGCCGGGCTAAAATCTCAACGGGGACCTTTCGGCCAACCTTATTGTTAATTGCCGATGCCAGTCTGGCTAATGCGTCGGCATGGCTGTTTTCTGATCTGGGAACCTGCCGAATGTCGTAGGCCTGGAACTGCTGGAGCAGTAGATGTGCCGATGATAAGTAGGTTGATATGGATGCAGCTATTCGCAGCGAAATCGGCAGTGACCTGGTTGACGATGAGCTGTGAATCGCTGTTGATACTGACCTGCTTAGCTCCCATGCTTTTTGCTAGTCGAAGGCCAGCTAGGAGCGCTTCATACTCCGCCTCATTATTGGACGTTCGGAAATCAAATCTGATGGCGTACTCCATCTTGGTTCCATCGGGGGCGGCGAGTACCAGGCCAGCCCCACACCCTTGCTGGTTTGCCGAACCGTCCATATGCAGGATCCAGACAGGGATGGATCGGTCTAAACGTCTGCCGTTCGGCAGGCTTTCCGGTGGAGGGGTTTTTTCAGGTTTCGATGTCTCCGAAAGTGTCAGTTCAGCGATGAAATCCGCTACAGCTTGTCCCTTCTCTGCAGGTCTGGGTTTGAACTGCACGTCAAACTCTCCCAACTCGATCGCCCATTTGACTAGTCTACCGGAAGTTTCTGGGTTTTGAAAAACCTGCCGAAGCGGCTGGTTGGTCAAGACGATGATGGTATGGGCCTAAAAATATGGTCGCAACCGTCGGGCAGAAACGACCAGAGCTAGATCCAGCTGCTCAAGTGGGGGTTACCGAGACTCTGCTCCTTATAGGGCTTTGCTGACGTAGAAAATCGGTAGCTCTGCCTTCTCTAGTATCCGTATCAGTACTGGGCTGACGGCAGGGTTGGATACCGATAGATACAAAGAGAGTATTTCCCCTGGGAGGGGTTTTGACGGTAGGGGAGCTCTGCCCATGTAGTCCTTCAAGTCTTGAAATGCCTTGTAGCATTCGGCAGTCCATTCTATGTGATGTTTGCCCCCTTTCAAGGCTTTGAAGAACGGTGCGCACTTATCTGTGGCTTTGGAGATGAAACGAGTGAGGGCTACCACTCGTCCGATAAGGCTCTGGATGTCCTTCTGTGTCTTCGGCACCTCCATGTCGATTATGGCCTTGATTTCATCGGGGTTTGCCTCGATACCCCTCTAGCTGATCATGAAACCAAGGAAACGCCCAAAAGATACGCCGAAAGTGCACTTTGTCGGGTTGAGTCTCATTCGGTAGTCCTTCAAGATGCCGAACATGAGCGATAGGTTCTTCAGATGTTCGCTTGCCGTTCGGCTCTTTACCAACAAATATTTCGTCTTGCAATTCTATCTCTCTGCAACGATTCTGGTTCTCATCATAAACTAATTCAAATGAAGCCTAATACATTATCATAAGCATCAACTTATGTCTGTGTGCAAGTGTGTGTCTAATAGAGATATTCCTGCATCTGACTGATAACAGTCCAAACAAATTATGCAGAGGACCAATCGCATTACCATTCAACCAATTCACTCTTTCCCAATTTTCTCAGTATCTCAACGTTCTTTTCGACAGTGGCCTGGAATTAGTCCCCAAATAAGACACTGTTGATGCCAAAAAGTGGTTCTCTGACTTAGAGGGTCAACTTAGTAATTTAAATGCCTTCAGTATCCTTGATGCCTCGGTAGGGAGCATGATCTGCAATATGAGCAAACGCTCGGTAAGACCTAAGGCACCGGTGTGGTACCGGTCGAAGGCTCTCCGATGCTTAAGTAAGTTCAGGATTAGAAAGTTCAACTGACAGATCAATTGGCTTGTATGCCGTAAGTTCTGGTTACCTCTATTTTGGGGTAGGTGGCCTCCTTTATAGGCCTTAGGAGGTGTGTACTTTGTTGATAGTTTCGATGTGGGACTGTGGACGTCGCTGGGGAGCATGCCATGTGTCCCATGAGAGGGTGTTGCCCTAAATGGATCGATCGGTAGGTAGGGTGCCGAGGGCGCCTTTGACCAAGCTCGATTTGTTCCACGTGTCTTGCTCTGATTGGTTGTTTATTTTGGGTGTAAACAGGAGTCCCCCAAGTTCTCGAGCGAGATTTCTTGGTCGGGGACTTGTTTGTTCTTCGGTGGCCGCTAAGTTGCTCTACCGTTCAGTAGTTTGTCAAGGGGGGCGCGCTGGGGCTTTGTCCCAGTGCCGATTCGCCCAGGAATTTGCCTAGGAGCTCAAGAGTCGCCATTGTGAGGACTACCGTTCGGTAGCCTCCAGTGCTGATTGCTTGTTAACTTGGGCAAGTTTGGTCATTTTTTCGAGATCCACTTACCGGGAGGGGGAGTGATGGGACAGAGTGACGCTTCGTCTTCTGTACCTAGCGTGCTGTTAGAGGTTCCGCTCACTATGCGACATGTGGTGTGTCAAATCACGTAGGGCGGTGCCATTAATGTGCCGTTCACTTTGCGTTTGTGAGTGAGGCGAGAGCTCTGTCCAGGCGATTTCCGACGAGATCAAACGGTAACCAAGGCGATTTCCGGCGAGATCGTCCTTACACTTCAGTTCTCACAAATGTACCGTTCGGTTGTCTTTATACTTTCCTTTCCTTTTATTATGCGTACGTCCTTCCTTGGTTTGAACTAGATTTAGAACTTTATGCAAGTGGGGTGTGGTTCGGTAGTCTAGTTGCCATAGGTAGAGACGTAAGCATTGGTAGGATAGTTCCCTGCCTGGCCCTTAGTTTCCTTCCGTTGTTTTTTGTAGATGTCTGATAGCGAGTTAGGATTCGAGAGTGAGCCCAACGCATTCGAGGATGAGTCTCCAGATAGGGGAAGGGCTACCGATAGTGAGGAGTCGGGCCAGGATACCGATAGTGATAGTGGTTCAGAAGTGGAAGTGGTTGGCGGGAGGTTTAGACCTGCGCCCACTCACGGGGTCGGTAAGGGGCTCATGACTAGTCAGCCCTTGCCGTTGATGGCCGTGTATAACGACGGTCGGCAGGCTGGGTTGGGCCTGCATTCCGAGCCTCGAGAGGGGGACGCTCGGGTGCTAGAGGCATCTTCTAGTCACCGTCCGGAAGCCTCCACTTCAGGTCGTGGAAAGTCCTCCGAGCCAATTCCCCTGCCGAGAGTGACGATAATGAACAGGGGGAACCCAAGGGTACCGATGGGGGTAGTGAAGGAGCAGCTGTTCAATGTAGACTACCTGCCACCCAATAAGCTGACCTACCGTGAGCTGTCAAAGATCAGGGCAGAATACATGATCCCCTATTCGGTAGGGATGAGGATCCCAGGCCCTACCGAATCCCTGAGCAACCCTAAGGACGGAGAGGTTGCGTTCTTCACCGATGTCCTCCAGCAGGGCGTCAGGCTACTGTTGCAGCCTCCAGTTCAAAGGATTTTGGCTCAGATTGGGTATGCCCCTGGTCAGTTCAATCCGAACTTCTGGGCCGTTCTGATGGGGGTTGTCACTGCATTCGGACTTGCCGATGAGGAGGGGCCCTCTTACGAGCAGTTCTCTCACCTGTACAGCATCACCAAGTCAAAGAGTACCGATCATGGAGGTTGGGTTCAGGCGAACTGCCTCAGGGCTTCTAAAAGGGGCCACTTTTTGGTTGCCATGCCGACTTCTCAGAAGTTCTGGAGGAATCGGCGGGTGCTACTCTCTGGCGATTGGGAATCGCCCTCGGGAGTTCCCGTTCACTTCCACATCCCCACCACTTTTCAGATTGCCGGTAGGTTGCTATCATGCCGATCGGTAGGTCACCTTTTTTTTTTTTTTTTTTGTTCAATGGACTAATCTGTTTTTGTTATTTTTACAGGCAAGCTGAAACAGCCCACGGCAACCCAATCAGAGATTCGGCAGATAGACAGGGTGAGGTTTAAGGTTCCTGCCGTTGACAGGGAATACCCACAGTTCCTCTTCACCGAGAACCTCATCAGAGCCCGCCTTGCTAACCTTGCCGAGAGTAAGTTCACTTGACTTTTCCTTTGTTTTCACTGAGTTCCTTCGGCTAACTCGTGTTTCGTTCATGTAGTGTCTGAGGCCAGGAAGACTGCCGAGGCTAAGAAGATGTTAGACCTCGAAGCGGCGCTACCAGGTGGTCGCCAAGGGGAAGAAGCAACGGCGGCAGCCAGAGGCTTCTGCTGAGAAGATAGCGGAGGCTGACCTCGAGGAGCAGCCACTGGCCGAATGGCTGAGGCAACTCCATGCTGAGCCCGCGAACAGAAGGGTGCCGGTTAACGAGCCGGTACTCAGCCCAAGCTAAGGTGCCGATGCCGCTTCTTCCAAGGCGTCCGGGAAGCGGCCAATGACGATAGACCTGGATGCCGCCTCCACTCCTAAAAGAGTGCGGCTTGCTAACCCACCAATGGCCGTCTTCGCTGCAGAGGACGACGAGGGACCTACCAAAGCGGTCATGCTTGCGTGTCCTTCCAAGACGGTCTAGTTCACGAACCATATGATCGTGGGTTCACAGGTGGACTTGTTTGAGATAGACGAGCTACCGAAGAAGGCCCTTCGGGAAGAGGCTGGGTGCGCCTTCCGTGTCCAGGCCACGATAATCCTTTAACTCCTGTTGTCTTTTTGTTGTTGTTATCCTTTACTCGGTACTAATCTGAGGCTTCACTTTCAGGCGTCGATGGACATGTGGCTGTGCATGAAAAGGGCTATCACAGCTGCCGAACGCGCCAAAATGTTGTACGAAGAAGGCCGCTCCAAGGTTGCTGACGCAACGAAGGCCCTCTAGGACCACGCAAATCTCGTGCAGGATATGCACGCTGCCGAACGGGCGAGGCTCTGGATGGCCGCGGCTAAGGATGCCGAGGAGGCCAAGGAGGCCGCACTAACGGCACTGGGGGCCTCCGAGCGGACGAAGGTAGCAGAGGTTGAGGCTGCCGTTAACGAAGCGATTAGGAGCTACCGTTCCTCCGCAGAGTTCACTTTACTGCTGGACAATGAGGTAGCTTCCGAGATGCCGGACCTCATTTATCGCTTCAAATGGTTCAACCCGGGGCAGAAGCTGAACTTGAACTTTGCTGCCGATCCCCCTCCTCTATCGGAGGGCGTCACAGAAGAAATGATTGAGGAGTATGAGGGGGAGGACGCCCCTGAAGATGGCCAAGGTACCGAGGAGGCTGATGTCGAGGGTGGCCAATCTGCCAAGGCTTGAGTTTATACTTCTGTGTTTTGTTTTGTATTCTTAATTGCTGTTGGCAAAGTTTCTGAACACCTTGATGCCGAGGGCATTTTTTATTTAAGTAATATTTTATTTTTATCACTTGAGTTTTGGCTTGTTTTCTGTTTGAATTCTATCCATGTTTGTTACTGCCGCATGCTGATAACTGCTTAGGATAATTACCGATTGGGTCGTTGGCCACTTAAGAGTTTGTTTGCTTTGGATTAGCGAAGTGTCTCTACCTTCGGTAAACAAGCCCAAAGTTGAAGTGGTACCGCCGTTGGTTCGTACACGGTAGGTATCAAGTTCCAGTAACCCTTTCTCTATAAATATGCCGTGGGCAAATCTTAGGGTACCGTACTTGGGTCAAGTAATATATGTGTGATAAGAATACCGTAGGTAATTCCAGGGCTTGGTACTGCCGTTGGCTCGTACCCGATGCCTGCTGCCAAGAAAATTTAAAAAATGGAAGGCATCTTGGAATCGATAGTGAACACATAGAGTGTAGCTTTCAACTGCCGTAGGCAATGTTGCTGTGGCTCGTATATACTGAGCCCTACCGAAACATTTTTGTTTTGAAAGTTGCCGATAGGCTATAACGTTCCAAACATGTGTAACTCTGGATAATCTTATTTTATATATGAGTACCGTAGGCAAAAACACAAATTCCACCCTGTCGTTGGCTAGGGGGCTTTACTTGAAATAACTCTTGAGATGCTCCACGTTCCATGGGTGACCGAGGGTCTTCCCATCTGTGCCTCGGAGCCTGTAGGTACCGGACCGAAGGATGCCGATGACTTCGTAGGGGCCTTCCCAGGAAGGTCCGAGGGTTCCTTCTGTTGGGTTTTTGGTTGCAAGTGAAATCTTGCGCATCACCCAGTCTCCGATTATGAAGGAGCGAGGCCTGACCCTTGAGTCGTAATACCGAGAGACGCGCTGTTTGTATGCTTCGTTCCGAAGGTTTGCTACCGTTCGACCCTCCTCAATTAAATCCAGGCTCAACGCGAGTACAGCCTCGTTCGCCTTTGGCTCGAAACCTTCCGTACGGTAAGATGACTTGCCGATCTCTACTGGGACAACGACTTCTGAGCCGAATGCAAGGCTGAAGGGAGTCTCCCCTGTTGAGGTCCGGTAGGACGTTCGGATGGCCCACAGAGCTTCGGGAAGCTTCTCCGGCCAGGCGCCTCTGGCACTGCTGAGTTGCCATTTCAAGAGCTTCTTGATAATTTTGTTCACGGCTTCTACCTGGCCGTTCGACTAAGGGTGAGCTGGGGAGGCGAAGAACAGGTTGATTTTGAGGCGAGTGCAGAACTGCCTGAAGAGTTCCGAATCAAACTGCCTGTCGTTATCGGTGATGATGGCATACGGGATGCCAAAGCGGCAACAGATGTTGGTCCAGACAAACTCCTCGACCCTTGCAGCTGTAATGGTCGCTAGGGCTTCGGCCTCGACCCATTTCGTGAAATAGTCCACGGCAACGATTGCATATTTAACCTGTCCCTTGCCTTGCGGCATGGGCCCGATTAGGTCAAGTCCCCACTGAGCGAATGGCCATGGGCTAACGATCGGCGTAAGAGGTTCGGCAGGTCGGTGTGGGACATTGCTGAACCGCTGGCACTTGTCACACCTCTTTACCATTGCAATTGCGTCCCGATGCATTGACGACCAATAGTATCCTTGCCGGAAGGCTTTGTGGGCTAGGGACCTGGAATTGGAATGGTCGCCGCAGACGCCATTGTGGATCTCCCGAAGGACATATTCGCCCTGCTCTTCGGTGATGCATTTCATGTAGGGGGTCGTGTAGCCGCGTTTTTACAGAATGTCATTGATGACAATGTACCTTGCCAATTGGTAACGCAGCCTCCTTGCTTGTGCCTTGTCCTCTGGGAGGGTACCATGACGTTTACCAAACTGCCGGTGTCGATCAGGATTTGCCCAACGTTGAATTCGGCAATCTCGGCTTGGATGATCATAGGGTCGTCATGCGGGTAGATGATCCCTTCCTCTTCTTCCTCGGAGAAGGTGATGGGTTCCCACCTGACCTTCGGCATCTTGGCGTGCCGGCTACTCTCAATGTTGAGGACCTGAGGGTACTGTGCCGCTCTAACATACTGCTTCATTGACTGGTTAGATGCCCCGGTAAGGGTTGGGCCTCCGCTGATTGTGCCGATCATGTTGATTTGCCGATTGGGGTTCGGCACTGGCGCCTGCTGCGGCCTGCCTATGTACTAATCCAGTTTGCCTTCTCGAATCAGTCGCTCGACAATCTTTCGCATACTTATGCAGTCCTTGGTATTGTGGCTGTTCTGCTGATGGTATCGGCAAAATTTCCCTGTATCCTGGCCATCCTGCCGACTAGGCTTCCAGAATGCGGGCTTCGGGATTATCTCATTTTCGTTCATCAGTACTGCTTCATAAGAGGTGTTAAGCAAGGTGAACACCTCCGTTCCTTGGTTATGCACTGGTAACGGTGCTCGGTAGCTGTCCCTGCCGTACATGCTCTTGTTTTTCTTGGAATGCCCCTTTTGGGAGCTTCCGGTATCTTTGCACTTGTGGCTCTCAGTGTATTCAGCAGCTTGTGCCGCTGGTGCGAACGGCAATGCCTGTGCCGTGGAGGATCGCTGTATGGGTTCGCTCTGCCGAGCCTTGGGCTCGGCCCTCGAATTGAAGTATTTGGCTTTGGCGTGGATTGCCGCTTGCTTCATGAGTTCATCGTACGTGCGCCAATTGCTGCTGTTTACTTAATACCGAAAGTGTGATGACCGTAGGCCACTCTTGAAGGCGCCGTAGGCTGCCCTGTCATCGGTATCCGGACATCTCGAGTATTAATGGCTGAATCGTGCGGCATACTTACGCAACGATTCGTCATCTCTCTGCCGGATGGTATACAGATCATCGGTAGAGTACAGTCTGTTCGTTTGAATCATAAAGTGGTTCAAGAAGATTTGCTTCAGCTCGTCAAAAGAATCCACCGTCCCTGGTTCCAATCGATAGAACCAATTCAGAGCCGCCTCTGTGAGTGAAGAGGGGAACAGCAGGCATAGTCCCTCGTCACTTAGCCCTCGGCACCGTACGGCCGATTGAAAGGAGTGAAGGTGCATCAGAGGGTCCTCCACTCCTGTGTAAGTAGTAATGCATAGGGGCTGTACGTCTCTATCCTGCCGTGAGTGCCTTATGCGCTCGGTGAAGGGTCCTGGCCGAAGCCTTCCCTAGTCTGGCTCCTGTGAGCGTGTCCTATCGTCCTCCATCTTCTGTACCCTCTGAAGGAGGAGGCGAATGATGGGGTCCCTGTCCGGTACAGCTTCCGCAGTCTGATGCACCGATCGCTGCTGGGACCTGACAGGGTTAACCTCAGAGAACTTCATTGGCGTTGCCGAACGGTAGGATGATGACCGATTCGTGGAAGGGATGTACTCTTGGTCCGACTCCGCCGTGGACTCCAGAACTGGTATCCTTCGTATTGGAGACTTCCTCCCTAGACCCCTCAGTCGGGGATCGTCTAGGTTTGCATTGATCCTGACTGGCGATCCCTGCCGTTCGGTTTGTCGTTCAACTTCCCGGTCCAGCAGCCTATGGTGACAATCAGAATAGACTTTCTTCGGCCCGTGGGGCTTATTCTTTGGTGCCGGGACTACCAACTGTTTAGACGGCGCAGGCGTTGCCTTTGCCGCCTTCTTGCCCTTCCACTGCCGACTGGGAGTCTGTAAGCTCTCGGACGACCGATCGGTCTGTATGTTTTGCGTTTGTTGCTGGTTCAGCAACTGCTGTGTTTCATCCACCCTGGACGAGAGGAAGTTGTTGTGTTCTTGTAGCCTAGCCATGTCCTGCCGAAGGGACACCACTTGGGCTAAAAGCTCCGCGTTTTCAGCGGGTTGGAGTACAGGTGGATTAGTTGCCGGGGTATATGGGGGTGGTGCTAGGCTAACCCCGCTTGGCATACCGAACGGCATCCCTTCCCGCGTTACGAACGTAGTTTTTTCAGTGGTCCCCATATGTTCGGGACAAAGGGTCGATTTGTTTAATCGTTTCCCACAGACGGCGCCAAACTGTTGACGCCAAAAAGTGGTTCTTTGACTTAGAGGGTCAACTTAGTAATTTTAATGCCTTCGATATCCTTGATGCTTCGATAGGGAGCGTGATCTGCAATATGAGCAGACGCTCGGTAAGACCTAAGGCACTGGTGTGGTACCGAGCGAAGGCTCTCCGATGCTTAAGTAAGTTCAGGATTAGAAAGTTCAACTGACAGATCAATAGGCTTATATGCCGTAAGTTCTGGTTACCTCTATTTTGGGGTAGGTGGCCTCCTTTATAGGCCTTGGGAGGTGTGTACTTTGTTGATAGTTTCGATGTGGGACTGTGGACGTCGCTGGGGAGCATGCCACGTGTCCCATGAGAGGGTGTTGCCCTAAATGGATCGATCGGTAGGTAGGGTGCCGAGGGCGCCTCTGACCAAGCTCGATTTGTTCCACGTGTCTTGCTCTGATTGGCTGTTTATTTTGGGTGTAAACAGACACTACTCTATGATAAAAGAAATAGTCTACAAATAAGACACAGATCAAGGAAAAATAAATTATGCCTGCAAACTACTTCTACATAAACATGGCACAAAAATGCTCCATTTGCAACATAATCAAGGGGATGAGCCTAAATTGTAGGTAATGTGACACATGAAACCTTGCCCTTCCCTTGAATGAAACTCAAACCTCCATTCTAATAAGAGTAGAAATGCAACCTAATTCTTAAGGGCAGGGGTTTTGACAAAAAAAGTTTACATACTTCTGGCATTTATCCATTCTATTACAGGAATTTCCACCACAACAAATGATATGAACTCAAAGTTCATACACTTCTGGCATTTGGACAAATGCCATGCCCTAGTCTTATGACAACAACTTAAGCAATAATAGAAAACTTCGAACAGTTAAAATGCTGGAAGTCACTCTTCTTTCACATCTGTGTAAACAGCTATTCTTATTTATAGAACCCTGAAATCATTTTGTTCCAGAATCCACAACTGACTGATTTAAATCGGACTGAAAGAAACCTATGATTTTTATTTTGTTCTTAAGCATAATTACTGCTAAAGAAACAATAATATGCTATATCTCTTTCATACGAACAGCGATATAATATATGACCCAACAAAAAATGAGAATTTCATTGTACCAAATGATCAAAACGATACTTTAGGGTTTCAGAGTAATAATTAATTAAAATATCTTTGAATTAATTAGAGCGCAAGCAACAATGCTTTAGGGTTTCTACAATTATAGGGTTTTGTAAGCAATAATAATTAATTAAAATAGCTTTGTTGAAGTAACTCTATCCTAAAATCATTAAAATGTCTGCCATTATTGATGGAAATAGCAAAGGGCCTTGACAAGTTCCACATCCTAAGACCGCTTTACGTTCACATACAGTGAACTATGCATCTATCATTTTGCATGTCCTGCATGGATTGCATGGCCAAACAACCATCTCAATTCAAAGTGCCATTCCGCACCTCTTTGAAGAGAAAGTTTGGGGGCCCTTGTATATTCTACACGTCTTTGGCAAAATATTGGGTACCCAATGCTCATGAAGAGGGACATGTCATGGAGATGGTGGTCACTCAAGGCTCTTGGGAGGCTTGATCAATCTCTTGGATGGGTGTGCCATTTTGGTTGTTGATTAGCTTTGTTAATTGCTTCAGATGAAGCCAGGTAGCTCGACCGAAGGTGGGTTGAAGCCATGCTGACAATTTGGGAGGCCTTGCTGAAGCAGAGGATCCATGAAACCTCCTTCCAAAACACCTACACCTTGCCGAAACAGCCACGACCTAGGCTGCAGGTGAAGGCTCACACGGGTTGCTTCTAATCAGCCCTCCACTCAAAGATGCATACGTTCCTTCAGGCTCTTCCCCTTTTCCAAAACCTTTCCAACACTTCAAGGCCCCAAACCACCATTTTGCTAAACCACAAAAGTCGACCCGACGAAGAACATGGGGTCACGAAAATTGCACACTTGCCGGAAAGGATGGTGCTGCAACTTCCGGAGTTGAATTTTTAATCGCTGAAGCTTGCCCTACAGCTCTAAAACCTCCCAAACGAAACCTGCCGATCAGCAGACATGTGCTACAGTCTGCTTCTCCACAAAATAATCCTCGCACCGGGCTCACGATCCCAAAGGTGCCGAAGTGGGAAACTCACACCTTCCTTTCCAAAACACCCTTGCCGAACGACAAGGATTGTGCAGAAGCCATTGAACAGCAAGGATTGTGACTCTTTGCAAATGTATAGACTGAATGAACTTGCCGAAGCTTGAGACAAACCGTGGGCTCACGAAAGTCCTAGCGGCCCGACCTCCTTGCCGAACGGCAAGGATTGTGTAAAAGGGCCACAAGCCTCACCTCACCCTCACGCATGCTTTCACGGTCGCGAAGCTAGCACCCCTGCCGAAGAAAAGCGCCCGATTCCTTCTTGAACCGGACGAAGACGAAGCCGGGGACTGCGATCACCGACACCTGCTGAAGGAGGACTGAAGCTGTGCTGCCGATGAATTGACGTTATGCTGCCCAAAACCGGCGAGCTCGCAAAACCGGCAAGGACAAGTGCCGTGCAACAACTCCTTCCCAGCTCCCTTGCCGAACGGCAAGAGCCTAGCTGAAACTAGGATATGGCCTCCTCCCAAATGTACAGCCTCTTAGCCGACCGTACAGCCCCCGAATGCACGGCTCAAAATTCAGGCCCAACCCAAGCCGCCACCTTCCCTTCAAAGACCTGGACCTAGCAACTTGTGCTCCAGCTACAGAACCTTACCGAAACAACACTTACCTCTCATTTTTTAACCCTTGCCGAAGCTACAGCAGCCCAGTTCCAATTCAATGAATGGCCCACACCTTGCCAAAGAACCGTATAGCACGATGGGAAGGAGGCCTCAAAATTTTCTCCGACACATGCCGAACGGCAAGGGTTGTGCAGAAGCTAAGGAAAGCCCGCGAATAAAACCTCCTTTCAAGGCCACGCCACAATATTCCTCCCTTACCAAAAGCCACCAAGTCTCCAAACTACCCGTGGCTTTTTGTGTAGGCAATGATTTGGCAAGGTATGCGCGAAATCCAGGTATTGTGGCAATGGCGGCACAGCCACAAACTTTTTGAAGCCCTTGCCGAACGGCAAGGTCTGTTGAAACCTACTTAAAATGCAACAAGGATGGCACAACGAAGCCTCAAAAGCCCAGCTCCAAACTCTTGCGAACACTTCAAAGGCCCAGAAGGCTCACGTCAAGCCCACCTTGGCCTACCTGCCGACGGTACCAAAAAAAAAAGATGATATTATTATTATTCTTTCCTAAATAATTTTTTTATAAAATTGCACACTTGCATTTTCCCTTTGGCAACCCCTTTGCCTTCGTCACCTCCGTGCCTAAGCACATTGTCATGTGACATGCAAGTTTTGTGTATTCGGCATCCCTTTGCCTTCGGCACCCCCGTGTCTAAACACATTACCTTGCGACATGCAAACTTTGCACATTCGACATCCCCTATGCCTTTGGCACCCTCGTGCATAGCCACCTTCCCTTGCGGCATGCAAGTTTTATACCTTCGGTACCCTCGTGCCTAGCCACATCGCCCTGCGACATGCAAGCTTTGTGTCGCATTCGGCATCCCCTATGCCTTCGGCACCCTCGTGCCTAGCCACATCGCCCTGCGACATGCAAGCTTTGTGTCGCATTCGGCATCCCCTATGCCTTCGGCACCCTTGTGCCTAGCCACATCGCCCTACGACACGCAAACTTTACACATTCGGCACCCTCGTGCCTAGGCACATCACCTTGTGACATGCATCTTACGCCTTCAGCACCCTTGCATAACAAACTGGGGACTTGCAAACCACTTGGGTTTTTGTTGCAAGTTCACTTCCTCCAATGTCCTTCTTACCCAGGGACTTGAGGGACTATGGGTAGTGCACTATATAGCTCGGAGGATGAACTATGGTGTTGCTCGGCCAGTACACTTAAAAATTACAAATCCCCAAGCAAGAAGTACCTTTTTACTCGCAAACTTGGGGGACTACTGTTGGTACCGTAACTGACCGAGCAACTTGTTTGCCTAGACCATCCACGTGTCATGCTTTGAGATGTCATCACTTCCAAAGCAGCCAGCAACCTGCCGAAGGAAGACACTTCCGAAGCAGCCAGCCTAATCTCCAGGGACACGTGTCACTACCAGAGCAAGCTACATAAGTCCCACATTGGAAAATTACAAAAGATGGAGACTTCCCCTCATCTATAAAAGAAGACTACTCTTTCCTTAGAGGAGGACAGACTGGCTCTTCGGGCTCTCTCTTGCTGGTCTGGCTTTCGGGTCCTGGGTCTCCGGATCTTGGGACTTGACCCCTGGGCTTCGGATTCCTAGCTTTATATCTTAGGCCCTAGGCCTTCTTCCATTTATCTTTGGGTCTAATCCCCTTGTACAAATGTAAACAAATATTATCATAATGAGAACATCTTCTTCGTGGACGTAGCCCATCATTCGGGTGAACCGCGATATCTTGTCTTTTACATGCTTATTTACTTTATTCACCTTAATTGTCGAAGGCAACAATCTGCCGAAGGCACATACACTTGTTGAAGATCCACGTATTCACACATCATCCAAAATTCCACCTCTATCTAAGTTGACCTCTCAAAAAGAGCATCAACAATTGTCGACCTCATTTATTTTTCCGACATTATTACCCCTGGCAACCAAGTCTGCTAAGGTAGTAAGTAAGTGATATTGAATCCCTTGTTCTCATGGCTACCAACTTGCGCAGTGTGGTCTTTGAATTTGAAAGCCAATATTTGTTTGAGTATAACCAATTTAAGGAACGTTTAGGTGATCATCTTCAACCGGGATTTGTTGGGACAATTACATCTAGATTCTTTACTTTAGGAGAAGTTGAGAAGGCAACAAACAATTATTGCGTAAGTAGAATCATTGGTGAAGAATGCTCTGCAACCGTTTACAAAGGAGTACTACCAGATAACACAGTGGTTGCAGTCAAGAAGTTCAGATATCATGGTTACAATTATAATGATAATGATGCAATTAATGAGGTGGCTGTTGCTTCTCTGATCAACCACATAAATTTGGTGAGGTTCTTAGGTTGTTGTTTCGAAGCACAAAGACCTGTACTTGTTTTTGAGTACATTCCCAATGGCACTCTTTATGAGCACATCCATAGACAAGTAGGCAAAGGATCATCACCACTTTCATTGGAGTTACGACTGAAGATGGCATGAGAAACCGCAGGGGCACTAGCTTACTTACACTCGTTGACTCCCACGACAATCATACACCGAGATGTGAAGACAACAAATATATTATTGGATGATAATTACACGGCAAAGTTGATGGACTTTGGATGTTCAAGATTGGTTCATGATGACACTAATCAACTGTCAACTTTAGTGCGAGGGACAGTCGGATACTTGGACCCTCAGTATCATCAATTATGAGTGCTAACAAAAAAGAGTGACGTCTATAGCTTAGCTTTGGAGTTGTCCTAGCGGAGCTATTAACAAGTCAAAAGGTATATTCTTCAGAGAGGGATGTGACAGAGAGATACCTGGCAAGCTTGTTTATATCCTCAATGGAAGAGGATCGCTTGAATCAAATTCTTGATGGTCAAATAATAGTCAATGAAGAAAGTTTTGAGACAGCCAACAAAAGCGGCCCATCTGGCAAAAAGATGTTTAAGGGATGAAGCGGAGGAAAGGCCTTCCATGAAAGAAGTAGCTGTGGAGCTTGAGGGTATACTGCACAATTTTATGGCAGTGGAGAGCATCAAGGGGGAGAACCTAGTTTCTCTTGATCTCCCAAAACAGACCAAACACTTCGCCACATTTAAATGTCTGTGTGTATTAGTGTTGTTTCACCTCTGGACATTTGATGACTTGGGTTAGTTTCTGTTTATATTTGTGCTTATAGTTTTTTATATGTATACATCTCATGTGAAATCATGTTGATGTTCAAATGGCAAGTTGTTTTTAGCTTTTCTCTGTATATAATTTAAGCCTCCATTATTTTCAAGCTGTATGTCACTATGTTGGCCCGGTATAATACATTTGATAGGACAAAACTAGCTTTTATAATAATTGGCTGGTCTGAGATAGCAGTGGATAAGATAAAGCTTTGGAATGAATGGCCCTTATAATTCTTCCACTTTCAGTTTCAGTCACTTTAAGAAAGTTTTAATTAAAGGGAGATTCACTATTATACCTAATATAGGAGCCCAAATTATAAAAAAACCCTATATAAAATGGACTTTAGAAACACACCCAAAGCCCATTTACAACATAACAAAAAGGCTTTTAACTTTTGTTAAATTACAAAACTACCATTGATTTCTTAAAACAAACTTAATCCCAAAACCTCATAAAAAAAACCTTAAACACTCAATAAGGCATCAAAGTAATTTAATAATCAAAATTAAATTCAATAGGGCTAGCTATCATTTTTTAGGGTTTTTTTTGGGTTTGTTTATAGAAATTAAATGGTGTAGGGTTTATTTATAGTTTTAGTGCTAAGAATGGGTATATTACTAAATATCTCTTAATTTAATAGCAATTTGCATGTTATACGTGAAGTTTTTTCTTTTTTCTTTTTCTTTTTTAATGGTCATTTGGGTCAGCAACCAAAAGATTATAGGGAGCATTTTTGCTCACCACTTTAACTCAAAGTGTATGATTACCACCCTTATCAATAATTGACACGTGTCAATAAGCATAACTATGGTTACATAAATCAAAGTAAAAATTAATCATGATTATGCCTATAAACATATGTCAATTATTAAGAAAAGTGGTTAATCATGGTAAGCATACAACATTGATTTTTTTTTTTTTTAAAGTCACTTTAGCCACAATTATTGTTCACAGTGATGTCGCCCCTGATTCACTACACTATAGTAGGAGGGAAGACAAAAAAAGCCTTGGGGATAAGGTTGATCATATATCAACACAAAGTCACAGATTATTTTATAAGGTTTTGTGGCTTCAGTTTGTAACTGTTGCAGCCCCGTGGATGATGGGGTTTAGGGTTGTTGAGCTTGATTCCACTGGAGTAAATCCCATGCTCATGTCCTTTATGGGTGATAATGATATTGTGCTTGTCATCTAAGTCTTCGATATTTTTCTTTAATATAAGCGATAATATAAACTATATGGGAGTCTCTCAAAAAAAAAAAAAAAAAACTATATGGGAGAGAGATTTCTCACACATACATACAACTATGGTGCTGTGGAGATTCGAACTTGAAATCTTTGGTTTGTAATTCAATACTCTTTTTCACTGGACAATACCCAATTGGCAAGTCCTCGTCATTTAAAAATTAAAAAAAAACAAACAAATGAAAGCAATACAAAACAAAGGAAAGAAAGAAATAATTAAATCCAATTATGCACATCAAATGGGGTCGTAGTGTCAACAAAGTAGTCGTCATATTATTATTTGCTTAAAAAAAGTAAAGCAATTTTTTTTTTGTTTTGAAAATTAGCGATAAAAAAAGTAAAGCATTTTTTGTTTTGTTTTGAAAATTAGCGATAAAAAAAAGTAAAGCATTTCTCTATCACTTCACTTACTACCATGTGCATGGAATTTTCCATCAAATAATTAGAGACGACCAGATGTTGACTCTAACAGTCAGTCTTTCCACATTTTCCAAGCTACGCCATTATTGTCGTGCTCTATGTCACTATGTTGGCCAGATATCCCAATATATTATGTTCTACACTTTTTCCATATTAAGTTTAGCTTTTCTTGTAAAGAAATGTTTGGTTTGAGATTGCAGTGCATAAAGATAAAGAAATGTTTTTGTGTACAGTAGCCCTTATAATGGTTCTGACGGCAAGTCGTTTTTAGATCCAAATTACTAATGGGTAATTCTCCAAATTAATGTGACTAATTGATTTCAAAATGAAAGCCTATAACTTAGTTTTGTGCTTCTAGGATGTGACTAAAGTTAATCTGCTTCAACCCTAATTTAAAGACACTAATAGAAAATCTTCACGTCTATGGCATTGGAGTTGTCCTAGCAGAGGTACTTGTTGTGACAGGACCCGCCCCGAATTTCCTCGGAAAACGGGACGGATCCCGCCTATGATTCCGGCATTCCGCAGATGCCGGGCCCACTTACTAAAAACCGAGACTTTCTACTAAAATTTTGGCAGTCTCCCCTATAAACAGGACAAATCCCAAATTTCAAACATGTCAAAAACACAGATATTTACAACCCAACAGCCAGCATGCATTACACAAAGCATAGTGCTACAAACTATGGCCTCCGACCTCAAAATACCAAATCCTAACAGGGCAATAACAGAGCATCTAACAGAATTCAAAAATTTACAAGTAGGAAGGAAGTTTAACAGATTTACATAGCAGAGAGGCTCCGAGAAGGCTCAAGTACTGAAGCTCGTGAAAACATGAGTACAAAACACGGCATTGCGGCTCGTTCCAATCAACTACTGGCTATGGGGCGCAAAACAGAAAATTGTGAGTAGACAAACAAAGTTTAGTTCAATTTAAACCAAAGTAATATAACCCCACCGTTAGAAAACCATGCATGAAACCAATGCATTAAATCCATCATGTTTGTACCATATCTGATCCTCCACTCATTCAACGACACGTGGATCATGAGAACTCACCCAAGTACCCAAGGCCTCGAACAATCGGCATCGGCTACGGATGGAATTGTCTCAAAGCTACCAACAGCTGCTACAGTCCCATCTTGTCTGCAATCGGTATGCCCTACCGATTCTGCACAATCAACCTCGAAGCACCCGCCCGAAATATCTAAGGACTCGTGTCAGCCCCCTAGGGCCCTCCCACGAGTCCCACATCGAAAGAAAGTACTAAGAGCATACAAAATGCCCTCTATAAATACACCCCTTCACCACAGTACAGGGGTAAGACTTTTCAGCTTGACTTATATACTATTATATTGTCAACAGCAAGAGCTCTTAGAAAACAATCTTACTTTGGCATCGGAGGGTCTTAGGCTGGTTCCACACCGGTTCCATAGATCTCATGAGTCTTCACTTCCTTCTATTCAGGATCAGCATCCGAAGACAGGAAGAATCTTCATCTCTCACTCAATCGATCTCTTAGATCGTCCACATCTCTTGTAAGTTGCACTCATCTCTATCCGTTCAAGTTTTAGTGCCAACAGATTGGCGCCGTCTGTGGGAATCGCTTATCGATTAACCCATATCTCAAACCGAAGAAACTCTGAGACCAAAAAATGAATCCATCTTCGGCCCTCCCTACCGATGGCCCCATTCTTGGCCCCGGTGGTGAGCCAAGCACAGCTCCTTTACTCCAAACGCCACGAACAGAGACACCTGCTCGGCCAACCACTCTGGAGGCTCGCATGGAGACTCTACAGCAGGAAATGGCAAAGATGCAGGAGCATAACAACATCCTCGCCTCTAAACTTGATGACACACAGAGGCAACTGCACGATCAACAAACGCACTCCACCCAACTGCAGATCGGTTTGGAGCAAACCATGCAGCATCGGCAGGAGAAGTCGTTTAAAAGCGTGAGGAAGCCCAGTGCTCAGGAAAGAGGGAAACAGCAGGTCGCAGACAAACCAACTGCCTCCCGAAGGCTGTTCGTACCCTCCCCAAGGGAACGCCATCCGGCACCTCGAGTTTACTCCGATTGTCGCGACAGGATCAACGAACGGCGCAGGGAACGGCAGCCCTCACCCATCCAGATCCAAGCGAAACTCAACGATCGGCATCTAGAGGCTCTCGGACCAAAATCCCCCCTTCGCCGAAGGTATGAGACGGTCGGCCTGGAAGAAACGGACGAATCAGACTATGTTCCTACTTCGCCAGGGACCACAATCTCCTCCCGATCGAATAGAAGGGACGATCGGCACACCGACGGTTACAGGAGAAGCCCCAGCCGAACGGTACACCACCAGGGACCACAATCTCTAGGCCACAATACTGGCCACCACCCAAGGAACCGAGCGATCGAGCCCTTCAGAGATGATCTTCCATCTACCGATCCCACCATTCGTCTCCTCCTACAGAAGATGAACCGCATTGAGGAGGAACAGAATCAGGCAAGAACACCGACTTGGGGAACGGTACAGCCAGGACCGTTCACCAATCGCATCCGAACTTTCAGACACGAAAAGGAGGTTCAAGCACTTCGGATATCATTCTACTCCGGGGTGGAGGACCCTGTTACTCACATTCACACCTTCCAATCGGCCTTAGGTTGCAAAGGGCTGACGGACGAGGGCCAATGCTTACTATTCCCCTCCACCCTGACCGGCGCAGCTCTCAATTGGTTCTACCGAATGGAGCCAGGACGATGAGCCATTGAGAGAGTATGCGGCTAGGTTCAGCCATGAATACTCCCGATGCCCAGAAACTGACGATAGAGCAGCCTTCGGCGCCTTCAAAAGCGGTCTTCGGTCATCTCAGTTTCGGTATCTGGTCCATAGCAGCAATTGGACCACTTACTCCGAGTTAATGAAGCAGGCAGCTATTCACGCCAAGGCCGAACATTTCAACTCCAGGGGATCGGCTTCGGCTCTACCAACCAAAGCGGCATCGATCGATCAACCTCCAACGCAACACTATGACCGATTCCCGGCGAACCGATCAGCAAACCAGGCCTCCTACCGAACGGCAGCCCCTGTCTCTGCTTTTTCCACACCACGAAACAAGCGGAAGGACCACTTCCGGGATCGGCAGGACAACAACAAAAAGGGCAAGGACCCCGACAGGCGAAACGCCTTCGGCGATCCGAAGAAGAATCTGCCAGAGGGAATCTTCACTTTGCTCAACACTACTTACGAGCACGTTCTCCTGACCGAAGGGGATATGATACCGAAGCCGAACAACCGTAAGCTTCCTCGACAGAACGAGAAGGACACCGGGGTGTTCTGCCGATATCATCAATACAACGGCCACGACACCGAATCGTGTATAGCACTTCGAAAAATTGTCGAACGCCTCATCAACGACGGCAAACTGAATCAGTACTTGGGCCCTAAACCAGCAACGGACAAACCATCCAATCGGCAGATCAATATGATCAGTGGAGGGACTCCCATCGCTGAAACTAGCAATCGGTCTGTAAAAAACTACATTCGTGCCGTTCGGCATCCCCAGATCCTGAGCATAACGGACGGACGCAATGACAAAATTCAGCGGAACGGTTGGGAACCGATCGCCTTTTCTGAAGAAGAGGAACGAGGAATCATCTTCCCCCACTCTGACCCCATGATCATACGGGCTGATATCTCAGACTTCGATGTGGGCCGAATCCTCATAGACACAGGTAGTTCAGTCAATGTGCTATTCGCCGACGCTTTCAGCGCCCTCGGCATAGACCCTCGGCATCTGAACAAAGACATCACACCTCTCCTAAGCTTCTCTGGCGACGTGGTCGAACCAATCGGAAGCGTTCAGCTCCCATTCGCCGTCGGCACCATCCCCCGACGAACGATCATCTACACCCATTTCCTAGTGGTCGACTGCCCAACGGCATACAACGCTATCATCAGCAGAACGGCACTCACGAAAATGAAGGCCATGCTGTCACCACACATGCTCCTCCTCAAGTTCCCCACACACGCTGGCGTTGGCCAAGTGCGAGGGGATCAATTGAGCGCACGGACATGTTACGTTTCGGCAACCAAGGAATCGGCAAGGGCTACGCTCCGGGAAACATATTCGGTCGCCACCAACATGAGCCTACCGAACGGCAGGGGAACGGACAAACCAGATGACCCCCGGGATGAGGCCGTGACCCCACAAGCGCAACCCGCCGAAGATTTAGAATCGGTCACCCTCTCCGAAGCACAACCAGACCGACAAGTCCGCATCGGTACCAACCTGAGTTCGGCACTGAGGACCGATTTTATCACCTTCTTGCGCGCCAATACAGAAGTCTTCGCTTGGTCATACGATGACATGCCTGGCATCGCCCCGGACGTCATCAGCCACAAGCTCAGCATCTGCCCCACTTTCAAACCCATCAGACAGAAACGGCGGGCCTATGATGCCGAACGGTATGAGGCAATGCGCGTCGAAGTCGAGAAGCTGCGATCAATCGGCTTCATCCAGGAAGTCACTTACCCAATTTGGCTAGCAAATTCGGTCTTAGTCAAAAAATCAAACGGCGCTTGGAGAATGTGTCAAGACTATACCAATTTGAATAAGGCTTGCCCAAAGGACAGCTTCCCTCTGCCAAGGATCGATCAGATGGTAGACACCACGGCAGGCCATGAACTTCTCAGCTTCATGGATGCATACTCAGGGTACAACCAGATATTCATGAGCCCTGCCGATCGCGAACATACGGCGTTCATCACCGACAAGGGACTTTACTGCTACAAAGTCATGCCGTTCGGCTTAAAGAACGCTGGGGCAACATACCAGCGATTGGTCAACAAGATTTTTTCTGAACTCATCGGCACCTCTATGGAGGTCTATGTAGACGACATGCTGGTCAAAAGCAGAACGGCTAATTCTCACCTCCACAACCTCTCGCTCATGTTCGGCATCCTGAAAAAATACAACATGCGCCTCAACCCAAGTAAGTGTGCCTTTGGCGTCTCCTCAGGCAAATTTCTCGGCTTCATGATCAGCCAACGAGGAATCGAGGCCAACCCTGAAAAAATCAAGGCATTACTCGACATGCAGACACCGAAGACGCAGAAGGATATTCAGAGCCTGACTGGGCGTGTCGCCGCTCTGTCCCGATTCATTTCGAAGGCTACTGATCGGTGCGCTCCATTTTTCAAGGCCCTCAAGGGAAGCAAACGGCAGATTGTCTGGACTGCCAAATGCGATCGTGCCTTTCAAGACCTCAAGGCCTACATGAGCAGAGCACCACTCTTATCCACGCCTCTTCCCGGCGAAGAACTCATCCTCTACCTCTCGGTTTCGGCAACAGCATTGAGCTCTGTAATCATCCGCAAGCCGAACGGCATAGAGCTCCCCATTTTCTACACTAGTCACGCCTTGCAAGACGCTGAGATTCGGTACCCCGAGTTAGAAAAACTCGCCTACGCTCTCGTCCTTTCGGCACGCAAGCTTCGGCCATACTTTCAAGCTCACAGCGTTACCGTTCTCACCAATCAGCCTCTGCGCCAGATATTACAGAAACCAGAAACATCAGGTCGGCTAGTCAAATGGGCCATCGAGCTCGGCGAATTCGACATCCACTACCGTCCTTGTCCTGCCGAGAAAGGACAGGCCGTAGCCGATTTCATCTCTGAGCTGACTACGTCCGAAGAGCCAGATCCGAAGGACGCCACCTCAGATTCATCTTCGGCAGCACCGGTCGCCCATCCGACCGAAGGAATATTTGATCCATCAATTCCCCTTTGGACTCTCTATGTAGACGGTTCGTCCAACCGACAAGGCAGCGGAGCTGGCTTGGTACTAAAGGCCCCTGACCAGACAACCATCGAATATGCCATCCGATTCCAATTTCGGACTTCCAACAACGAAGCCGAATATGAAGCCCTGTTGGCAGGCCTTCGGCTAGCCAAAAGCATGGGTGCTCAGCAGCTCAGGATCTGTAGCGACTCACAACTTGTCGTCAACCAGATACTGACTGAATTTGAAGCCAAGGATACTTCGATGGTTGCATACTTGACGCACGCTCGCCGATTGCTCCACCACTTCACGGCGTATCAGGTTCAACAGATCCCCAGATCCGAGAACAGCCACGCCGATGCTCTATCTCGCCTCGCATCGGCAATCGACGACAACGTGGGCCGCCATGTGCCGATCGAAATCCTCGCTCATCGCAGCACCACCGACGGCGAAGTACATGCCGTTCGGCAGGACCCAAGTTGGATGGATTCTATCCACGCCTACCTTGCAAACGGAACGTTGCCAGACGACAAATCCGAAGCTAAGACTATCCGCCGCCGATCGGCACGATACCTCCTTCTGAATCAGACTCTCTATCGGCGCGGTCATTCCTTACCATTGCTTCGGTGCATGACCCCGCAACAAGGAAACTACGTCCTACGAGAGATTCACGAGGGAGCCTGTGGGGACCATTCTGGCGCCCGATCGTTGGCTTTCAAAACCATTCGGCAAGGGTACTACTGGCCGACTCTCCATGCCGATGCCACCAGACTTGTCCAGAAGTGTGACCATTGCCAGCGCTTTGGTTCCATTCCAAAATTACCTGCCGAGCCACTGACTCCGATTGTCAGCCTATGGCCCTTTGCCCAGTGGGGTTTAGATCTCATCGGCCCTATGCCCCAGGGAAAAGGACAGGTCAAATTCGCCATCGTCGCTGTCGACTACTTTACCAAGTGGACCGAAGCCGAAGCATTGGCAACCATCACTGCAGCCAGAGTCGAGCACTTTGTATGGAAGAACATAATCTGTCGGTTCGGCCTTCCGAACGCCATCATCACCGACAACGGTAAACAGTTCGACTCCTCTCAGTTCCGGTACCTTTGCCACCGATTCAACATCAACTTGTTCTTCGCTTCACCCGCGCATCCACAATCAAACGGCCAGGTCGAAGCCATCAACAAGATCATCAAGAAGACGCTAAAGAAGAAACTTGGGGCAGCTAAAGGAGCCTGGCCCGATCTACTTCCAGAGGCGTTATGGGCCATCAATACCTCCTACCGACGGTCGACAGGGGAAACCCCCTTTTCCCTCGCTTTCGGTACCGAAGCTGTTGTCCCAGTCGAAATCAACGCACCCACGTGCCGAACGGCATCTTACAGTCCAACACAAAATGAGACGCTGCTCGCACTCAACCTCGACCTTGTTGACGAACACCGTTCCCAGGCTCAGCTTCGGAATGCCGCCTACAAGCAGAGAACTTCCCGATACTACGATTCACGCGTCAAACGCCGATCATTCAAAGTGGGGGACTGGGTCCTACGCAAAGTCTCTCTCGCCACCAAGAACCCCAACGAAGGCACCCTAGGCCCTTCATGGGAAGGCCCTTATGAGGTCATCAACGTCTGCCGACCGGGAACTTACCGTTTGCGCGGTACCGATGGCCACACCCTCGGCCACCCTTGGAATGTAGAGCATCTCAAATACTACTACAAGTGATCACACCTTCGGTCTTCACCTTCGGTCGTCACCTTTGTACAAGTGATTGCACCTTCGGTTTTCACCTTCGGTCGTCACCTTTGCACAAGTGATCGCACCTTTGGTCGTCACCTTCGGCCACCTTTGTAATCGGTTTATCATTAATACAATCCCTATTCTATACATACGGCATCACCATACAGCAATATCATATCAAGAATATTCTACATACGGCATGCACACATACAGAATAGTGGAGATAAACGAATAAAACCAAAGCAAAATTAACATAAATAAACTTGCCACGAAGGACAAACTGTATCAACAACATGCCGTTCGGCATATGTCAAAAAAATAGTTTATACATCTTCCAAAATGGCAAAACAAAAATCCTACTCTAAGGGGCAGCAGGTTCGGCATCAGCGGCTGCACCTTCGGGTCCAGCACCGGCATCGGTCGAGGCTTCGACATTCGGCACGCTGCTCGCGTTCGGCGCTGGGCGGTTCCCTTCCTCCTCGCTGCTGGATTCGGTGTCATCAGCTTCCTCCGACTCGGCATCCTCGCCCTTGTAAGCCTCCACCATCTCCTCGGTCACACCCTCTGGCAACGGAGGTGGGTCCCGAAGGAAATTCAGGTTAAGCCGCTTGTCAGCATTATACCGTTTGAATCGATAGACAAAGTCATCGCACTGCTCCATGACTTCTTTGTCTACCAAACGCGTGAACTCTGCTGGCGATCGGTACTCAGCAACGGCTTTCACCTTCGCCTCCTCCACCTCTCTACCATGCGACCGTTCGGCCGCATCCAGGGCAACCTCAACGGCAGCCTTGGCCTCCTGTGCCGCCAACAGCTCCAGCTCCGTCGCCGCTACCTTCGAGGAGAGCTCGGCAATCTTTGCTGCATTCTGCTCGGCAAGCCGCCCGGCTTCCTGAACGAGCTTCTCCCCTTCGGCAACCTTCGAACGGCACTCCTCGAACCTCTTCTGATGCCGTTCGGCAGCATTCACAGCCCTCTTGGCACAAAGCCACATATCCATGTTAGCCTGCAACACAAAAAAGGAAACATTATTACATGCCGAATCTTCAGATACTTGGGGTTTAAAAAGCTCGCTTCTACACCTACCGCTGCTTGGAGTCGGAAGGCCCGACCGGTCTGTTCACGCAACGTCTTCGTCGACAATTGCTCGATCTCTGACAGCTCCATCTGAGCGCCATCGATCATGCAATTGACGAACGGCACAGCCTTCCGAGGGCAAGCTATGTTGACCGGCCCCTCCTCTGCCTCTTCGTCATCAGGGATCTGTACCGATGTCCCCTCGTTCGGACCCCTTGGCCGTTTTGGCATCGGCGTGGCATCGAGGGCACCCTCGATCATCCTTTTGCCGGTCATTTGGAGGTGGGCCTCCCGAACGATTTCGGCTTCGGCCGCCTTCTTCTCACGACGGCGATCAGCCACCGTCTGGTCATCAGCCGAAGCTACCGCCTTCTTCTTCGGCCTAGGGGACTGACCCTTCTTCTGCTTCGGCGCACCTTGCCCCTCTAGCCGCCTCCTCGTCGCCTCACTCATTGGGCGTCCACCTGCCACTGCAACAAACCAAAGTCAGTATGGAAACGGCAGTTAAGCAAAAGACAAGTTATACATGCCGAACGGCATCTCTTACTCTGCCTTGCTTCTTCTTCCTCTTCCTCCCTCACCCTCCGATCGTGTTCAGCCCTACCGATCAGGCCTGCCTTGAACAGATTCCGGAAGTAGAGCAGCTCCTTAAAAAAGCGATCTTCTTCGGCAATCTTTACACGCACCCGCTCTATCGCCTCTATCTCACGGATCGGTGCGGCCGGCCGTGTCAAGGACACTGAAAAATAAGGGCAAACGGTTAAAAAAATAAAAAAAATAAAAAAATAAAAAATAAAAAATGGGGGAATCTATCCTGCCAAATGGCAGGGTCCATCCTACCGACTGTCTGAAAGCTCGTAGGGATCCGCCTCTCTACGATCACTCCTGGTGCCGATTCCCAGTCACCAGAAACGATCACCCGACGCTTCCGCCAGGTCTTTTGAGAGCTCGGCACCCCAACAACGAAGTGCCCACGCTGCCCTGCCGAAAGACAGTTGGACTGAACCCAACCCCCATGATCGGCACTCTTCGCCCTCGTCACACTATACAGCTGGGCCCACTGTTCGTAGCTTGGCTCCCCCTCACCAGCCAAGCTGAACGCCGTGATCGTCCCAAGCAGCGTAATCCAAAAATTTGGATTATACTGCCCTGGTGCATAGCCGATCGCCGCCAAGATCTTCTGCACCGAATGTCTCAACGGCAGCCGAAGCCCGTGCTTGAAGACATCGGTGAAGAAGACCACGCCCTTGTCATTATCGCTCAAGGACTCCAACGGCCCCGGAATTCGCATCCCTACCGATTCCGGAATATTATACTCCGACCGAATCTTAGCCAACTCAGATTCGGTCAGCGTGTTCGGCTCTAAGTCATCTACTCCGAACACAATCTCCAGTGGCTTCGCCATCGGGATCCGTTGCCTACCCCTGACAACCATCTTCATGCACTCTCGTCGAAGTGGCCCCAGCTTCGGCATGCACTCTTGCTCTCTCCACTATTTCACAAGAGCTCCCAGAATCGGTACTCTCACCCCCCTCAGACGAACTCCCCTGGGACGATTCTTCCTCAAAGGCCCCTGGACTACGTCTACCCTCGGATTCGGTATCTGACATCTACAAACACAAACGAAGGGAAACTAAGTGCTATGCTAGAATCAAAATCCTATTCTACCTCCTAAACACTTCTGTTCATGCTTGTTCATACTTGTTCATGATTTATTCAAACAAAGTTCATCAAAATCAGCACTTTGATTCATGAAAACACGAAAACAAAGCAACATACCTTGTTTGCACGGTGGTTTTAGCCTGCCGGAAATCGCCTCCGCCTTGCTCAAACTCGCAGGAAATCGCCCACTCAGCCTTGCACGGTTGCCGGGAATCGCCTCTCACAAGCTCTCTATGCTCTCTAAAATTTCCAAGTATTCGAACTCTCGTCTACTCCTCATATTTATAGAGCCGATCCAGCATCGGGAAGCGAAGCGTCGCATCGGGAAGCGAAGCGTCGCATCGAGACACGAAATGACGCGACCCTTCACAGCCATACCGACACGTGTCACGCATGCATGAAGAAAGCCAGACATTGTCAGTCGCTACGTTTCAAACTCTTAGCGACCCTTCAACTTCCCGAACGTAACATATTTTGCCACCTTCGAGCACAACTCCACTAGCGAACTGTAGGCGCACATTGGATGATTCCTCAATCACCTGTCGTGCCGAACGGTAGGCGCACATTGGATGATTCCTCAATCACCTGTCGTGCCGAACGGTAGGCGCACATTGGATGATTCATCAATCACCTCTCGTGCCGAACGGTAGGCGCACATTGGATGATTCCTCAATCACCTCTCGTGCCGAACGGTAAGCGCACATTGGATGATTCATCAATCACCTCTCGTTCCGAACGGCAGGCGCACATTGATGAGTTCTCACTCACCTCTCGTGCCGAGCGCCGTCCTTTTTCCAAGCTCACTCGCTCAGGTACTTGGGGGACTACATGCCACCATCGCCAACAACAAGACCATTGAGTCCGGATCAGGAGGCCGAAGACAGATTCAAGTCCCCAACCGAGAAGCTTCTCAATCGGCAACTTGGGGGACTACTGTTTGTACCATATCTGATCCTCCACTCATTCAACGACACGTGGATCATGAGAACTCACCCAAGTACCCAAGGCCTCGAACAATCGGCATCGGCTACGGATGGAATTGTCTCAAAGCTACCAACAGCTGCTACAGTCCCATCTTGTCTGCAATCGGTATGCCCTACCGATTCTGCACAATCAACCTCGAAGCACCCGCCCGAAATATCTAAGGACTCGTGTCAGCCCCCTAGGGCCCTCCCACGAGTCCCACATCGAAAGAAAGTACTAAGAGCATACAAAATGCCCTCTATAAATACACCCCTTCACCACAGTACAGGGGTAAGACTTTTCAGCTTGACTTATATACTATTATATTGTCAACAGCAAGAGCTCTTAGAAAACAATCTTACTTTGGCATCGGAGGGTCTTAGGCTGGTTCCACACCGGTTCCATAGACCTCATGAGTCTTCACTTCCTTCTATTCAGGATCAGCATCCGAAGACAGGAAGAATCTTCATCTCTCACTCAATCGATCTCTTAGATCGTCCACATCTCTTGTAAGTTGCACTCATCTCTATCCGTTCAAGTTTTAGTGCCAACACATCATAATCATATATATATATATATATATATATATATATATATATATATAGTTTGCTCAAACCGAGCTAAATCCGAAATCCAGTGAAACTATCAACCATCCAAACCTTTCCTTACAAATCTCAAATCAAACTCTCGAAACACGTGCCCACTGACACGACGAGCAGGGAAGTATCCTCGCTAAAAAAAACAAGAACAAATGCATAGCTATATATAATAGATATATATATATATATATATATATATATATATATATATATATATATATATATATATTATAAGAGATATAATATAAGTATAAGACACACCTAATTGTACCGGGGAAACAATCCAACAGGGGATTGTTGACTAGTCCACATGTAACAGCTCTCAAAACGACCATGTGGCTAGGGACGAGCCGTCCAACCGGGGGGCTAACTCTCAGCCAGCACGTACGGACGAAAAATCAAGACCCGTACGTCTATAAACCGTCCTACGCGCGCAGACTACTCAATCAAGGGTCTACAGTGACATCCCGTCAAGGATGCCCCGGGTTCTGACATTTCCAAGTATCTCACATTTCCACAGTCCAGATACAATCCAGGGGGAGGTACACGGGGTAGTGCTTATAGCACTTCAAACCGACAATCTATACTCACATCTTTCCACATCTCATAAAAACAATCCCGTACTTCCCACTCATAACCCAACAAGATAGGTAGCAATTTCTCAAATATCAGTTGTATATACTCAAGATACTTAAAATGTCAAAGCCCAGATAATATACCAAATACTTTACGAAAATAATAGTTTCACTTTAAAGCACAAGTTGACTTTCAATAAATCCTTAAATTCTCATGCATGCAAATTCCAAGATAAAATCATGCTATTTATTTGAAAACAAAGTCCACTCACAAATAATCCCAAGTTGCGTGACCCTGAGAGGGTCCTGCCTGCTGTGAAGGCAGAGTCGGATTACCTATTTCAAAATATGAACACGATATTAAAATCCAACTCTTCAAAATAAGACTTTAAAGTAAAATCCTAATTTCCCGGGTTTCCCTTAAATACGAGGAACGAGACGTCCCTCATGCCCAACTAAAGGTTCCAAGCGCTGGAAAAGTCTCAGAAGACACTCGGTCAACCAGACTGTTAAAAATTTAAGTTGATGAATCGGAACATCTGGGGCTCCGATTCACGATCCGCGAGTTCCTATACGATTCTAGGAATACAAGGAACAACATACGTGGAATTAGGTTTGATCCAACTGTCCAAACACATCAAACCCGAAAATCACAGAATATGTCTAATTCGTTTGAGGCTCAAACGATATCCAAATTGAGATCTGTAAACCCCTACGCGCTCGTGACAACACAAGGATCATTTTGGGATAAAATGTGACCTCTTTCGGACTGTCCACGCGCCGCCCCACGCGCCGGCAGCGCGTGGGTGGCTTGATCACTGTTCAGGTGACCGGAAAAACTTAGAATCTTGGCTCCAAACTCCTACCCTAGGTAAAACCCCTAATTTGGAGTCACTTTTGTTCTTGGGCAAACCCCAAATTCTTGACGAAAGTGGCCGGAATTTCAAATTGAAAACCGGCAGATTTTAGGGTTCGAATTCGAGTTGCTAAACTTAGAAATCAGCCAAAACCTACCCAACAGCCAGCTAGAGCACGAAAAGTTATCGAAAATCCATACCTCACTTGTCGAAAATGGTGGCCGGACGGCTGGAAGTTTTGCGATTTTCCGGTGACTTTTCTGCGTTTTCCGGCAAGTCTCGACGGTTCCAGGAGCTGTGCTGGGCGGGGAAGAGAAGGAGATGGCGGTTCGAATGGGACCGGTATCGGCTCAGGTGGCGGCCAATGATGGTGGCTGCGAAGGTGAGGAGGCGGCTGGGCAAAACGAAGAGGAAGAGACGCACGGGAGAGAGAGAGAGAGAGAGAGAGAGAGAGAGAGAGAGAGAGAGAGAGAGAGAGAGAGAGAGAGAGAGAGAGAAAGGAGCTATGCTGGCCGGGGAAGAGAAGGAGATGGCGGTTCAAATGGGACCGGTATCGGCTCAGGTGGCGGTCGGTGATGGTGGCTGCGAAGGTGAGGAGGCGGCTGGGCAAATCGAAGAGGAAGAGACGCATGAGAGAGAGAGAGAGAGAGAGAGAGAGAGAGAGAGAAAGGAGCTGTGCTGGCCGGGGAAGAGAACGAGATGGCGGTTCGAATGGGACCGGTATCCGCTCAGGTGGCGGTCGGTGATGGTGGCTGCGAAGGTGAGGAGGCGGCTGGGCAAACCGAAGAGGAAGAGACGTACGGGAGAGAGAGAGAGAGAGAGAGAGAGAGAGAGATGAGAAAAAGAAAAAGGATTTTTGATTTTTATCCAAATAAATTTTGAAATAATTTCAATTAGGCCCTTGATGATTTTTCAATCGTAACTTCTTCGTTTGAAGTCCGAATTGAGCCTACCGCGTGTCTACGGACTCGGCTCAGTACAACCTTCCTAAAAACACCACTTGCTGCCCCAAACTCTCTCCGGATAAAAATTGACCCTTTTTGCCCCCACTTCAAGGGCAAAAATTGGAAATTCCATTTTTAATTTAATTAATTAGTGAATAGTCTTTAAATTTTGGGTCGGGATGTTACATGTTGGCGTGAGCCATAATTCATGGATTCTGTGATCCCTGATTTACTGATGCAATTCACATTACCTAATTAAAATAATTACCTAGTTAGGATTCCTTGTAATTAGCTAATTACTTTTCCTTGTAGGAAAATTCAACTTATATATATATATATATCCTCATCTTGTTTCTGTTGTTAGTGGAAGGGGATAGCTTGAATCAAATTCTCGATCAGAAAAGACTAATCGATGAATGAGATATTGAGACGGCCAAAAAAGCTGCCGATCTGGCAACAAGATGTTTAAGTTATGAAGAGGAGGAGATGCCTTCCATGAATACAAGGAAAACAAGTGGTATCCTAATTACATAATATCTATACAAAAGGAAAAATAAAACCCAAATAGAATAGGATATACTCTACTCGCCAACACTCCCCCTCAAGTTGGAGCAAAGACGTCACGCATGCCCAACTTGTCAAGCGAGTTGAGAAAGATACTTGTAGAAACAGCTTTCGTAAGAACATTAGCTAACTGATACTCTGAACGGATGAAAGGGAAGGACACAATCTCTGCATCCAACTTTTCTTTAATGAAATTTCGATCAACCTCCACATGCTTTGTACGGTCATGTTGTACAGGATTATGAGCAATTGCAATCGCAGCCGTATTGTCACAATATAAATCCATGGGTTTATTAGGCCCACAACCAAGGTCTTTCAACAATCTCCTTAACCATAGTAACTCAGATACACCATGGGCCATTCCCCGATACTCAGCCTCAGCACTAGATCTAGACACCACCTTTTGTTTCTTGCTCCTCCACGTAACAAGATTGCCACCCACAAACATAAAATACCCAGATGTCGAACGTCTATCTGTGGCTGAACCTGCCCAATCAGCATCTGTATACCCTTCTACATTTGTATGGCCATACTTGGAGAAAATTAACCCCTTGCCAGGAGTTACTTTCAGATACCTTAAAATACGAGTCACAGCCCCCATATGATCTACACTAGGAGAGTGCATAAACTGACTTACTATATTTACAGCATAAGCAATATCTGGACGAGTATGAGCCAAATAAATCAACTTCCCCACAAGTCGTTGATAACGTTCTTTATCAGTCAGAATTTGATCGGGATATATCCCCAACTTATGATTTTGCTCACTAGGGGTATCAATTGGTTTACAATCCAACATTCCAGTTTCTGCAAGTAAATCCAAAACATACTTTCTTTGGGATAGAAAAATACCATGTTTAGATCTGGCAACTTCAATCCCAAGAAAATACTTTAAATCACCCAATGATTTCATCTCGAACTCAGAAGCCAGATACTTCTGAAGACTCTGTATCTCTACATGATCATCTCCAGTCACAATCATATCATCAACATAAATAATTAAAGCCGTCAATTTACCTTTATGACGCTTTAGAAACAAAGTATGATCAGAGTTACTTTGCGCATACCCAAACTTCTTCATAGATGCAGCAAACCTTCCAAACCACGCTCTTGGAGACTGCTTTAATCCATACAAGGATTTCCGTAGCTTGCACACCACACCCTCCTTAGAAGTCACAGGGATACCCGGCGGAGGATCCATATATATTTCTTCTTTGAGATCACCATGGAGGAATGCATTTTTGACATCAAATTGTAGCAGCGGCCAGTCACGGTTAGCAGCTAAGGATAAGAGCACGCGTACAGTGTTGAGCTTAGCTACTGGAGCAAAAGTCTCTGTGTAATCCACTCCATATGTCTGAGTATACCCTTTTGCTACCAATCTTGCCTTGTAACGGTCAATGGAACCATCAGCCTTGTGCTTCAAAGTAAACACTCATCTGCACCCAACTGCCTTTTTTCCTTTTGGTAAAGGAACTAACTCCCAAGTAGCATTCTTGTTCAAGGCTTCCATCTCAACATGCATTGCATCTACCCAGTTTTGATCAGATAGAGCATCCTGCAACTTAGTTGGCACACATACACTAGATAATTGACACAAATATGATGCATATGACTTAGATAAACGATGAGTTGACATATAATGGTTAATGGGATATTTAGACTTGGCATGTATATCAGGAGAATATTGTATTTTAGGTTTCCCACGGGTAGTACGTGGGGGCAAAGAATAGGTAGGCATATCACTAGAAAGTACCTCATTATCACAACTTGATTGAGGCAATGGCAGGGCAGAGGGGGGTATATTATCAATTTCATCTGTATGGGAGTCGCCAATATCACTGTTATTTCCTTCTGAGAGAGGCTCGAAAACACCAACATTTTTGTCTGGCGACCGGTCGTGGCTTTCTTGGCGACCGGTCGCATCACTCGTATCGGTACTGTTGTCGCTCGTCGACGCGGGCGACCGGTCGCTTCCTATGTGCGACCGGTCGTTTCCTTCGCGACCGGTCTCTTCCTCACTGCAACCGGTCGTTTCGCTCGTATCGGTACTGTAGTCCCAGCTCGACGCGAGCGACCGGTCGTGTCCTATCAGCGACCGGTCGTTTTCATCCTGTTCGCCTAAAAATTCCATATTTTCCAAATTCTTCAATTCACTCCTCCTCTCCCCCTGAATTGAAGAAGAGGGAGAAACATAATAGGGTACCTCTTCATGAAATGTGACATCCTAAGTGACATGTACCTTCTGAGTAGGCGGGTGATAACACTTATAACCTTTCTGAGTCGTAGAATAACCAATGAAGACACAGCGGAGAGCACAAGGATCAAGTTTACTCCTTTGATGAGAGTAAACATGAGCATACGCAACACACCCAAACACCTTCGGAGGTAACTTAGAGACTGAAACCGGAGGAGTGAAGGCACATAACACATCAAGTGGAGTATTGAAATCAAGAACCCGACTAGGAGTACGGTTAATCAAGTAGGTGGCGGACAAGACACCATGTCCCCAAAGATGATGGGGAACAGACATATCCAACATCAGAGAGCGAGCAACTTCAAGTAACTGGCGATTCTTCCTTTCAGACACACCATTCTGTTGAGGTGTGAATGGAGTGGTAGTTTGGTGAATGATACCTTGATCACGAAAGAATTGGGCCAAGGTATGATTCACATATTCACCGCCATTATCAGTGCGAAATACTTTAACACGAGCATGGAACTGAGTAGACACCATAGCACAAAAGTCAGGAAGAATAGAGGCAACATCATGTTTATTCTTCATCAAATACACCCATGTTAAGTGAGTGCAATCATCAATAAACGTCACAAACCAACGGAAACCATGAGAAGTCACACGAGCAGGACCCCAGACATCAGAATGTACTAACTCAAAAGACAAAGCAGCTTTATTATTACTTAAGGGAAAAACAGTACGGTGGCTCTTGGCCATTACACATGTCTCACACTTAAAACTGGACTCATCACAGGAGCGAAATAAAGATGGAAACAGACGCTTAAGGTAGCCAAATGACGGGTGTCCCAAGCGACGATGCCATAACCAAATTTGCTGTTTGTCTTTGACACTGCAACGTTGAACAGTATTAACGACACGATCACGAACTGGTGCAGAAGGTAATGTCAAATAATACAACCCCCCTATCCGTTTACCATGCCCAATCACCTCGTGAGTCTTGAGATCCTGAAAAGAGCAATGGGTAGGATAGAAAGTAGCAGAAGCATTAAGTGTATCAAGTAAACGACCAACAGATAACAAGTTACAATGGATATTGGGAACTAATAACGCACGAGACAAGGACAGAGTTGGGGTGAGAGAAATAGTGCCCTCGCCAGTAATTGGAGAGGGCAAACCATTAGCACTAGTTATGTACGGGTTACGGGTGTTACTAGACAACTCATCAAAAAATTTAGCATCATAAGTCATATGATCAGAAGCACCAGTATCAATTATCCAAGTATTAGAGCCAGTACCTGGAATAGAGTCAGAAACACGCAAATTTGCAGAAGCAGCAGTAGCACCAGCAGCACCAACAATGGAATTACCACCCATGATTGTAGCAGAAACTCAACAAATCACGCAGAGTATACAACAGATCACAGCACAGACACAAATATGGCAGATGCACGAAGACAGTAGAGGCACGCAGTAAAGGCACGAACACGACAGAGCACAAGGCACAAACACAGTAGAGGCAGATGCACGAACACAGTAGAGGCACAAACACGACAGAGCACACAGCGGAACACGGCAAAGGCACAGACACAAGAACCCTAAAAGAAATTAGGGCACACAGTAGAACACGGGCACAAGAACCCTAAAAAGAAATTAGGGCACAGAGTAGAACACGAGCACAAGAACCCTAAAAAGAAATTAGGGCACAGAGTAGAACACGGGTGGGCACAATACACAGGTTACCAGAAACCTGGCTCTGATACCAAGTCAAACAATATGGGTAGAATATTTTCAGATATATTTCATTCTCCAAAAGGAGGTATTTATAATAAGGTTACAAACCCTAGTAGGGTTAGACAAGGAAAACAAGTGGTATCCTAATTACATAATATCTATACAAAAGGAAAAATAAAACCCAAATAGAATAGGATATACTCTACTCGCCAACATGAAGTAGTTGTGGACCTTGACGGATTGCGCAAATTTATGGCAGAGTATCGAAGTGAAGAAGCTATTTTCTCTTGATCAACCACCTTGTAACCGAAAAAAAAAAGAAAAAAAGCAAAGGTACATTTGTCATTTAGAGATGACTAGCTTTATACACTAAACAGCAAACTACGAACTTGTGGGTTTTCATGGTTGCCTATTGCCCACAAAAATCCAAATTCGTGATTCTTAAAAGAGATTAAAATTTGGAGCTAAAAAACAAAATATAAAAAAATCCACTTGAAAGCAAGAAAATTGTCACGCCAAAGTTTTATGTGAAACCAGCATATGAAGCAAATGTCGGCGAGTAGCTCCCCAGGCGCGCGTCGTGGGGCTCGCTTGGGTTTCATGTGCTGCAACTACACCCACACATTTACGATGTGTCCACTGGTCATATGGTTTTTTAGGCTTCAGTGTATAAATGTTGTTAGTCCATGATGGTTGTTGAGGTCAATAAATTGTTTTAAAAATAATGTCGCTATACCAATTTTCATATCATAGAATGAAAGTGCATCTTACAACTTACAGAGAGTTCACAATATTTTATGAAAACTGAAAATAAAATTTATTACCCAACATATGTTTTCAGTTTTCAATTTTTTTTTAAAAAGTAATGTTTTTAATTTTGTACAGTGGATATTCCTTAAGATAAAGCAATGTTTTTTAATTTTGTACAGTAGCCCTTTTAACTGTTCTGACGGCAAGTTCAGATCCAAATTACTAATGGGCAATTCTCCTAAATAATGTGACCAAAATTGATTTCAAAATGAAAACCTAGTGTAAGGGTTTTTTCATTCCGGCAGCTACTGTGGCCCTGGGCTGCCGTAACGTAAAGAGCAAATGGGTGAAATTACCCCATGTGTTTGAGTTCAGAATCAGACCCCAAGAATGCTTCGAAAGGTTAGTGGAGCCTTAGGAAGCACGTTGGTCTCCTTCACCAATGAAACCAACAATTGCTTACAGATAAATTTTCTAGCTTGGCATAAGAGGCTTGTGGCATGGGAGCAAAGCAATCATGAGTTTAGCATTAAAGAGAGAGAGAGAGCTGTGAGTTCCTATGAGAAACAAGGGTTCTAAGGAAAGGGGGAAGGTATTTTGGAAGGATTTGTTGAAGAAAGAAAGAAAGAGGAAGGAAGGTGGGTGTGTTGAGCAGTTTCCAGCAGCTCGACGAGAGCTCTGTCAAACTTTGGAAAAGTCTAACAGGAACGAAAATGAGAGGAAATGGAGGAATAGGGCACAAATTGTAGGGTTTTGTAGGTGAGAGAGGAAGCTTGCTAGATGTGGGTTGGTTTTGATGAGTAGAAGATGGCTCCTTTTATAGCCGCTAGAAGCAAGGATTGAAATATCGGCCGATACACCGATATATCTGCCGATATATCGGTATTTTCAACTGTCAACACCGATATTGGGGGGTAAGGCCATATCTTCCCCTATATCGACGATATATCCCCGATAAGTACGATATCCCCAATATTTTGCCGATATCACCGATATTTCCCAATATCCATAACGGAATCCAAAAGAAAATTAGAAGTTTTGAAGGCAATTGAAGCAAATTGAAACCCAAAAATAGTTAATCCTTGCCCAGAATCCTATATTTATTAATATGAAGAATCTATGCACAGTCTACTGCCCACATACCTCCAATTCATCTGAAGAGGACATAACGATCAATTTTGGATCTATGAGCATAGGAACTAGACCTAGTACTAACTCAAATGAATCTTATGATGGATACAGTTATGTCATGTTTGATTATAGTGTAACTAGTTATGGAGCTCAAGATGATGAAACAGATTATGGAGCTACTAGTTAGGTTAATCCTAACTATCCCATATATGGGAGGACAGTAGGGAGCTCAAGAGAGGCCTATGTGCACCATGTTCAAACATGGCTTACAAACTGCTCGGGTTACATGACTTGGTATGACTATTGTATGAATCTAGATACTTGTTCCTCATTGTTTGAACCTCATATGAGCTCTTCATTTTTGTAGATGGACACTTATCTAAATTGTAATACAATGTTTAAGCAAACTATGGATTTATGCATGGTTTATTCATTCTAATCAACATTTTATTTTCAAATTTTTCATTAACGCACATTACATACCACTTATATTTCATCATATGTTTATCTTATTATTAGTAAATTTTGAGTTTTATTTGTTCAATACATTCATTGATAATGTACATAACATCTATGAAAGTTTTACATCAAAATTATGTGTTTCAATGCCTATATCTGTCATTTTTGTTGATTTTTTCCCGATACCTGAAACGATAACGATATATCCCACGAAATATCCGTAAATTGGAGGCCCGATATTATCTGCACGGCCGATATTTTAATCCTTGGCTGGAAGCCTTCCTTTCCCAAGAAACCCTAATGGTTTCTCTCCCATTTTGCTAAGTCTCCCCTTTCCTTTCCCTTCACTTCCTTCGACTCACCCCCATTTGTGAAATCCTTTTCTATCCAAACACACAAAGACAAGGTTTTTGGGAGCTCTAAGGCTTTTCCTGGAGCTGCTTTAGTGTTGAACACCATTTTTGGTTATCACCTCACCTTCTTTCCTTCCCTCTTCTATGACCAGACCTAGTGGGAGAAAGAAATTGGTAAGGGCGTTGGTCTGAAGGGTGTTTGGCTCAAGTATGCTTTGGTTTTTTGGATGGCTTGTGTCGGGATTTGTCTTTGGCCATGTGCTGGAGGCTCCCAGCAGCCCACTCACATGAGTAGCTTTGGTTTTGTCATTGTTTTTGTTTCCAGCTAAGTGCTGGAGAGATGGCAAATAGTTTCCTTGGTTACTTGGGCCTCTCTAAGGTGATGGGTTAGCCCATTAAGGGGATGGGCTAATTTCCTAAAGTGATGGGCTATTTTATTAAGGTGAAGGGCTAATTTTTCTAGAGTATTGGGCTTCCTTTTCTCTCTCTTTTATGATTACCCACATATTTGGACTCAAGAAATGGGCTTGAGTTTTGGGCTCCCAAGAAACCCAAAACTTTCATTTCTCGGCTCATCAATGGGCCTCATGAAAGCTTGTTACCATCCATACCACAACCCACTCAACAAGCCCCAGGCATTTGTGTGGCTTAGGCCCACTTAAGCTTGTAGCGTGGCTAGGTGTAAAATAATGATCTTCCACTTGGCATGACATGTCGATTGGCGTGCTCGAATTTTATTGCCTTTGAAAAGGGATATAATGCTTGACGGGATAATTAGCATGGGCTTTGTAGAGCTAGTGCCTTTTATAGGCTTATTTCAATTCTTATCGTGATGAATTATTTATTTGGCATGGCACGTAAACTATGGCTCGTGTGAGCATGCATAACAAACTTTTGCGTGCTCCAAGTCGGGTTTTTCTTAATAAGGCGTCGTACTGGGCTGAGAATTTATTCAGGCCAAACCTTAGATTTTTTGGGCCTCAACACCTAGCTAGAACTTAGTTTTGCGCTTCTTGGATGCCTTGGTATTTAGATGTTTGTGTCATCCGCGAGTTATGAAGAGTTTGTAAGTTAACGTTTTTTTGGAGTGGTGATTTTTCCACATCTTTTTTGTCCACTTACACTCCATTTTGTTTTGTTTTGTTTTTTTTTTTATTATATATATATAATACTTTTTTAATATAACATACCATGAGTATAAGTGAACAAAAGGAAAATTGGAAAATCGAATTTTTTTTTTTTTCAACTTTAAGTTAACGTCTGATTAATGAGAATAATGAAAATATTATTTTTAAAAAGACTTGGGGGGGGCCAATTCAATTTCTTTCTTTTTCTTTTTCTTTTCGGTCGGATGTCAATTCTGAACTTTAGATTTTTTGCACCCAACTGAGTGCTAGCCAGCTCGCCAGAGCAATTTCACTCTCAGCCTTGTCCATATTTCCCCCTTTCTTGCCCCTCCTATAATTTATGTGTTTAGTTGATCCCATAAGCGCCTAATTTCTGTGTCCGGAAGTTGGAGTTATGGCCAACCCCGATATAAGTTTAGTTGTGGAGAAGCCGGAAGAGAAAGCTGCTGCACGGTTTGGTTTCTTTAACTTCAAAACTATTTATATGCATTTTCTTGTTCCCTTTAAATAAATGCGGTATGAAACACGACTTGTATATCTGCGGTGGCTGTTCCACCTTGTAGAAAGCGTATTATATTTATGCGTATTAATTTGAGGGATATCTTAGTTTTATACAATTGTTTCCCAACTTAAAATGACTCCTTTACATTAATTTGTTGGTATTTTTTATTCAGTAATCGTTATTCAAATTCAGAGGCTACAGTGGAACAATCATTCATGAAAGATGAAGATGGATCAAGTAGAAAACGGTCGCCAAAATATGAGGAAATTTATGATCATAATCCTCAGGGGTCTTTCCTTCAAAAGTGGAAGAAGATATTTGTAGTGTCATGCCTGTTTGCTGTTTTACTGGATCCATTGTTTCTCTACGTTCCTATGATGAAGGATGATGTCAAGTGCCTGCAATTAGACAGAAACTTGAAGATAACCGCTCTTCTCTTAAGATCATTCACTGATCTTTTCTATATATTTGACATTATTGTTCAAGTTTGTACGTCTGACAACTTTTCGGGTTTAATTGATGAGTATCATCGCAGACAGCACTCGTTAGCTTCTGAATATGCCAGAGACTACCTGGGTTACGAAGATGTTTGGATAAAAAGAGCAAATGATGAAGTAACATTTTGGAGCAAATCTTTGGTAGCAATAGCTAAGACAATGTGGGGGTCATATGTTATCATAATTGACATTTTGGCTATTCTTCCGCTTCCACAAGTAAGAGAAGCCAGCCCTGTCTTGGAATTATTGTTTTCATAGACGAAAAAACATATGAAATTAAGACAACTTAATATCTTAATTCATGATTTACTATTTTACTCAGCATAATTAGATTTTAACTCTTTGTATTATTAATGTTATCCAGGTCGCAATTCTCGTTTTCTTTTCAAAAATGAAGGACGTGAGATCTTTGAACACAATAAGGATGGTTATCATGAACCTTTTTGTTCTATTACAATATGTGCCACGACTTATTCGTATCTACCTCTCATGTAAGGAATTTAAAACGACTCTTAAAGGAGATATTAGAGAGACTCCCATATGGATTAAAGGTGTCCTGAATTTCTTTATGTACATCCTTGCTAGTCATGTAAGTTTCAATATTAATATTTTGTCATGACTTTTTTTTATTTTTAAATTCCATCACTCTTGCTTGCTTTAAATAAATAAAAGGCCCGTATACTTCGTATTATTGATTTATATTGCTAAACACAATAACGTATCATAACATTGTTCTCCTTTCAATCCTTAGTGTATATTTGAGGATTCAAACCCTCACAATACTTAAAGTATGTTTAAAGGTGAAGTAGAGCAGAACATGTGAATCCAGTGCGTATCCTTAGCGAATCTGGACAGTTTTTCTCCTAGTTTTGGAGTCCTTTAAATTTCATATTCCTCCCATAATTCTACTAAAGCCCTATGACATATAAATAAACACTTTAGCGCTAGGTTATTAAAACGTGAGAATGCTAAGGCATCAAATTGGTTTTGAGTACTCAAGGGTGAGAGAAAAGAAAGCTAGGGTTTGTGAGAGATCAAAGGGGGTTCCTTGTTTGATTGAAGTACCTTTTAAACTTTTAAACGTTATTTAATTTCCTTGTTTGATTGAAGTTCATTTTTTCTCTATATTTTTATAATCATCTATGAGTCTAATCATATTAATTGACTATTTAATAGGTATTTGGTGCGATATGGTACTTTTTCGCTATTCAACGAGTGAGCATTTGTTGGCATGATGCATGTCGAAAAGAAAATGGATGTAGCGCTAGTACTTTTGGTTGTCATGACCATCACACATTCAGAAATATCGCGTTTCTTAATGATTTATGCCCTATAAGCCCAATGAATGCAACGCTCTTCGATTTTGGTATATATACTAAAGTCCTTCAATCTGGTATACCGGGGTCAACCAATTATTTTCAAAAGTTCTCGAATTGTTTTTGGTTGGGCTTGCGACATTTAAGGTTTGTATATTTTTCTGTGTTGTTTGTTTGGTCCGAAATCAATTTTTTTAGTTCGAATCATACAATTTATAACTTCACTTACTTTGTTGGAGAAGATTCTGGATTAAAATTGCACAGATGATATAATTTGTTGAATGAAAAGAAAACTTTAATTTTGATATCTAATATATTTCGGCATTTCATTTTTGCAGTTCTCTTGGTTCAAACCTGGAGCCTAGTATCGATGGATGGGAAAACCTCTTTGTGGCCTTTATTTCTATAATTGGCTTGCTTTTATTCTTATATCTCATTGGAAATTTGCAGGTTAGGGTTGAGTCTTATATTAAAATTCATCACATGGATTACTATAATTTGATTGCTTTTTCTTTTTTTTTTTCTTTTTTTTCTTTTTTTCGCATCTTTGAAATTGTGCAGGTTAGAACACCGAGTATTTGCATTCAAAGTTTTATTTAAAAATTTGCTTCTTGAATGTATATATATATATATTGGCCATCACATCTATATGCATATTGGCTAGATTGGTGTTGGTTTTTTTTTTTTAAAAAAAATTTGGTTCCTAATCAATAACATGAGCTACTTACTTGTTGTGGCACATAGACATACATGCAGTTGGAGACAGCGAGAATAGAGGCGCATAGACACAAGATGAAAGTGGAACGGAAGATGGAAGAGAAGAGTCGAGAGACAGAGTTGTGGTTATCTAAAAATGGCATCCCCAGAAGGTTGAACAAGGATATCAAGTCGCAGATCATGAACAAGGTACGACAAGAACTTGAAGAAAACAGGGATGCTGATTTGGACTATATCTTCTCTATTCTTCCATTGGATCTTCAGAGCCAATTTAAAAGTTATATGCCTATGGCTAGGTTGAAGCAAGTAAGTTCCTCCAAATTCACGAGTTTAATTAATTAGTATATATACATACAGAAAACTTGAGTTGAGGGACACTCTTGTATATATATATCAAAACTTTAATTCTTCTAAGATGTATTTGTTAAATAACTCTAATTCTAGGTGCCAATGTTTCGAAACGTGGATGAAATTGTGTTGAAAGCAACCTGTGGGTATCTTAGGCCCATGAATTATGTTAAAAATGATATCATTACTCGAGAGGGTGAACAACTTGAAATGATGCTCTTCATTGTGGACGGACTTGTAACCATTGAACAGAGAGATGGTTCTCCTAATAATTTGCAGCAACGAGGTGGCGGAGAAGTATGTGGAGAAGAACTTCTAGATTGGCCATTGTCAATCACATTTCCCGACGTACTACCCTTGGCATTGGAGTCTGCTACGGCAATAGGTGATGTTGAAGCCCTTGTTCTCAAGGCTAGCGACTTGAAGAATGTGGTTTATAAATTTTTAATGCAATATATCTTGAATAAGAAGTCTCAGATGGAAGGGAAGGGTCGATTGACAGAGATGTGGTTATCTGCAAATTGCGTCCCCAAAAGGTTGCATAAGGAAATGAAGTTGAAGATCATGGAGAAGGTACGACAAGAACTTGAAGAAAACAGGGATGCTGATTTCAGCCATATCCTCTCTATTCTTCCCTTGGATCTTCATAGCCAAATTAAAAGTTGTAAGCCTATGGCTAGGTTGAAGCAAGTAAGTTTCTCCAACCCATGACTCTAATAATTACTAGCCGCCTTTCCATATATATCAAAATAGATAGGGAGATTCACTATTATACCTAATATATGAGCCTAAATTATTAAAAAATTATATATGAAATGAACTTTAGAAACACACTCAAAGCCCATTTATAACATAATAAAGAGGCTTCCAAGCCCAACCCCAAAACCTCATAAATAAAAAAAACTCAAAACACTCAATAGGGCATCAGAGTAATTTAATAATCAAAATTAAATTCATTAAGGTCAGCTGTCATTTTTTGGGTTTGTTTATAGAAATTAAATTGTGTAGGATTTATCTATAGCATTAGTGCTAAGAATGAGTATATGACTAAATATCTCAAATTGATATTACTTGTGCCATCCATCCAAATAAGCATTTAATAATAACTTGTTTACATAAGCAGTGTTATCTATATATATAAAGCAAAAGGCAGAGAATGAAGAAACATTCAAAATACCCGAAAATGCTTTTGGTTAATCCAAACATTAAAAATTAAAATTATTAATTAAATGAGGATAATATGGTAAATTCACACTTTTTCATATTAAAAAAAAATTAAAATTAAAAGAAAAATCAAATAATGAATCCTATTTTTATGGAACACAACTACCCATTATCTTTTTTAATTCTAAAATAAATAAATTTTTTTTTTTTAAAAAAAAAAGGCCTCTCGCATATGCGGAAGTGCATGCGGAGAGGCTAGTACTTATATAAAGATAGAGTGAGATGTGGGGGAAATTTTGTAAACCTGTAAAACAAGTAATTAAACAAAAACTAACAGATTGATTAGTACAATCTCTAAGGGGAGAGATATGGTTCTGAAATTAGTATAATCAAATAATTAAATAAAAGGTTATATATATGATTGTAGATGAGAAGCATGAAAATTAAGGAACATCCATGGCATTGCCATATATGAATCTCACAAAACACCAAGATCCAGATACACACATCACATGAGACTCAGATCTAGAGAGATGCGACTGACAATATTGTAATTAGTATTCTTTCTGTATTCTTCTTAGATAAGATGTATGTATTTATTAATTCATTCTATTTCTAGGTGCCAATGTTGCGAAACATGGATGAACGTGTGTTGAGCAAAATTTCTGGGCATATTAAGCTCAGGGAATTTGATGACAATTCTATCATTATTGAAAAGAGTAAACCACTTAAAATGATGCTATTCATTGTGGACGGACTTGTATCCATTGAAAAGAGAGATGGTTCTTCTTCTTCTAATAATAATTTGCAGCAACGACCTCGAGGTGCAGGAGAAGTATGTGGAGAAGATCTTCTACGTTGGCCATTGTCGAACGCATATCCTCGCTACGGAGTATTCGCAACCGAGTCTGCTAAGGCAATAGGTCATGTTGAAGCCCTTGTTCTCACGGATAACGACTTGTTTGAAGCGTTATTTGTCATGCGAGTGGAATATCTCGCTGGGATGATGTGTAGAACATTTAGTGGAAAAGAACTTGAGAAGGCAACAGACAACTACCATCAAAGTAGAATCATCGGTAAAGGCAACCATGTAACCTTTTACAAAGGGGTACTGCCAGATGATGATAACACAGTGGTTGAGGTAGTGAAGTACGAATCTTTTTGTCAATATCAGTATGTAGCTACTAAGGCGGCTACTGCTTCTCAGACCAACCACATAAATGTGGTGAGGTTCTTAGGTGGTTGTTTGGAACCACAGACACTAGCACTGGTTTTTGAGTACATTCCCAATGGCACACTTTTAGAGCACATTCATAAAGAAGAAGCAGCAGGCAGCTTTGAAGGATCATCATCGTCACCAACTGCTCTACGTTCATTGGAGTTACGACTCAAGATAGCGTCAGAAACAGCTGGAGCACTAGCTTACTTACACTCGCTCACTCCGCAAATCACACACGAATGTTTGTCGACAGAACATATACTATTGGATGATCATTACACCGCAAAGTTGTCTCACATTGGACATTCACGAACAGTTCTTTGGAGATTAGATTATTCACAGCAAGGATACCTTGACCCTCATTTTCAAAGTGACAGACTAGCAGAAAAGAGTGACGTCTATAGCTTTGGAGTTGTCCTAGCTGAGCTACTAACAAGTCAAAAACCAGTTTCTGTGGAAGAGGGACCCCTGGGAACCCGGTTTATATCCTCAAAGGAAGAGAAACCCCTGGTAACCTGGTTTCTATCCTCAATGGAAGAGGGTCGCTTGAATCAAATTCTGGATGGTGAAATAATAGTCAATCAAGCAACTTCTGCGACGGCCAAAAAGGTGGCGGATCTGGCAAAAAGATGTTTAAGGTCAAAAAGGGAGGAAAGGCCTTCCATGGAGCAAGTAGCCGTGGAGCTTGCAGAGTATCAAAGGGGGCAACCCAGTTTCTCAAACAGGCCAACCTCTTTGCAACCGTGAACAACAATAATAAAAAATTTAAATAATAAATAAATAAACAAGCAAGCAAGGTACAAACTCTGATTAGTGTTGTTTGCAGATGCTTTATTAATCTAATTAGTGAATAATTCTCTGTTTATATTCGTGCTTATATTTTAATTAGTTCCTGTTAATCTTGTCCTCTTGACAGTAAGCATTATATTAATCAACTCACCACTAGTGTCATAAATTACCTATTGCCCACACAGAAATCCAAATGGGGCTTGGGCTTCGGCTGTGACCGTTTTCTTCAGCAGGGCTTCTATGCCTCCTATCCCCATTCTTGTACCCTTCAACATCCAGGGACAGATCCAGGAATTTTTCTTCCAGGTGTCAATGTCCCGACGGCTACTTGATATTGATTTGGGAGCTGAGGTACATTCATCTGACCAATGTACCTTGAAAGCATGGGAAATTGAGTTGCAAAGACTTGCCTAGTTTCTAGCTTTACTGAAATTGTAAACAAAAAGAGACGAGAAAAATTAGATAAGGAGGAGATTTTAGAATGCAAAGATTCAGATAATTCATCAAGTTTAAACAGATCGACAAAAATCATCAAGAAATTGATAGATCCTAAAACAAGATTGATGCCGACAGATTGACAAAAATCCTCAAGAAACTGATAAATCCATAAACAAGATCAATTTTTCGAACCAAATGACAAAGTTAAAACTTGAAAAAGAACAGAGCCCAATAATTCATCAAATCTATTGTTCAACACAAAATGGCAGAAAGGTCATCAAATTTAAACAGATTTTAAACAAAACAATACTAGAAAACACAAATCAATGATTCAGACAATTAATTTAACGAAATGAACTTTAAACTTGAACAAAAACAGAGCCCCAAAAACCATGTTTATGCCAGAATATTGGCAAAGTACAATGATTGTTCAATTTCCAAATTTCTACATTTCTAAAACCCAGCTAGAAAGATCATAACTTGAAAAAGAACAAATTCCCAAGATACGTTTACAATTAATACCCAAATCTGGGAGCTGAAACTGATATGGGTGTTGAAGTGAGTCTTCTAATAATTAAGGGATTTACTTTCCTAATCCTTTACAGTATCTAATTCCTTTTAAAGCACTCATGTAAACTCTTATATATACCTCATCATGGAGAAGAATAAAGTTAACCTAATATATCCAAACCATATTCATATTTTAGCATGGTATCAGAGTCTGGTTCTCTTGTAACCTGTGCTTGCGTCGTGCTCTCATCCCCTCCTCTTCAAGGGGGGGGGTGGGGGGGGGGGGGGGGGGGGGGGGGAGGGGGAGAGGGAGAGGGGGAGTGAAAAAGGATCTGTTTCTCTTTCCTATATAGCTTATCTCTCTCAAATGTGTTGTCTTTGCCTTATCTCAAATTTCTCATATTCAAATCCAAAACCCTAAATCAAATTCCTCATATTTTCCCCCAAATTCAAATCCCTCAAATCTAAAGTCCTCAAATGCCTTATCTCAAATTTCTCATATTCAAATCCAAAACCCTAAATCATTTCCTCATATTTTTCCCCAAATCCAAATCCCTCAAATCTAAAGTCCTCAAATCCTCTTATCAAAATCCCTAAACACATACCCTCAAATCTTATACACATACATCTCAAATCCAATTCCTCCAATCAAAATCTCTCACATTCTCATATCACATTTTACTTCCGCTGCGATGTCAGGAATCCCTACGATTCTCCCCCTTGTTGCAGACTCACAGAAGCATGTGGTCAATCCTGCTAACCCGGCTACCCGGACTTGTGCTTCTATCAACATCACCAAAGGTTCTACTTTTCATACGTCCTCTCAAAAATCGGCATGGATTATCGACTCAGGTGCTACGAATTTCATGACTTACTTACCAAGTTGGGCATTTGTGACATATATGCACCAACTTGAGGAGGAGTGTTGAAGTGAGTCTCCTAATTAATCAATGAGATTTTTTTCCTTGATTAATTAAGGGATTTATTTTCCTATTTTATATAGTTGTCAAATCATTGTATAATTATGAGATACTTTGCTAATCATTTACAGTATCTAATTCCTTGTAAAGCACTTGTAAACTCTTATATATACCTCCATATGGAGGGGAGGTATCGGGCTCTCTCTGTTAAACAGAGTCTGCAACTTCTTTTTTTTTATTTTTAAAAAAAATAAAAACATTAGTAGAATGACGTCGTTTTGACGTCGAGGAAAAAAAAAAAGGAAGCACACAAGCAGCACTGTGCGCCAGAGACGCAGATTGTGTCTCTTTGGGGACTTTCATCAAACACTTTGTAGGGGTCAATTTTCTCCCCTTCCATGGCAAATTTCAGAGGTTGCAGGGGTCACTTGACCACCCTTGCTCCTCCGTAGATCCGTCCCTATCAACATCGTTAATAGGACTCCTACTGTAATCAAATCTGCGATCCTGTGGGGAGGGAGGGGCTTCTGTTTTCAAATGGATAGAAGCTAAAGTGTCCACTAGAAACCATTTGAAGGGGAATTTGGGGCCTTCAAATTCAACGACTCCTTCCGACGTCACTTTGGTGGTTCGATTATGATTAGGATCCAAAGATCTCACTGGTAAGATTTCATTTCATACCTCTTGGGATCTCATTTTAATTTTCATGTGACGACGGTTTTCTATATAAACCGTCGTTATTTTTCTTGGAAGCAATAAAAATTAATTGTCTTGGAAGTGGGTTTTGCTGCTGCTTTCTCGAAGGGGGTATTTGAGCTTGTGATTCAAATTACTTCTGTAAGTGGGCAAAGTTGGAGTTTTGTTTTTCTAAGCAACCAACAGAAAAGGTTTTTGTTCCCCCTTTGACAAAGAAATAAAAGAGAAGTGTTCAAGACAATAAAAGTTGAGTGCAAGAAAGGAGAAGGCAAGAAAGAAAAGGGAGAAGGTAGCAGAGAGATTCTGGTTCGCATACATGTTTCTGTTTGATGATCTTTTGTGGTTTTCTTATTGTTTATTTTTGGCTGCTGAGAAAATGTCATAAAAATAAGAGATAAGTGGTAGTGTTCTCAATCCTGTATGTTCGATGATTTTCCTTCTGCAAAACCAAGCCCATGCAGTCTATGCAGAAATGCAAGAGGGCCCTTAATCTCAGTTTCCTTTATTTGTATTTCTTTTTGGGTTCCTTATTTTCTTGTTTAGTTGTTTTGGAGACGGGGTTTAATTTTGATCTAATTGATTTTTCTTTTCTCTTTATTGAAGATTTGAAATGCCTTACAGTACTTCAGAAGATAGATATTAGCAAAGTGTTGGAGCGTAGGCTACCAAATTTTTTATAAAAAAAAATCTTAAAAAGCAAGAAAAATTAAGACGGCGGTTTACAGAGAAGGCAAACGTATAAATCGAATAAATACGACGGTAATTTTAACGTCAGGACATGGTAAATAAATATTATACGTCGCTAATTGAACAAACCGACGTGGTTATTACTTACTTTTACAACCGTCGTCGTGTACAACATTAATACGTCTTGATATATAATAAATATGACGTGGATATTCACTACTACATTTTTGTATTTGCGCGACGAAGGAGATTTCGTCGCTCAAAGTACATTTCTGTCGCACAAATAGTAATGCGACAGAACATTCGTCGCGCAAAATCTGTCGCGCAAAGATCGTAAAGAATGACTTTGCGCGACGAAATTGTTCAAATTGTCGCGCAGTAGTACGACGGTAAACCTTCGTTGCACAAATTTAGCGGGACGATAAAATATTCCGTCGGTCAAAACTTTGCGCGACGAAAATAAGTTCGTGGCATTAAAATAACGCGAGGAACAGTAATCGTCGCGCTAAAGTAGGGGGACGATAGCATGTTCGTGTCTAATATATTTGCGCGACGACACACAGTCGTTGTAAGGTCATTGAGCGACGACTATCATTGGTCGCTCAGGTTTAGCGCGACGAGTATATTCGTGATTAAAATATTTGAGCGACGAAATATTTTTGTCGCATTTACTTAGGGAGACAAATATTTTCGTCGCGCAAAAAGAATAAATTCTTTAAAATTTATTTTTACGGTTGTGTATATTTAAAAAAATAAAATTTGCGCGACGGAAATTATCGTCGCGCAAAAATAAATATATTATTATTAATATTTAATTAAATTTAATTATTTTGGTTAAAAAAATAAATTTGGTTTTTTTTTTTTTTAATTTTATAAAAATAATGAAATGAAATTGCAATTAGAAAAGAGAAATATATAAAATGTTATAACATAATGTATTTAGTACAATAGAAATATTTAAAATGTAATTAAGAATGTTAAAATCTAATCAAACAACCCTCCAAGATCTACATTGTCGTCTGGCAAATGCAGCTCGGAGGTCTGGACATTGTTGACAGGGGGAGAGGTGTGGTTACCATGCTCGGAGGTCGACGGGGGAGTAAAAGGCGGGATTGAAATGCCGGAGTGAGCGAGGGACTGTAGAATATGAGACAAATGACTCTTGAGGTCCGCCACCTCTGTCTTCAAAGCAGTCACCTCTTCATTTGACTCCGATGATGCACTGGGTCTAGGTGGCCGCTGCCTGGCATTCCCCATCCCTCGACAATATGTCCCTGGGCGCCTCCCGAGAGTTTGATCCAAGGTTTCAGTCAGGATTTGAAACCCGGCATCTGATGGAGGAACCACGGACTCGAGCGGCGTATCGGGAGGAAGCTGGGAGGCGGACTCCTGAAGAACCAACTGGCTCCTCTCAATCATCGTCGTCTGTTGAACATAACATAAAATATGAATTAAAACATTCATATAATAACTATAAAAACTTGAACGCTTACATAATAATTTAAATTAAAGGCTACTTACATGAAGGGACTCCGCCAACTCCTTCCCAGGTCGAACATAAACCTCGCCAAATACGTCAATCTCTGGGAATTTGGACCCCCCCTTAAATTGAGCAGAAAAAAAAAAATGTTAGTACGAAAAAAACAAATTAATATTAATGACATATTAAAAAATAAATAAAAACGACTTTATTATTACCTGACGCCGCGCCTCCATCCTATAAGAGAAGGGCCTGGAACCTGAATGGTGGAGAAGAGTCTTCCTCTGCCTATTGCCCTTATTTGCTTTGGCCTTCTTCTGTTATACAAAAAAATAAAACGTATTAGTTGAGAGTGAAATGAAATATAAAAAATTAAATACACATTAGTAAGAAACATGTAATAAGTTTCAATTTAATATATAAAAATACCACATAATCGGCGTCTTGAAAATGACCGCAGAGCCACTGCCAACTATCCTCCCGGCCCTCAAGCTCCTTCGGGCAACCCTCTTGAAGAGCAACCTGCGGATCATCATATGCCTGAAAATGGTGATGCAGGTCGCTCTTCCACTGCTTGTACCTGTCAGCAAAGAGTCTGTTGATGTAGGCCAACAACTCTTCGCCGACGTTCTCCAAATTGTAGTTTGTCTAAAATAAATTCATTACATACATTAAATATTAGAAATAAAATTAGAAGGGAAAAACAATTAAAAGGTATAGAATACATACCGACAGGTGTCCTAACATCTCCATCCGCACCTGATCAGGCATGACCCTCCAGGACTTCCATTTGATCGGGCAATAAGTCCGAACGACGGATCCAATGTCATGGGCCAACGAGCTGTGCTGGTCAGCCGTTGGTGCAGCCCGATGTCGCGCGTCGTATGCGATGTTTATACGACTGTTGTTCACCCGGGTGACTTTGGACGTCGTCAACTGGCGACAGGGTCCTCGGGTGTTCCTCTTTGCTGCAAAGAAATATAAAATTAACATTAAATAACAAATCCTACTAACATTCTTGGTCTGAAACAACTGGAGTTGAAGGAAAATCTTTACCTGGTTGTGACCCCGACGCACTAGCAGCAGATGGCGACGTGGTGTCGGTCGTGCTGGGAGGGCGGTGACGTCGCCTAGCACTAATTGGTTGCGCCACTGATGACTCTGATGACACCGGCGCCCGAGAGACGTGGGGAGAAACTGGCACGTCCTGCGCATGTGCTACACCAGTGGGAGCTGACACCGCAGTCGGGGGAGCTGAACTAGGTGAAGTCATCACCGTCTTACGACGTCTGATAAGTTGTGACATCTGATAAGGTCTTACAATTAAAAAAAACATCCTTGGCTAAAATTATTATTTTGTATAAAAAAAAAACCTCAAAGCCTAATGAACAACAAATTCAATATTTAAAAAACAAACAGAAACATGTATTCTTTATATGGCAAAAAACAGAAGCACATTTTTTAAAGCAAACAAAATAGAAATATGTATGATATTACAAAAAACAGAAGCACATAATAAAGAAAAATCAAATTGCTGCCTAATTTTGGTTAGTTTAAAGCCCCCGAAAATGAATCAAAATACAAAAAACAGCAGCAAATGCTCCAATCAAATCTGAAATCTAACAGCAATACACCTAAAAATTCACAAATCGTACACCACAATGCAATTTCAATACAAAAACAAATCTGAAATAAAAAATACAAATCCAATAAAAAAACAAAATTGAAACAGCAATTTAAACACTTAGGATGCCGCAATACAAATACAATACAAATCCTAACCAACCATCAGACTAAGCAGCAATTTAAACAATTACAAAATAAATATACAAATTGAAACAGCAAAACAATTCCAAACTTAATCCGAAAATTTCAGAAATAAAACTTAACAATTGAAAAAATATATATCGGGGAGAGTTGGGAAATTTACCAACTGGGTTTCGAGGGAGACCGGAGAGCACGGCAGTTCGGCGGTGGCGAGCGAGACAGAGAGTGGGGGGCCGCCGTCTAACAGGGATGAGCGGAGACGGAGGAGGCGACAGACTGACAGGGGACGGAGGAGAGAGGGACTGAGAGGGATGCGAGGGGACGGAGAAGAGAGGGACTGAGAGGGATAAGTGGGGACGGAGGAGAGAGAGCGGCCCGGAGGAGCCACGAAATGCGAGGGATGAGAGGGGTCCGAGGAGAGAGGGACTGAGAGGGATGAGTGGGGACGGAGAAGAGAGGGATAGAGAGGGATGAGTGGGAACGGAGAAGAGAGGGATAGAGAGGGATGAGATAGAGGGAAAGGAGAGAGAGCGGCTGCGAGTTAGGGTTCGAATCGAAAATGCATCCGGGCTGCGACTTAGGGTTCGAGACTGAGAGACTGAGAGAGGTTGAAGACAGACCAAAACTGCGCGTTTCTTTCCCTAAATTATCGAATCTTTGCGCGACGAAATCACTTCCGTCGCGCAAAGGTAAATTTCGTACCTTGCGCGACGAAAAATTTAACGGGGTCGCGCAAGAAAGAACGAACCGCCAAAAAAAGGCGGGATTGAAAATGCCAAAAATTTGAGCACTTGCGCGACGAAATAAGTAACATCGTCGCGCAAACAAAACCCTAAACCCTAAACCCTAAACCCTAATTATTTTCAGAACCCTAAATTCTGAGAATTACATTGCGCGACGGAAAATTTATATGCGTCGCCCTATAGATGATAGCGCGACGAGTAAGACACGTATTCGTCGCGCAAAGTACAAAAAGTAAACAATATGAAATGTTAGTGAATATATTGTTTTAATGGGACTACGCATTCTACGATACTTGTTTCACCGATCCAACCGTCAAACTTGGTTGTTTATACTTAGAGATCGTACACACCAAAAATTGAAAAAATGCAAGATTCATAGATGATGTTACGGGATCAAAATTTTCGACGGTTATAAACTTAAAATCACGATTTAACGGTTTTTTTAACTCCGATTTTGATGATTTTTTACGGGTGCACTATTTAACTGTATATGAATACAATGATTGAATTGGATCATCATTTAAAAATATTTACAATAGTGGATACCACAAAATTGTATGTTCTATGTAACAAACATAAACAAAATGTATTCATTTTTTTCTAATATAGTGTTTTCATGACACACGCTTTCTAGGAAAGTAGTTTCAACGATCCAACCGGTAGAGTTGTTGGTTTATACTCCAAGATCGTACACGCCAAAAATTGGAAAAAACATACTCACATACATGATGTAACGGGACCAACATTTTCGACGGTTACAAATGAAATATCAAATTTGAACGGTTAATTTAACTTCAAATTTGATGATTTTTTACGTCTACAAAACTTGACCCCGTATGAATATAATAACTGAATTTGATGTTCATTTAAAAATATTTACAGTTTAATTTCGACTTTTTTTTAAAAAAACACACTTTGAGCGACGATTACTGTACGTCGCGCAAAGTGAAACAGAAAATAAGAAATAATTTATATTGATTTTTTTAAAAGATAATTGCGACCAGGCCTTTTTTCGTCGCGCAAAATGATTTTCTATAAATAATAAATAATTTATATTGATTTTTTTAAAAGAATATTGCGACCAGGACTTATTTCGTCGCGCAAAATGATTTTCTATAAATAATAAATAATTTATATTGATTTTTGTAAAAGAATATTGCGACCAGGCCTTGTTTCGTCGCGCAAAATGATTTTCTATAAATAATAAATAATTTATATTTATTATTTTTTAAACGAATATTGCGACGAGGATATTTTTTGTCGCGCAAGATGATTTTCTATTATTTCAAAATTTTTTTGCATATTTGTTAACTTCCTCGACGAAACATGTCGTCCCGCAAAACCTCCTCTTACGACGGGTAAATTATTGCGTCGCGCAAGATTATTTTCTATTAATCAAAGATTATTGCGTATTTGTTATCTTTTGCGACGAAAATTGTCGTCCCTCAAAACCTTCTTGCGCGACGCCATACCATTATTCGTCGCGCAAACATAAGACCAGTCGTTTTATTACAGATTCTTTGGCCCTTTTTAGCAATTCCGACCTCTGTTCAATTTTTAATCTATAACTTCCTGACCGTATGTTCAAATTTCGAGTTCTTTATACGGTTGGATTAAGCACAGAAAAACAAAGAACACTTCGTGGACCAAAAGTCAAAAACAGTTACGGACGAAGATTTCCGTCCCGCAAAAATGACAACCGATCGTTTTAGACAAAAGAAATTTTTTTTTTTGTTTAGTACAGCTCAAGTACATGAGCATTCAGATTCTTTCTCAATTTGAGATGTATATCATGAAATTGGGAAGATGTGCAACTTTCAGACACGAGATTCATTTCCTAACCGTAATAATTTGCATTTACGCCATAATTAAATTTAAAATAATTTAAGTTTATTGCTTTTTACATTAATCTTCTCAATAAGTATATCCAAATTTTTTTAACTCCGTTTTATTTTTCCACATACATATATAATTGGAAATTAGATATAACAAGTACATATATTCAACAAAAGTAGAGTTGCCAATATATTTACACTAACGTAATTACATTACAAGAAATTACCTATACTAAAACATAGTAAGTCACAAATAAATTGCATTATTCATCATCCGAACTATAATAACCTTCGTTGTCTTCGCTATCATCACTTTCAGTTTCCCAATCATCCTCCTCCACCTCCTCCTCCTCCTCCTCCTCCACAACTACATCGTATCTAGGAAGATCACCGAGGTCAATTGTAATGGATTGAATTGGTATTTCTCTTGAAGACACTCCTTCGAGCTGAAACGGTTCCTGAACAACATTTGTATCGCGAAGCGTTTCCGCATCATTTTCCATGCAAGATTCTGACCGTTGGTCAGCGACATCGACATCAGATGGGTCTAGTTCTGGTATAGCATATACGTTCCTGTGATCCATCTGCTGAACAACTTTCCACCCGCTCCCTGCTTTAGGGTCATCTACATAGACAATTTGTTTTGCCATGTTTGCCAAAATGTAAGGGTCGTCATCGTACCAAGTTCTGTTCATGTTCACAGATAGTAACCCTTGATCGATTTTAACACTTCCCTGCCTATTTGGGTTTGTATCAAACCATCGACACTTAAACATGATGACTTGGTATCGGTCTTTGTAAAGCAATTGCACAACAGTTGTGAGTTTGCCATAGAAATCAATGTCTGTACTTTCCCCTCCACCTGGAACATGGACACCGCTGTTTTGCGTACACAACTTCTCATCTCGTGCAGTCCCTAAAAACTTGACGCCATTAACATGACAACCCGAGAATAATTCAGCTCGAATTGGGCCGAATGCCAAGTTATACAACTCTTCACTGTAAGTGGGGGAATTATCTGATTTCAACTTATTCACCTAATATTATACAAAAACATTCACATGTTAGTTTGAGAATATTTCATACTACAATATATATGTTAATTACAAAACACTTATAACTTACATATTCCAAAAACCATTTTGGAAACAATTCACGGTGTTTCTTGGAATACAAATGCGATGGATGTTCTCGCTTCATCATCTCTTCATGCTCATCTAAATATGCCATTATCTCATCACAATTGTTCAATACGAACCAATGCGCTACCTCCATGTCATTTCTGGAAAACGACTCTCCTCGTACAGGATCTCCAAAGGGTCGTGCACTTTGGGCAAAAACAGAAAGTTGCTCATTTCTCACACCTCCGTCATTATTGCGCTGAGGTCGATTGAAAGCCGTGTCCACGTCTTTTAAATACATTCCACAAAAAGTAAGCGCCTCATATTGAACCCAAGCCTCTACAATTGATCCTTCGGGCTTCGCTCTGTTACGTACGCTTTTTTTCAGCTCTCCGAGTAGCCTGCCAAAATAAAATGAAAAGATGCAAATTAGCAAGTAGGAAGCATGAGATAATGATGCTTACACAAATGATGATGATTATATACCTTTCTATTGGATACATCCAGCGATAGTTGACTGGACCAGCAAGCAATGCCTCTTCTGGTAAGTGAACCATCACATGAATCATACTCGTGAAGAAAGCCGGAGGGAATATCATCTCAAACTTGCATAACACTTGGACAATGTCATGGCGCAACTGATCAATGTCTGTCTTTCGCAACGTTTTTGCCGTCAGTTGGGAAAAAAATCTGGACAACAATATGATTGGCTTCACTACATCTTCCGGCAATAGGTGTCGAATCCCCACAGGAAGTAGGCGTTGCATAAACACATGACAGTCATGGCTCTTGAGTCCAGTAAATTTACCCCCATCAACATTCACGCAACGTGCGATATTAGAAGCATATCCGTCAGGAAACTTAACAGACGATACAAACTGTAGAAACTCTTTTCTGTCATTCGGTTTCATGGAAAAAAATGCAAGATCTCTTATAGCTTTATCACTGCCCCTTTTCAGCCATAAACCCCTTCGTATGCCCATTCTTTCCAAATCAAGACGAGCTTTTATCGTGTCCTTTGTCTTCTCCTTGATATCTAGAATCGTTCCTATCAATGTGTCAAACACATTTTTCTCAACATGCATAACGTCGAGATTGTGCCTCAATTTTAGTTTCGACCAATATGGAAGCTCAAAAAACATAGACTTGTGCGTCCAGTTCATATGTGTAGCAGGTCTGGTCCGACTAACTGTTTTCCCAAACGGAGCAAAATCCAAACGATTAAGCTGTTCCAAGAGCTGATCACCGGACGATTCTCTAGGTCTTGCGCGACGCTCTTTGTTCCCGTCGAACTCTTTATCCTTTTCCCGCCACTCGTGGTCCCATGGCAACCATCTTCGATGCCCAAGGTAACACACTTTTCCAGCGTGCCAACCAGAAGTTACATCTTCCTTGCATACAGGGCATGCCATATAACCCTTTGTGCTCCACCCCGACACCATTGCATATGCGGGAAAATCATTCACAGTCCACATAACTGCCGCCCGCAAAGTGAACATCTTCCCAGTGGATTTATCGTACGTGCGCACACCATTTGTCCACAAATCCTTGAGCTCATCAACCAACGGCCTTAAGTACACATCGATTGACCTGCCAGGATCCTCAGTGATCAAAACAGTCATCATCATGTACTCCTTTTTCATGCATTTCCACGGCGGCAAATTATATGGGAATACGAAAATCGGCCAAGTGCTGTGGTGTTGGTTTAGAACCCCGTACGGATTGAATCCGTCAGTGGCAAGTCCCAACCTAACATTTCGGGGATCAGCAGCAAACTCGGGGAACGTTCGATCGAACTCTTTCCATGCCTCCCAATCTGCAGGATGCCGCATCACATCGTCGTCTACCCGTTTTTCCTTATGCCATCTCATGTCTGTGGCAGTATGCGTCGACATATACAATCGCTGCAATCTTGGCTTCAGGGGCAAATAACGCATGACTTTTTGTGGAACCTTAGTAATTCTATTCTGAGACGTCTGTTTGAACCTTGACTCATTGCATATAGGGCATGTATCCAATGTTTCATACTCTTTGTAGAATAACATGCAATTGTTTTTGCAAGCGTGAATTTTTTCATAACCCAATCCAAGACCACTCAACATCTTCTGTGCATGTTTGTGGTCTTTCGGCAAACAATTGTCCGTCGGAAGCATTCTCTTGAAAACCCCCAAAAAGTAATCGAAACACAGGTTCGACATACGATACTTTATTTTTCCGTGCATTAGCTCCACAATCGCCGTAAGAACGGAAAAGCTCTCGCACCCCGGATATAACTCTTGGTTGGCATTTCTTAACAGTTCTTCATACTGTTCAAACTCTGCACTATCCATTGGTGTAGGCACGTCATCTTCCCCTTCCTGATTGCTGCCGGTTGATGCAAATGGAAAAACATCATTTATAATATCCATGACTTGTTCATTAGCATCCACAATAGGTTCAACATTGTCCACTCTTGTGGCCCTTGAAGACGAACCAATGTCTAATTGTTCCCCGTGATGGTTCCACCTACTGTATGTCTCAATCATTCCATTCCTTACTAAATGAAATTGAACATTTTCAATTGTATCCCACAACATGTTGTTACACCTCCTACAAGGACATCTGATTCTAGTTGCACCCGGGTTGTGTGACCGTGCAAAGTGAATAAATTCCTCGATTCCATCCAAGTATTCGTCTGCGCACCTGTTAGGGTTCTGTATCCACCTTCTGCTCATAATTCCTGGAACCACAATCACAATACAACAATTACGTTGTATTCTTAGAAAATCATAACGTCACCTTATGCCTCCGGTAAGGGCCCTATCCCATTCGGAAATGCATAGTCATGCCACGTAATTTACAGCTACATGAGATTAGATTTCGACGTGGATGAATTTCGGCAGCATCTCGCTACAGTTCTTGAGGTGTACCGTAGATATCAAATACCTACGTACCACCCGAAGAACGTACCGAGATGACACCGAGATCTCCACAATCGAAACCTAATCCTGTAGCTGTAAACTACGTGACACGACTATACATTTCCAAACTGTCCAAAATATGGGACAATTCAAGAATTAATTGGACCGTAGTCGTGGATTACCCACCCATGCGCGGTCCAACTAACCTCGAACGGGAACTAAGCTTTACAATAAAAAATGTATGAAGTTAATTTCAATTAACTTCATACATTGCCGTGCATAATCTAACAACAGAATACAAATATAATTTCACAAAAACAACATATACAGAAATTAAATTGATATTTTAAATAAATACAAAAGAAATAAAATACCTTCAATATGTCCTGAACTGATTTGCAGCTGAGAAAATGGAGAGAACGGAGACAGAGAGGGGCAGAAGCAGAGGCAAAACTGATTTTTCAGTTTTGCCTCTGCAATGGATGAAATGAATCTGTTAAAGAAGACGGCTTTGCGCGACGAATACGAACATTCGTCGCGCAAATAAATAAGTCGCGCAACCTCCACTTCAGCGACGCGCAAAGTCATGCCGACATCATATTTTTGCGCGACGAATAATTTCTTTCGTCGCACAGGTCAAAATCCCTCGCGCAAAATTGACTTGCACGGCGCGCAAAGGCATGCCGACATCACACCTTTGCGCGACGAATAATAGTTTCGTCGCATAAGTATGTTAGTCGCGCAATATAGAATTTCTGTCGCGCAAAAGCCCAATTTGACACGCACGCAGCCACGATAGCCACCTTGCGCGACCAATGAACGATTTCGTCGCACAAAGTTGTGGCGCGAAAAATCATTAACACTGTTTGTTTTCCCGCTATTTTTTTTGCGCGACGTATAATTTTTTGGTCGCTCTAAACATCCTAATGCGACGAATATTTATTCGTCGCGCAAACCTTTGTCGCTCTAAATCAATGAAAAACATATGATTTAATGGTTTTGTATATCTTACCTTGTGCGACGGACATATGTTTTGTCGCGCAAAGATCTCATATGCGATGACTTTATTCGTCGCGCATAAATTAGGCGCCATAATATTTGTTCGCGGTTCTTCCCCCTTCTTTTACGCGACGGATATGTTTTTTGTCGCGCAAATATCTCACATGCGACGAGTTTAATCGTCGCGCAAGAATTAGGCGCCAGAATATTTGTTCGCGGTTTTTTCCCCCTTGTTTTACGCGACGGTAGGCTTTGCTGTCGCGCGAAGGGTTTTAGCGCGACGAATGTTATTTGTCGCTCCTTTTTGCGCTACGCATATTATTATTCGTCGCGCTATGATCTTTTATGCGACGATTTGTTCTTCGTCGCGCAAAACGTCGTCGCGCAAATAGAAAAACGTACTAGTGATTCTAATTTAGATATCGTTATCTACTCGTCTGTTGTCGTGGTTCTCTACTACTCTATACGACAGTAGTGTTGTAGGTACCGTCGTAGTACACTCCCAAATAATAAGTCGATAAATTTATCTTTCGGGTCGTGGTACATTGATTTAACACGACGTTGTTTTGTAATATATCGACGTGGATTCCATAATATTAAACAACGCGGACTAAGAATAGTTGGTCTTATTTATGAAGGAGTTAACACAGCGGCTTTTTTTGTTGAACTGTCGTCTTTACTTTCTACATCGGTGGCTTCATACCTGCTGTCGTTGTTTTTGGGTCAGAATTTAACTCTGAAGTCTGAAGAAAACCTTTTTAATAAGACGACGCTTTTTTATTTCGGTATGTCGTTTTTAAAAAATATTCAAGCGGACCTCCATTTTTTAGGTGTTTAAGTTACTTATCAACGATGGTTTTCTGTTACTGTCGTCTTTCTAAACACAACAACGGTATTTTGTTCTACCGTCGTTTTTTTTTCTAGTCGTCTTTTTACTTTTTGTAGTAGTGAGGTGTGCTTTCTATGTACTTCTGGTTTTTTTCTTTTCAATTTTTGGTTTTAATAACTACATAGTCTTGCGTATCTTTATTGGTTACTTTATTATGCATTACGCTCGTGAACGGTTTCCCAAAATCGAAATAAAGAAAGAAGCTTATGGTAAGTGCTATAAGTTGTAATTGCAATCTCACTTTTGGAATGTGTGAATTGTAAATTTCACATATTTGTCTTCGAAAGAGTTCTTGCACTATGCATATCAGTTGCCACTATGATAACATCATTGTATGTTATGTAAACATGTCAATGTGGTCAGTCCCTGCTAGAGTTACAGCTTCCTATTCAAGTAATTTGTCGTTTTTGGCAAGTGCATTCTCTTGTTCTTTCTTTTTCTAGACGCTAAAAGATTAGGCGGTAATCAACTTGTTTCCATCATTTGGGTTGTCTGAAGCATGTTACTGGTGAAGTTATAGCTATGCATCCGGTCCAGTTACATGCAGTACTAGTTTTACCTGGCTAATTTCTTTATGTCAATTTCTTGATGACTAAAATATGAAATTTGATGTAACCATGAGATGTGGTGTGGTGGTAGCTCACCTCATTCCTTAACCATGTGGTTGGGGGTTCGATCCCCGCCCATGGGAATGGAGCGCATTTCGTGGCCAACCGTTTACCTCCTTAGGGAGAGCTCCCGCAGCGAAAGGGATTAGTCACTGCTGTCGGCAGTGTATACCCTTGGGTCTTACCTAAAAAAAATATGAAATTTGATGCCGTAGAAAAGTTGTGGTATATAGATGTATATATGAAATTCTCTTATGCGGACATCCGGACGTTATTATCGTGCGGACGCCGTGTATTTTGTACTACCCCTCTCTGTTTTCCTACCTGTTTACAATAGGATCCGCACAATAATAACGTGCGGACATCCAGATAAGAGAATAACTGTATATATATATATATATATATATATATATATATATATATATATATGAACAATTTGTTCTCAATCAGGACAGTTTCTGACAATCTTATATTTTCAAATATTAGAGTATATAGATGCTTTAAGTTTGCGTAACTTACTCTTACAATAATTCTGTTCAGTTGTTCTAGGTTTAATATAATCCACTTACTTTGATGATCTATGTGACCCCAGTGATGGCAGTAGTGACTGCCCTTCTCTCTCTTGTTTTTGATCCGTGGGATGAACAAGTACTTCAATAATCCAGCGCATATCAGTTGTAGTTGCTTGCTGATGCTTTTTGGTGGAACCCTTGCCTTTTTTATGGTAGGACAATAGGAAAACTTTTTCTTGTTGCATATCGATTTCTTTCTTACTATTGCATGTTTTATGATTGCTATTGACTTTAAATTAGAGTATTAGGTGAGGTGAGGGCTGTTGACTTGAAACTACAAGACTAGTTTACTGCAAGTTTTGCTTTTGTTTTAAATACCTTAAGTATGTGTGCGTGTGTGTATATTTGTTCTCTAATAAGGTCCTTAAATAAGATTTTCTTTCCCCTTAGCAGTTACATTGGATATGGATGGTGGAGATGCAAGTGCTGTCACTGTAACTCCCAGCAGCTTGCAAATTGCAATTGCAATCTTCTCACCTGTATCAACATCATCATGCAGGGAGTTAGGACGTTTCAAGTATAATCCTAATTCATTAAAAAATATCAAATGTTCCCTGCAATGTGTGTTTTCCTATTTAGCACCGGATACTTCTTCAGAGAATTGATGACATGCAATATGCAGAGAGGGGTAGAGAAAAGGAGTTGAGGAAGAGGGGCACATCGATGTTGCTGGGGTGGGAGGAAGGGCCTCAATGACATATGTAAAGACTAAAAACTAGGGCAAGCAATCTAAATCACCATACATGGGAAAAGGTAAAACAAATATTATTTATTTACTTCCGAACATACACGCTAACTTTGATGATGAGTGAGAGTTGGGAAGAAGATAAGGAATGATGTTTTAGAGTGGATGAGAAGGGAAAAAAGAGTGTAGGAATGTTGTATGGATGAAAACAGTGAAAGGAGTATGTGGGGCGGGGGTACATATTACATATGAGATAGAAATCCAACTGAACCAAATTGCATCTTAACATGAAAATCAAAAGAAGTTAACACAGAAATCATTAAACAGACCAAATATCTCAGTTTCAGCTGAAGGCATTATTTAGAACCACCATATCAAACACGGAAATCAACAAAACACATCTGAAAGAAGCATATGAAAAATACATATTTACTGCTAAGTAAGTAATCCCTCTCAAAGAATTACCCTTTCCATAATCACCACTTGAAATGGAAAATATCAACAATGACCATCCAACCAACAAATATTCCGTCTTGCAATTCTATCTCTCTGCAACGATTCTGGTTCTCATCATAAACTAATTCAAATGAAGCCGAATACACTATCAGAAGCATCAACTTATGTCCGTGTGCAAGTGTGAGTCTAATAGAGATATTCCTGCATCGCATTACCATTCAACCAATTCACTCTTTCCCAATTTTCTCAGTATCTCAACACTCTTTTCGACAGTGGCCTGGAATTAGTCCCCTGTAGCAGGACTCTATGATAAAAGAACTAGTCTACAAATAAGACACAGATCATGGAAAAATAAATTATGCCTACAAACTACTTCTACATAAACATAGCACAAAAATGCTCCATTTGCAACATAATCAAGGGGATGAGCCTAAATTGTATTTAACGTGACGCATGAAACCTTGCCCTTCCCTTGAATGAAACTCAAACCTCCATTCTAATAAGAGTAGAAATGCAACCTAATTCTTAAGAGCAGGGGTTTTGACAAAATAAGTTTACATACTTCTGGCATTTATTCATTCTATTACAGGAATTTCCACCACAACAAATGATATGAACTCAAAGTTATATGTTTGTGGACACATTTTTTTAAATTTTTTTGTTTCCAGTTTCAATGTTATCATTGTTTGGACGAATGCCATGCCGTAGTCTTATGACAACAACTTAAACAATAATAGAAAACTTCAAATGGTTAAAATGTCGGAAGTCACTCTTTCACATCTGTGCAACAGCTATTCTTATTTATAGAACCCTGCAATCATATTGTTCCAGAATCCACAACTGACTGATTTAAATCGGACTGAAAGAAGCCTATGATTTTTATTTTGTTCTTAAGCATAATTACTGCTAAAGAAACAATGATATGCTATATTTCTTTCATACAAACCGCGATATAATATATGACCCAGCAAAAAATGAGAATTTCATTGTACCAAATGATCAAAACGAAGAACTAAAACAACAATTACGAAGATAGATACAGAGATTAAAGCCTAACAGCGTAAAACAGTGAAAGAGGACTTGGAAGTAAGAGAATTACCCGCAGAAATGTAACCCTACTTCAACTTGCAGAGTGGAGAGAAACCTAACGCCAGTTCATGAAAAAGGATTTCAAATTTGCCGATATAGTGCGATAACGTACATCAGTGAAACAGCAAGACAAAACTGAAAAGGAACCCAGAAATAGAGATCAAAGTGGCATATTTCCATTATTAGCTCTCTACGAGTACAAAAAATCAATAGAATAATGAAGTGTTACAATTTACACCAGTTCATGAAAAAGGCTTTCATAAAATACAATTGAGTTTCATATGTAAACAATAAAGCTAAGCTAAGCTGCACCCATTATAGCAAAAGTTGATGGTTTCGGGCTTGGAACCACATGCCTTGACATGAGCTTCAGAGGAAGAATCTCCTGCTCAGAAAAACCAAGATTTTCTTCAGCCATCTCCTCTGCATCTTCAGACTTCCAACTTCCAAGGGGTATGAAGCTAGGACAATCCGGAACAGAGGCAGCCACTGCAGAAGACACTTGCTTAATTGGTTTAACCTCTCCAACCCCATTATCTGTTGGCGAGTCCTTACTTAGTTAGAATTTGGGTTCCTTATTTTATTAGAACTTTGGTTACTTACCAATTATTATTTAATCCTATTGTAATAGAGATTTACTTCCTATTGTAATTTAGATATATTTCCTATTTTATTTAGGGTTGTACTTATATAAATACCTCCATATTGGAGAAGAATAAATATATGAGCGTATCTTAGCATAACTGAATATTTGCCCTACTTTGTTTGACATGGTATAAGAGCCTAGGTTTTCTTGTGACCTGTGTTTGCGTTCTCCTTGCAATTTAAGTGCTCTCCTCCCCACCTCTTCAAGGGGAGGAGGGGGAGTGAAAAGGATATGTTTATTGACGTATCCCCATTAGCTTGACATATTCCCATGAAGATGTTGCTTATTTCTTGACTTTGACGACCTCTTCTCTTCAGGGGGAGAGGAGGAGTGAAGAGAAGTTGTCTGCGTGAATTAGCTAAAGTTGATATGGAAGAACTGTTGCTGTTGTTGTTGTCTCTACTACTGCAATTGATGTTACAGTTGCCGCTATTGTTGCCGTTGATGTTGCCTTTGCTTGCTTCGCTTTCTATTGCTATGGTCATTGCCGATGATGTTACTGTATTTTGATCTGTCTCTACCCTAACCCAAGAGACTACCTATTTCCGTTGCACTATACATCTAGCTTATAATCCTAGTCTGCCACCGTCGCCGTCTACCTTGCTACCGTCATCGCTGCCTACCTTGCTATTGTCACCGTTGCTCATCTATTCCGCTGCAATTTAACCACCTATCTGCCATGGCTAATTCTGCTACATCTCAGTGTTAGTCAGTGCATATTTCTCAAGTACCATAGATCATATGGCTCCATCGACCCCTTCTCTTCAGGGGGAGAGGGGGAGTGAAGAGAAGTTGTCTCTGCTGTTGCTGGTGCCAATGCCTTGTATTGCTGTTGATGATGCCTGTTATGTCTCTGCCTTGTTGCTCATGCCTTTGCTGGTGTGTTTGCCTTGCCTTGCCTTACCCTATTTTTTAGGGTTTGGTTTCTGCCTTATAATCTGCTGTGCTCACAGGCTTTTGTGTTCTGCCTTATCTGCTGCCGTGCTCACAGGGTTTATGTGTTCTGCTATCTGCCTTATCTTCTGTCGTGCTCACAGGGCTTCTGTGTTCTGCTTTATGTATTGCCGTACTCACAGGGCTTCTGTGTTCTGCCTTATCTGCTGCCGTGCTCACACAGTTTCTGTGTCCTTTGCCGTGTTCACAGGGCTTCTGTGTTCTGCCTTATCTGCTGCCGTGCTCACAGGGTTTCTGTGTCCTTTGCCGTGTTCACAGGGTTTCTGTGTTCTGCCTTACCTACTGCCGTGCTCACAGGGTTTCTGTGTTATACTTTTATGTGTTCTGTTATGTGCCCTATTTTTTAGGGTTTGCTCTTGTGTTTCTGCTGCGAACTTTGCTTTAGTTTGTCACTTGTTTCACTCGTGATTGACAAAAAGACCTTCTCTACAATTGGTGCTTCTCAAGTATGGTGTTCTATGACTCGCTTGTCAAGTTGGGCATGCGAAATATCTTTGCCCAACTTGAGGGGGAGTGTTGGCGAGTCCTTACTTAGTTAGAATTTGGGTTCCTTATTTTATTAGAACTTTGGTTACTTACCAATTATTGTTTAATCCTATTGTAATAGAGATTTACTTCCTATTGTAATTTAGATATATTTCCTATTTTATTTAGGGTTGTACTTATATAAATACCTCCATATTGGAGAAGAATAAATATATGAGCGTATCTTAGCATAACTGAATATTTGCCCTACTTTGTTTGACATTATCCAGTTTAGTCACAAATGGGTGGTTCAAGAGCATAGCAGCAGTAAACCTCTCTGAAGTGTTCCACATAAAGCAACGTTGCAAGAAATCTTTAGCCTCTTTTGATAACCAACCAGGAATGGCAGGAATTCTGGAAGCAAGCAGGGCAGTTAACAGGTCCCGAACGTCAAATACTGCGCCAGGTGTGAAATCCCATGGATGCCTCCCAGTTAACATTTGCAGCACAACACAACCTAACGCCCAAATATCAGAAGGCTGCTGTTGAATTCCATAAACCACGGCTTCTGGAGACAAATACATTGGTGTGCCTCCAAAAGGAAGGCTTCTCCCACTTCTGATTTGCTTTCTTTGTGAGCCCCAAGTCTCCAATTTTCGGCACAAAACGAGCACCACCAGAGGAACCAGCGGTATCAGACACAAGCAGAATATTCTCAGGCTTTAGATCACAATGCACAAAACCCCTTTCGTGGATGTACTTAATCCCTTTCAAAATCGACTCAGTATACTTTCTGACTTGGAATTCACGCAACCCAAAACCCCTTGATTTCTCAATCAAATCCGCCATTGTTCCTCCATCCGCGTATTCCAAGAACACATTGAATAAATGACGGCCATCAGCGCCAATCGTCTCATCCTCTCCATAGCAGTTGATAACAAAAGGGCAGCGACGAAAAGTGTAAAGAAGAATATCTTCCCCCATCAGATCATGCGCCTGAGAGGCCAATGTCGATTTCACGGCCACAATCCTCGGCACACCCTTAAAACACAAGCTGGGTTTTTTCACGAAACCCAAATAAACCGACCAGAATCCGCCTTGGCCGAGCATCGGCCCTCGAACCCACTCGCAGCCACTTAGTGAAACTGTCAAGTAATGATCTGCATGATCTGCAGAATCGTCTACAACTATTATCTCATCATGGGTTGCTCTTTTTCTCTTAAGACCCGCCATTGCTTTTGTACACTTTGTTCAAAAGTGAAGAACAAAGCTTTTCCCGAAGACACAAAGATTCTGGGTTGTAGAAGAAGAGCAGAACTTGTGGGCTAACAAAAACAAAAGAGACGACGGAGAACAAGAGCAGAACTTGTGGGTTGTAGAAGAAGCAGGGGAAGCAGATCGCAGATCGATTGATGAACGAACAAGTCGATGATGAAGAAGAGAGTTGGAATTGAAAGAAACCCTTTAGGCTTTACGAAAGATCTGGGCATTCTTGACGCTGTTGGGGTTTTTCGAAATCCAAGTTTCCCTTTCCTAGTTGCGTTGGGAAATTGGGTACATATAACTTTCCAACGGTCATTTGTTTCTTTTACTTTCGCCGCGGCCATTTATTGCGGTCTAATTAATAATCCAATAAAATATATTATTTTTCTCTTTTTTGAAGTCAAATTTGAAATAGCTTCGTAAGTCTGAAGCCACTCTCATCAGTATTACAGCTGTGAACTTATTTGTAATTTAAATCTTTTTAGATTTTGTCGCTATTGTATTTATGAACTTAAAACCTAAACATTATCCATTTTTATCTAAAAATTGTTACTAATTCGTTTTTTTTTTTAATTTTTTTTTAAAAAAACCAAATTTGGTCAATTTCAATTTTTTTTTATTTAAAGAAAGCGATCAAATTGTATTCAAGTAGAAAATGGCTTACACAGAGCTAGACATGTCTAAAGTGACCTCGTTAAAACCTTCCCAAGGAAAACCCAAATGAATAAAACCCCGAGGGTAGGAAAAAGTATCACGCATGCCAATAATACATCAATTCACAACTCAAGCAAAATCCTGAATAAGAGTATCAAAGAGCCAAACATGGGGAGACTCCAACCATTCAGCTTCAGCATCGGGTTCAGGGGACGATAGAGCATAGTGAGCTAGGCAGTCAGCCACACTATTTGCCTCGTGTTAACCATGCTCAACACAGACAAGACCTGTAGCAAGCAAAAGCTCTTTACAGTCTTCAATCAAGCAACCAAGGGGAGAGAGATCCACCCCGCGATGGAGAACCGAGTTGATCATCCCCTGTGCATCACTCTCAAGACAAATGCGGAGCCGTTGCCATTTTGCCACAAAATGTAGACCCTCACGTAACACCAGCAGCTCTGCATGCATAGGATTTGACACACCACGAAAACAACCCATCTTGCATCCTAGAAAACCTCCATTGTGATCGCGTGCCACTAGGCCAAAACCACCCAAACTCCCAGTCGCTCGGAAAGCACCATCAATGTTGATTTTGATGGCTCCCAGCGGAGGGCGTTGCCAATGGGCTTTCGCTCACGAAACAGCAGGTTTGGGTAGACCATTATGTTCGTAAAAGTCATGACCCGCCCCAAAATTTCCTCGGAACCCGAGACGAATCCTGTGGAAATTCCGGCATCACACCAATGCCGGGCCTCACTTACAAAAAAAATCGAGACTTTCTGCCCAAAATTTCGGCAGAGTCTCCCTTGTAAATTTGACTATCCCCAAAAAGTTCAACCTGCAAACAAAACACAGTTTAAAACCCAACTGGCAGCATGCACAAGTTATCAACATGTGAATACAAAATAGGCCTCTGGCCTTCAAATGGTTCGAAACAAAACCAACAAAGTTCTTAAGTCGAATACTACATAAACAATGCAATTAAAGGTCTCAAACAACTTTACGAATACCACCGAAAACATCCAATAGGATTCAAATTCAATAACCACAACAGAAATCCAATCACATACACCGAATCGATCAAACCTTTTAAACACAATAATATTTTGCGGCTGCACCTAGGTGAGACCCCAAGCTACCTATGTACCCTTGGACAAGGGATCAAGCCACACGTAGTTCTCATCTCAACAGTCACTTCCAGTAATATACAATTATTTAAAACAGCACCAACGATACATTTCAGATCTATCACAATTCTAAATCCGATAAAAACACATTGAAACATTTTCACTTTCCTCCCAAGGCATCATATTAAGAAGACATCCGAAGGGCCTGGACAAACTCCGACGGGCCTAGGCAAAACAAATCTTCGAAGGGCCTGGGCAAACTCCGACGGGCCTGGGCAAAATAAAATAAATCTCCGAAAGGCCTGGGCAAACTCCGCCGGGCCTGGGCAAAATAAATCAAATCTCCTAAGGGCCTGGGCAAACTCCGACGGGCCTGGGCAAAATAAATCAAATCTCCGAAGGGCCTGGGCAAACTCCGACAGGCTTGGGCAAAATAAATCAAATCTCCGAAGGGCCTGGACAAACTCCAACGGGCCTGGGCAAAATAAATCTCCAAAATAAATCTCCGAAGGGCCTAGGCAAAATAAATTCTCAAACATAAAACTCACAACCGGGGAGGTACCTAAGGTAGTGCTAATAACACTCAAATTAACATTCTAAGTACCCCATACAAAATCAACAAAGATAGCACCTTCTCAATTATTGTAAATCTACACTCAAGATATTCAAATATATCCAAACCCAAATATACAACACAAATACTTCATAATATATCAAATCCATTAATCAAATATATAATATATTTCAAATGAATCATTAAAACAATATACATAAACTTTCCACATTTGGTCAACTGGGCCCGCAGGGCCCACGACCTCCGTTTTACGATCCAAACGTTCCTATGGATTCCTCAAGGTTTAGGAAACATGTCCTACAAGTTTGGTTCAGATCGGACGGTCGGATCGCTCAAGATCGAACGGTTATCGTAAAACACAAACTTTAAGTTATTGAATCGGAACATCCGGGGCTCCGATTCACGATCTGCGAATTCCTACACGATCCTAGGAATGCCTAGATCAACATATATTAAATGGGAAACGATCCAACGGTTCTAACATATCAAACCCTGAAATCACACAATATGTAAAATCCGTTCGGGGTTCAAACGTTATCCAAAGTCAGGTCCGTAAAATCCTACGCGCTCGTGACAACCAGGGGATCACATTGGGACAAAATACCCCTCTGATACAGTGCCTACGCGCCGCACACGCGCTGACAGCGCGTGGGTGTCCAAAGCGATATCGCATCTCCGAAAAATCTCAAAATCTCGAGCCAAGACTCCTACCCTAGGTAATACACCTAATTTAGAGTTACTTTTGTTCTTAGACATACCCCAAAAAGTCGACGGAAGTGGCTAGAATTGGAGGCCGAAAGCCGGCAGAATTTCAATTCGACAATTGGACTATCAACACTTAAAATTTATGAAATCCTACCCAACCAGCAGCTAAATCAAGAAAAGTAGTCGAAATTCCATATCTCATTCGTCCGATTTGGTGGAGAATTGAGGGAGAACGAGCGGTTGGAAGTTCTGTTAAAAACCAGCGCGATTCTGGCAGTTTCCGGCGAGATTCCGGCAGCTGAAGCGGCTGTTGTCTACGGGGAAGGACCATGATGTGACGGAAGAGCTGAGCCGGTCTTTTTGGGTCTGATCTCGAGGCCAGCCGTGGCCTGTAGCGGCGGTGGTGGCTCCTTGGAGCCACCGGCTGTGTAGAAAAAAATGGGAGGGGGAGGGCTGCTCACGACCAGCCGAGAGAGAGAGAGAGAGAGAGAAATTCTGTTTTTATTAAAAATAAACTTTGAAATAATTACGATTGTGCCACTAAGAGTTTTTAGATCGTATCTCTCTCGTTACAACTCCGATTCAAGCCTACCGCATGTCTACGGACTCGTCTCAGTACGACCTACATAAAGGTATCAGCCAATGCCCTGAAATCATCCCGGATTAAAAATGACCAAGTTACCCCTACTCCGAGGGCAAAATTGGAAATTCATAATTCTTGAAATTAATTAATTCACTATTCCTTTTATTTTGGGTCAGGATGTTACACCTTTCGGGCTACGACGTTGCCCATTCTAGACAAGTAGGTTTCTCGCATGCCATAATGACCAGATACCAACCATGATCTGTTCAAGTTGGGAGCTAGACCTTTCAACAGCCAAAACTTGGAACCATTCCTTGATGTCACTCTCCACTGCAGCTTGGGCTGAGATAGGAAAAGGAAAAAGACACCAAAATCGTTGGGCCTAAGGACACCAGACCAAAGCATGCCCAACCATTTCCAACTCACCACAAAAAACACAGCCCCCAGAGGCCTCATGGACACACCGCTATGCTAGATTTTGCTACATGGCTAGAATATTCAACAAAGCTCTCCAGACTAGCATCTGAACCTTGGGGGGCACATTCATCTGCCACATTTTCTTCCATACACGGGTATGAACTCCCTGAAACCATTCACAACTTGAGGAGCTCGCTTCATCTTGCAAAACCAAAAGTCAAGCAACTTAATATTCGCTGTACAGAATAGGCACCATGTCGCTCAAAGTGCCAAATAAGATAGTTAGGAGGCCTGTAAGATCCCACATCGACCAACAGAGAGGGGGTAATGTGCCTTATATGTACATGCCCGCCTCCATTTAGGACGAGGCCTTTTGGGAGCTCACTGGCTTCGGAGTCACGGGAACTCCGAAGTTAAGCGAGTTTGGGCTAGAGCAATCCCAGGATGGGTGACCCATTGAGAAGTTGCTCGTGAGTTCCCAGAAACAAAATCGTGAGGGCAGAGAGGGGGGCCTAAAGCGGACAATATTGTGTTAGCGGAGCCGATCCAGGATGTGACAATTTGGTATCAGAGCCACTTTGCCAGGTGGTGCTGCAGACGAGGACGTCGGGCCCCTAAGGGGGGTGAATTGTAAGATCTCACATCGACCAACGGAGAGGGGGTGGTGTGCCTTATATGTATATGCTCACCTCCATCTAGCACAAGGCTTTTTGGGAGCTCACTGGCTTCAGACTCATGAGAACTCCGAAGTTAAGCGAGTTTGTGACAGGACCCGCCCCGAATTCCTAGGAACCCGAGACGAATCCGATGGAAAATTTCAGCATCAAACCGATGCCGAGCCCACTTACTAAACATTTAGCCTCTTTTCCAAATTAAGGGAAAAGAGCACGAGACTTTCTGCCGAAATTTCGGCAGAGTCTCCCCTGTAACTTGAACATTTCCCAAAAAGTCCAACCTGCATAAAACACATTTTAAAACACCAACTAGCAGCATGCACAAGTTAACAACATGCAATCACATAATAGGCCTCCGGCCTTCAGATAATTCAAAACCAAACCATTCATGATCTCAAACAATTATACGATTACTCCCAAAAATCATTAGTCCGAATTCAAATCCATTAGCCACATCAAAAATCCGATCACACATTCATAATCGATCAAACCTTTTAAACATAATAATATTCCGCGGCTGCACCTGGTGAGACCCCAGGCTGCCTACGTACCCTTGGACAAGGGATCAAGCCACACGTAGTTCTCATCTCAAACAGTCACTTCCAGTAATATACAAATATTTAAAACAGCACCAACGATACATTTCAGATTATCACAACTCCAATTCCAACAAAAATACAATGAACACATTCTCAAATTATTCCATTTATAACAGTTCAATCCTGCAACCATACCCTATCCAAGGCGTATGTTGCCGTACAACACTTATTCCATTTATAACAGTTCAATCCTCAAGCATTCATACATGTACAAACTCACAAATCTCAAACTAGAATCAAAACCACATATACATATATGTAATATACTAACAACCACCTTTCACCATCATCATGTACCAGGGGAAACAATCCAACAGGGGATTGTTGACTAGCTCACACTTATCCGACCCTCAAACGTCCATGTGGCTAGGGATGAGTCGTCCAACTGGGGGACTGATACTCTAACCAGCCCGTACGGACGAAGAATCAAGACCCGTACGTCTGAAAACCGTCCTACGCGCGCAGACTACCCAATCAAGGGTCTACAGCGACACCTCGTTAAGGTATGCCCCGGGTTCCGTCATATCCATACCATATCACAATTTTTCCGGCATCCCACAATTCCAGGATCCGTGACCAATAAAACCCACACGCCCAAAACCCGGCACGTGTGTGAATCGTATATCCAAACCATATCACATAATACCCCCATACGCCGGAACATCCAACGCCACGTATGGGGACCGCCACACGCCGGAAACTCCAGACACGTGTGACCTAACAATCACATAATACCCCCATATGCCGGAACATCCAACGCCACGTATGGGGACCGCCACATGCCGGAAACTCCAGACACGTGTGGCCTAATAATCCCATAATACCCCCCATACGCCGAAACATCCAACGCCACGTATGGGGACCGCCACACGCCGGAAACTCCAGACACGTGTGACCTAACACTGTAGAGACCAAAAACCTCTCCAACATAAAACCCATAACCGGGGAGGTATCTAAGGTAGTGCTAAAGACACTCAAATATGTCAAACCGCATATATTGCAACTACTTTACAAAATAAAGATTTCAACTATTAAATGTAACAAGCATTTAAATAACCCATTAAATTCAACAGCAAAAGATTTCCATCACAAAAACCATAAGAATAAACTCAAAGACCCTCAAAAATCAACATAAAACAAAAGACGGTCAAAACTCATCCTAAAGGGTCGTTCTAATACTCTTCGAAGAGTAAACTACCTCGGAAGACTTACAGTCAACTGAGGGTCAAACCTTCCAATTTGGTCAACCGGGCCCACGGGCCCCACGACCTCCAAATTCCGATCCAAAAGTTCCTACGTGTCCTACAAGGCTTCGGACACACATCCTGCAAGTTTGGTCTACGATCGGACGATCGTACGAATACTGAAATCCTAGCCCTAGGGTTGGCATTTTCGGAGTATTCGGGACTCCATTTTACGATCCGTCGAATCCTACACAATCCTAAGGATGCCCAAATTAACATATAATAAATTCAAGACCATCCAACGGTCCAAACCTGTCGAACCCGGATAACGCATAATAGGCGATATCCGTTCGAGACTCATACGGTATCCAAATTGAGATCCGTAAAATCCTACGCGCTCGTGACAGCCAGGGGATCGCATTGGGACTTAATACCCCTCTGCTACAGTGTCCACGCGCCGCCACACGGGCTGGCAGCGCGTGGGTGTCCAAAGCGATATCACATCGCCGGAAAATCTCAGAATCTCTGGCCAAGACTCCTACTCTAGGTAATACCCCTAATTTGGAGTCACTTTTGTTCTTGGACATACCCCAAAAAGTGACCGGAAGTGGCTGAAAACGGAGGTCGAAATCGGCAGATTTTCTATCGCTTAATTGACTTCCAAAACTCGGAAATTTCTCAAACCTAACACAACCAGCAGCTAGTACGTCTCGAGAGGTTTAGAAAGCATACCTGGATCTCAAAATTTGGCCATCGGAAACACCCGAACGAGCTTCCCAAAATTCTGCCAAAACTGTCCAAAAGTTCGCTCGGATTTTTGCAATTTCCGACCAGCTCCGATGGTTCCAGCGGCTGAGGTTGGTCGGGATGGAAAGGGGGAAGTGGCCCGGTCATTTTGGGACCGGTGCCACCCAAAACGGTGGCCGGTAGCGTCGGTGGCAACCCAAAAAGGGTTCGAATGAACAGTAACAGCTCCAATGGAGCTGTTGCTGCGCGCCGGAGAGAGAGAGAGAAATGGGTTTCTGATTTTTATTTAAAATCCCATTTCGAAATAATTACAATTATGTCCCTGAAGGTATTTTGATCGTAACTTTCTCGTTACAACTCCAATTCAAGCCCACTACGTGTCTACGGACTCATCTCGGCACGATCTACGTAAAAATACAACCCGCTGCCCCCAATTCCTTCCGGAAATAAAATGACCAAATTACCCCAACTCCGAGGGAAAAATTGTAAATTCATAAATCTTGAAATTAATTAATTCACTATTCTTTTTATTTTGGGTCGGGGTGTTACAGTTTGGGCTAGAGCAATCCCAAGATGGGTGACCCATTGGGAAGTTGCTCGTGAGTTCCCAAAAACAAGACCGTGCGAGCAAAGAGAGGGGGCCCAAAGCAGACAATATCGTGCTACGGCGGAGCCGATCCGACATGTGACAAGGCCGCCGCCAGCTTAACAGGATGCTTCAAACAAGGTCAACTTCCATAGGAGAGAACCACTCCCTTAAACACTCCTCACGCCATTGCATAGTGCAATTGTCAATTAACTGGCTCATACACCTCTTCATGAGCATGCACAGGGGGAGAAAACACTTGGAAAGAGTCAAGCAGAGGGAGCCAGCGATCCCGCCAAACTTGAACCATATCTCCAGTGCCAAGACGCCACCGGCTTCCTCGTCCAATAACCATACGAGTCGAGCATAAACTGCGCCATACATAGGAGGGGGAATGGTCCTCAAATGCATCCCACATAGAACAATGTTTGTAATAGGGAGCTTTAAGGAGCCTAGCAACCAGAGAGTGGGGGTTGTGATGCAAGCGCCATAACTATTTAGCCAGGAGGGCCATATTAAAAGCATAGAGGTTTCGAAAACCTAAACCACCTTCCCCTTTGGTGTGCACAGTTTATTCCAGCTTAATTAATGAATTTGTTTTTTTTATCATTTTGTTCACCCCACCAATATTTAGCCAATTGTTGTTGTATTTCATCACACAAGTATTTTGGAATAAGGAAGCAGTTCATCGTATGGGGTTGTGATACTACAACAAGTTGCACTTAATGGAAGAGTATATTAAGGACAACAAGATGACACCCTAGGATCAGAACTTGGACAACTGATAAGAATGTCTTTTATGTTAGAAAAACATAAATAAGACGAAAGGTGAAATATGCAAAGAGAATAGTATTAGAGCATCAAAGTGGAAGCGTACACCTGAGTGACTGTGGTCATATCCTAATTCCTATATTATAGGAAACAAACTCTAGAAAGCAGTTCTACATAATCTTGGATGTTGTAACATAGTTCATGATGACCAAAAGCAGTACATATCTATGCAAGAGAAGTTGATACGTCAACACCTTTTGGATGAAAAGAAAAATCTCTTGTATAGGAGTAGTTCCTACCATGAAAGATCAATGCTCTTGTAGTAAGAGAAATTCTCATGGGGCAATAGCTCAAGCCGAGGAACTCAAGTTTCATAAGGAATCCAAAATTAGGAGAAAACGTTGGTTACTCATGACGTCGATCGTCTCTAAGTTGCAAAAGAAAGTTTATATAGCAAAGATTGCAAAAGCCTAGAACACATCAGCTATAAGTGTCTCAAGGTCAAACACATTGGGTGGCTGATTGGCTTTACGTGCAAGTGGGAGACTGTTAGATATATGCCATAGAAGCCAATATAAAAATAGATAATTCTAAGTAAATAATATATAATAATCAAATGGGCAAGAATGTTGCTTTAGATACATAATGTACACAAAGTAACAAATCCATGGATTAAGATATAAATGAAAAGTGGTCTAAAGAAGTTAGATGCACGAGACCTTTCCATACATATGAATATCGTATCCTAAAATGTTCCTAGTCATAGGATCACCAAATGGTGACCCGCAAAGACTGGTACAAATTATGTTTGCTCAATTGGGAGGATGACTAATCTCAAGTCATTCGTAAAGAGACACTGAGACAGATGTGTAGGTGCTCTGTAGAAGATGGAGTCCACTAAACGCAATAAACTCTAGAATTCTTGTATGGAATCTTACTCACAAGTGTCAAACAAAAAATTCTAAGTTGTGCTAATGCAAATTAATCCTTAGACCTGAGACATTACAGTTGTCTTGTGTATATGTTGTTTCTCTTTGAGAGCACTATACGGTCGTATCAAAATAACGTGACTTAAAGGTGTTCCTCAGGATTCTTAGCATGTAAGCAGAGACAAGTGAATGTACAACAAGGAATCTCTGCTCTTAGTAAGAAGAGAAAATACTCTAAAGACATGATTCATGAATCTTTGGCCAAAATATTGGATGGAAATTGAAACAAGAACGTTTGCAATTTCATCAAATTGAATCATATAATCTAGAGATGTCATATTGGGGATTTTGACACAAGTTTACCATATTCCAAGAATATGACATAGAGTATTGAATTAGAGAAGGATCGAATTGCATTGTAATCACAAACTGACTAGGTTCTCTAAATGAATTATTTTTAGCTTGAGTAGCCATGATATACTGCTAGGTGTCACCCATGGCTTGTGGAAGCCCTGTAAGGACTAATTATAATTAGTCTTTGCCAAAAGGGAGAATTGTATGGAGGGATACAATTCACACTTGATTCAAAGTGAATCATTCGTACCCACTTCCTCGCTAATTAAAACCTATAAGATCGCACACCGAAAAGGAATCGATTGGGAAATTAAGAAGAGAAGGAATGATTTGTGACTTGGTCAAAGTCAATGTGAAAGTCAAAGGTCGAAGAGCACTAAGAAATTAGAGCTAGATAGCAAAACTAGGTGGAACTCTACCTATTTGATGCTTAAGACGACAATGATATACAAGAATGTTTTTCCTCGCATGAGACAACATGAGTCCCTACATAAAATTATTCCTAGTGAGCAAGATTGGACGAAGGCAAGTATCATTGCTAACAAATTGCAATTTTTTTATACTGTGGCTAAATTGTTTTCTAGGACCAAGTATCCTACATCAAACTTTTATTTTCCACACATTTGTGAGATTAGGTTGGCAAATTATGATTGGCTCTTGTCTGACCAAGATGAAGTAAAATTGATGGCCTAAAAAATGGTAACAAAGTTTGAAAATTATTGGGATACAATGTATGACATGATGGGATTGGCAGTTATTTTGGATCCAAGGTTTAAGATGAAATTGATTAAGTTTTATTTTCCTTTTATATATAAAGAGAAGTCTTCCTTGGAAATTGAGAGGATATGCAAATTGGCTTATGATATTGTCAAAGAGTATTAGTCCAAGTCTAATTCAAGTGTTACTCATGAATTTTGTCAATCTTCAATTTCTACCTCTTCATCGATGGCATATCAAGTTGGAGTTGGGAACTATATGCACAAGTTTGAATCTTTTCTTTCTAATTCAACTAATCTTGAGCCCGTTAAATTAGAGCTGGACCATTATTTGGAAGAGTCTCTTTTACTATATGCATCAAATATCCTACTTTGCATGATATTGCTAGAGATTTCTTGGCCATTCATGTGCCTACAATTGCTTCAAAGTCGGCATTTAACACTAGTGGAAGAATTGTAAGCCCCCATCGTAATCGACTTCATTCAAAAACTGTGGAGGCCTTGATGTGTGCTCGAGATTGGCTATGGAATGAGATAAAAGATATTGAAAATATGTTATATAAATGTACTATTAAATTAAATTGTTACTTAGTATTTTCTAATTTTTATGTTTATTGTGAATAGGTTCAAACTATACGACATTGTCCCAGGGTTGTACTTCTGATAATGATGTTGAGAATGAGGTAAAATACGAATTATATTATATAATTAATAGTGATGTTTAATATCCTACTCTACATGATTGTAAAATTTATATTTTGTTTTATTTGTGCCAAGGATCATACTCTGAAGAAGTTGAAAACATCACTTTGTGTGATTGAGATGTGTGATCACTACCTGTATCGACATGTAATTTTGATATGTATTAATTTTTTTATATTAGTCTAGATTTTTAGTTAATAACAATTGAATTGATACATATGTTTGCGCTTATAGTATTTTTTTCTCATTCAACTAAGTAGTTTTTTTTATTGATTTTTCTTTGACCCATTCCCCCCCCCCCCCAAAAAAAAAAAAAAATTCTCATAGCCATAGTCACTGCCCTAGTAGACTTCATTTATTTGTCAAAGTTCTTAAATTGACTTCTCATATATAGCTCTTACTTACTGCTCCTGTTCACTATTTGTACGTATAAATTGATAGAATTGGTTGCTCGTGTTCACTAGTTGAATCTCTCTATTTGAATTAATTGCAACGTTGTCACTTTGGCAATGTTGCTCGGTTTCAAACTTCATGGACAAATCTAAACCTAGGACGCAGATTTCTAGTGTGTCCAAAGGCAAAGGTAAGCATGTAATCTCCAACCTTGTGCGTGATTGTGTTGGGCATGAGAACTGAAAATTTTCTTTCTTTGTTGGTTTGTAGGGAAGAGGTGAAAGAGGATGTGGGTTTTTTAAGTAGGTTGATGGTGAAATGTGTGAGCATTCAAAAGATGGTGATACGTGATTTGCTCAAGAAGGTTGACAAATTAGAAGTTGAAAATGCAAAGATTGAAAGAAAGTGTAGAATTTTGTGGGGTATTGTGCGATGCTTTTGATAGCTACCACATCTCAATGACTCATCCTCTATACAAATATACATACTACCCTTACTCACTACGGAAATATTAGTTCCCTAATTTTTATTGTATTCCACTGAATTTAGTAATTTAATAATCAACATTAAATTCTACATTGCAAGCTGTCTTTCTTGGAATTTTTTTTGGGTTTGTTTATAAAAATTAAATAGTGTAGAGTTTATTTACATAACTATCACTAGTCAACAGTAGTAAGGTCCGACCTAAGAAGACCCAAAGGGTAGAAACCCACCTCGCAGCTCACCTCGCTTCCATTTTCTGCATATCTCTCCTTCCTTGTCTAGATTTGTGAGAAAGAAAAAGAGCTAAGAAAACCCAAAGGGTAGAAACCTCTGTTTCTGGCCTTAATTATCATCATCCATGAGCTTAACTAGCTAGAGCTAGCTAGTTGTTGTTGTAGTAGTAGACTAGTAGTATTGCACCAAGTTTTCATTTCATATGTTTCTTGCTTCAACTTTTTTGTTCATGATCAAGCAGATAGAGAGTAACTCAAGTACTGGGTCTTTAACTAATTAATTAGCTCCTTGATTGATCTCTTTGTGCTTGATTCAGCATGAAACTATGGCCTATGAAAACAAATCCATGTCTCCGGACTCTCCCCAAAGAAAATTGGGTTGGGGAAAAATCGAGGTCAAGCGGATCGAAAACACAACAAACCGTCAAGTCACCTTCTGCAAAAGGCGCAATGGGTTGCTCAAGAAGGCCTATGAACTCTCTCTACTCTGTGATGCGGAGGTTGCTCTCATAGTTTTCTCTTTATGAGTATGCCAACAACAGGTATTGCTTTAAAGTTCCTCTTAAAAGTTTTTTCTTTGCAAAATTTGTTGGTGTTTCTGTGTTCAAGATTTTTGCTTCTGCCGTAGATCTTTGGGTGGATTTAAGCAGGAAAACATAATCATTGTAATGGTACTCAGTTGAGTTGAGATTGAGTTCTATCTCTCTCTATCTCTCTAACTTAATTATAAGATTCACTTGTCTTTCTTTCTTATCTTTTGTTTTTTTTTTCTTGTGTGTGCTTTTAATGGGTATTCTTATTTATTTTTCTTTTCTGTTTATGATCATTTTCTTAGTTCTTGGTTTGGTGCAAATATAGATCTGCTCTAATAGATAGGAAAAGAAGCATATTATGGAAGTAAGGCCTCTGAAATCAGCTCCTTACCTCCCTCCATTGTTGTTAATTTTCTGTTTCCCCTCTCTCTCTCCCCCCTCTTTCTTTCTCTGCATGACTCTATGTCATCTATGAGGCTACAAAGGCCTACAACACACAAGCTGTCATGCTCCCATTAGCCCAACCTCCAATGTCCTTGACAATTGTTTAGATGTTTTTTGTTTCCCGTTTCAATTTTCTCATTGTTTGGACGAATGCCATGCCATAGTCTTATGACAGCAACTTAAGCAATAATAGAAAACTTCAAACAGTTAAAATGTTGGAAGTCACTCTTTTTTCACATCTGTTCAAACAGCTATTCTCTGGATCTGTGGAAGGAACAGATATATTTCATTCATGCCCTAGTCTAAAGAAACAATGATATGCTATATTTCTTTCATATGAACAGATATAAGACCCAACAAAAAATGAGAATTCCAGTGTACCAAATTATCAAAACGGAGAACTAAAACAATAATTGCGAAGAAGATACAGAGATTCAAGCCTAACAGCACAAAACAGTGAAAGAGGACATGGAAGTGAGAGAATTACCTGCAGAAATGTAGCCCTACTTCAACTTTCAGAGTGAGAGAGGGAGAGGGAGAGAGAGAGAGAGAGAGAGAGAGAGAGATCAAAGTGGCATGTTTGTATTATTTGCTCTATATTAGATACAAAAAATCAATAGAATAATGTATTACAATTTACACCTGTTCATGAAAAAGGCTTTCATAAAATACAATTGAGTTTCATATGTAAACAATAAACCTAAGCTAAGCTGCACCCATTATAGCAAAAGTTGATGGTTTCGGGCTTGGAACCACATGCCTTGACATGAGCTTCAGAGGAAGAATCTCCTGCTCAGAAAAACCAACATTTTCTTCAGCCATCTCCTCTGCATCTTCAGACTTCCAACTTCCAAGGGGTATGAAGCTAGGACAATCCGGAACAGAGGAAGCCACTGCAGAAGACACTTGCTTAATTGGTTTAACCTCTCCAACCCCATTATCCACTTTAGTCACAAATGGGTGGTTCAAGAGCATAGCAGCAGTAAACCTCTCTGAAGTGTTCCACATAAAGCAACATTGCAAGAAATCTTTAGCCTCTTTTGATAACCAACAGGGAATGGCAGGAATTCTTGAAGCAAGCAGGGCAGTTAACAGGTCCCGAACGTCAAATACTGCGCCAGGTGTGAAATCCCATGGATGCCTCCCAGTTAACATTTGCAGCACAACACAACCTAACGCCCACATATCAGAAGGCTGCTGTTGAATTCCATAAACCACGGCTTCTGGAGACAAATACATTGGTGTGCCTCCAAAGGAAGGCTTCTCCCACTTCTGATTTGCCTTCTTTGTGAGCCCCAAGTCTCCGATTTTCGGCACAAAACGAGCACCACCAGAGGAACCAGCGGTATCAGACACAAGCAGAATATTCTCAGGCTTGAGATCACAATGCACAAAACCCCTTTCGTGGATGTACTTAATCCCTTTCAAAATCGACTCAGTATACTTTCTGACTTGGAATTCACGCAACCCAAAACCCCTTGATTTCTCAATCAAATTCGCCATTGTTCCTCCATCCGCGTACTCCAAGAACACATTGAATAAATGACGGCCATCAGCGCCAATCGTCTCATCCTCTCCATAGCAGTTGATAACAAAAGGGCAGCGACGAAAAATGTAAAGAAGAATATCTTCCCCCATCAGATCATGCGCCTGAGAGGCCAATGTCGATTTCACGGCCACAATCCTCGGCACACCCTTCAAACACAACCTGGGTTTTTTCACGAAACCCAAATAAACCGACCCGAATCCGCCTTGGCCCAGCATCGGCCCTCGAACCCACTCGCAGCCACTTAGTGAAACTGTAAGTAATGATCTGCATGATCTGCAAAATCGTCTGCAACTATTATCTCATCATGGGTTGCTCTTTTTCTCTTGACACCCGCCATTGCTTTTGTACACTTTGTTCAAAAGTGAAGAACAAAGCTTTTTCCGTAGATACAAAGATTCTGGGTTGTAGAAGAAGAGCAGAACTTGTGGGCTAACAAAAACAAAGGACACGACGGAGAACAAGAGCAGAACTTGTGGGTTGTAGAAGAAGCAGGGGAAGCAGATCGCAGATCGATTGATGAACGAACAAGTCGATGATGATGAAGAAGAGAGTTGGAATTGAAAGAAACCCTTTAGGCTTTACGAAAGATCTGCGTATTCTTGACGCTGTTGGGGTTTTTCGAAATCCAAGTTTCCCTTTCCTATTTGCGTTGGGAAATTGGGTATATATAACTTTCCAACGGTCATTTGTTTCTTTTACTTTCGCCGCGGCCATTTATTGCGATGTAATTAATAATCCAATAAAATATATTATTTTTCTCTTTTTTGAAGTCAAATTTGAAATAGCTTCGTAAGTCTGAAGCCCCTCTCATCAGTATTACAGCTGTGAACTTATTTGTAATTTAAATCTTTTTAGATTTTGTCGCTATTGTATTTAGGGAGCATTTTTGCTCACCACTTTAACCATAGGTGTACCCTCACCACCATCCTCAATGCTTGACACGTGTCCATAGACATAACCATAGTTAACTTTTGCTTTGTATTTATGAAATCATGGTTATATCTATGGACACGTGTCAAGCATTGAGGATGGTGGTGAGGGTACACCTATGGTTAAAGTGGTGAGCAAAAATGCACCCATTGTATTTATGAACTTAAAACCTAAACATTATCCATTTTATCTAAAAATTGTTTCTAATTCGTTTATAATAAAAAAAAACCAAATTTGGTCAATTTCAATTTTTTTTTCTAAAGAAAGCGATCGAATTGTATTCAAGTAGAAAATGGCTTACACAGAGCGGGGCATGTCTAGAGTGGCCTCATTAAAACCTTACCAGATAGGAAAGAGTACCACACATGCCAATAATATATCAATTCACAACTCAAGCAAAATCTTGAATAAGAGTATCAGAGAGCCAAACAGGGGGAGATTCCAACCGATCAGAGTCAACATTTAGCACTAGTGGAAGAATTGTAAGTCCCCATCGTAATCGACTTCATTCAAAAACTGTGGAGGCCTTAATGTGTGCTCGAGATTGGCTATGAAATGAGATAAAAGATATTGAAAATATGTTATATAAATTTACGATTAAATGAAATTGTTAGTATTTTCTAATTTTTCATGTTTATTGTGAATAGGTTCAAACTCTACAACATTGTCACAGGACTGCACATCTGATGATGATGTTGAGAATGAGGTAAAATACGAATTATATTATATAATTGATAATGATGTTTAATATCCTACTCTACATGATTGTACAATTTATATTTTGTTTTATTTGTACCAGGGATCTTTACACTGAAGAAGTTGAAAACATCATTTTGTGCGATTGAGATGTGTGATCACTACCTCTATCATGATGAACATATCTTAGACATGTAATTTTGATATGTATTAATTTTTTAATATAGTCTAGATTTTTAGTTAATAACAATTGAATTGATACATATGTAATATGTTTGCGCTTATAGTGTTTTTTTCTCGTTCAACAAAGTAGTTTTTTTATTGATTTTTCTTCCACCCATTGCCATCACTACCTCCCCCTCCCCTCTCCCACCCCCAAAAATTCTCATAGTCATAGCCACTGCCCTAGTAGACTTCATTTATTTGTCAAAGTTCTTAAATTCACTTCTCATAGCTCTACTTACTGCTCGTGTTCACTATTTGTATAAATTGATAGAATTGGTTGCTCGTGTTCACTAGTTGAATCTCTCTATTTGAATTAATTGCATCTAAGAAGAGATTGAGGAAGGAGAAGATAGGCTGGTGCAACGTTGTCACTTTGGCAATGTTGCTCGGTTTCAAACTTAATCTAGGACGCAGATTTCTAGTGTGTCCAAAGGCAAAGGTAAGCATGTAATCTCCAACCTTGTGGTGAAAGAGGATGTGGGCTGATGGTGAAGTGTGTGAGCATTCAAAGATGGTGATACGTGATTTGCTCAAGAAGGTTGACAAATTAGAAGTTGAAAATGCAAAGATTCAAAGGAAGTGTAGTATTTTGTGGGGTGTTGTGCGATGCTTTTGATAGCTACCACATCTCAATGACTCATCCTCTATACAAATATACATACTACCCTTACTCACTATGGAAATATTAGTTCCCTAATTTGTGTTGTATTCCACGGAAATTAGTAATTTAATAATCAACATTAAATTCAACATGGCAAGCTGTCTTTTTAGGAATTTTTTTTTTGGTTTGTTTATAAAAATTAAATAGTGTAGGGTTTATTTACATCACTATCACTAGTCAACAGTAGTAAGGTCCGACCTAAGAAGACCCAAAGGGTAGAAACCCACCTCGCAGCTCACCTCGCTTCCACTTTCTGCATATCTCTCCTTGTCTAGATTTGTGAGAAAGAAAAAGAGCTAAGAAAACCCAAAGGGTAGAAACCTCTGTTTCTGGCCTTAATTATCATCATCCATGAGCTTAAGTAGCTAGCTAGCTAGTTGTTGTTGTAGTAGACTAGTAGTATTGCACCAAGTTTTCATTTCACATGTTTCTTGCCTCAACTTTTTTGTTCATGATCAAGCAGATAGAGAGTAACTCAAGTACTGGGTCTTTAACTAATTAATTAGCTCCTTGATTGATCGCTTTGTGCTTGATTCAGCAAGAAACTATGGCCTATGAAAACAAATCCATGTCTCCGGACTCTCCCCAAAGAAAATTGAGTTGGGGAAAAATCGAGGTCAAGCGGATCGAAAACACAACAAACCGTCAAGTCACCTTCTGCAAAAGGCGCAATGGGTTGCTCAAGAAGGCCTATGAACTCTCTCTACTCTGTGATGCGGAGGTTGCTCTCATAGTCTTCTCTTTATGAGTATGCCAACAACAGGTATTGCTTTAAAGTTCCTCTTAAAAGTTTTTTCTTTGCAAAATTTGTTGGTGTTTCTGTGTTCAAGATTTTTGCTTCTGCCGTAGATCTTTGGGTGGATTTAAGCAGGAAAACATAATCATTGTAATGGTACTCAGTTGAGTTGAGATTGAGTTCTATCTCTCTCTATCTCTCTAACTTAATTATAAGATTCACTTGTCTTTCTTTCTTATCTTTTGTTTTTTTTTTCTTGTGTGTGCTTTTAATGGGTATTCTTATTTATTTTTCTTTTCTGTTTATGATCATTTTCTTAGTTCTTGGTTTGGTGCAAATATAGATCTGGTCTAATAGATAGGAAAAGAAGCATATCATGGAAGTGAGGCCTCTGAAATCAGCTCCTTACCTCCCTCCATTGTTGTTAATTTTCTGTTTCCCCTCTCTCTCTCTCCCCTCTTTCTTTCTCTCCATGACTCTATGTCATCTATGAGGCTAAGAAGGCCTACAACACACAAGCTGTCATGCTCCCATTAGCCCAACCTCCAATCTCCTTGACACTTCGTCAGTTATAGACATCAGGAAAGTAAAAGTAGAATTCAATATATAAAATAAAAATGACAAGACCTTCTCTGAAAAAAGGCACATATTAGGGTTCCAACACACCCAGATGGGTTTTGCTTGAAATATCTTACAATCTCCCTTGTACACCCAAATCAGGTCACAACCGCTCATACCCAGAAGAGTTTTCCCCTAACCCCTCTAAAATTTCCCAAATATCACTTTCTTTTCGTGGAATATTCCACATAACCAAATTAGGGTTCATTAGGAACTACATTGGGTAATCAATTTGTCCAAAATCTTTTAGTGGGTAACCCTTAAATTTTAACCTTTCTGGTTTCCTACGTGGGTTTTATCACAAAGGTAAATTCTTTTATGAATTATTTTTCCAAATTATTGCTCTTGAAGTGAGAGAGTATATATGAGATCATAGCTCAAGCGAGTCATCATGAATATGTCACTGCTGGGCATTGGAGAATGGGCTTTGCATTTGCTAAAGATCTTGCACAGATATATTTGTGCAAGTTTTTAGTGTGGGAGAGATATAAGTGAGCAGAGACAATAAAATAGACGGCTTTTGATGTTCTCAGAGTTTCAGACAGAAAAGACCAAATTTTATATTAATATATTTACTCTCACTTATTTAGAGTATAAATAAACCAGAATTTTTAATTGTTTGTGAATTACTCGAGGTGGGTAATAAGGTAAACTTGAGGCCAATGTCCCTTGTGTAATGAGTGGCAAGAGTTATGGCCTGTAATATTGGGGAGCTGCGCCATCGTGGCACAGGCAACCAATCACAAGGTCGAGGATTTTAAGGTATCAGAGGCATAGGATAAAGTGAAATCTTAGGTTGTGTTCTCATAATAATATATTTAATTTTATATTCTGATTTTGTTTTTTTTGAGAGAATTTAATTTTCCCAACACAGGAAATTAAATTTGGCTGTGGTTGGAAACCCCCTCTACATGATATGTTTTCAGTAAATTTAGCTGTGGTTGGACTTGTAAACCCCCTCCACAATTAATTGCAAACCCCATATTTGGATATAAGCATGCATCTATCCATAATCCATTACTTTGGATGAGCTGTGGTTGGAAGTTTCTTCTTATATTTCTACAGGATGTTAAATAGTTGAGAAATATCTTAAGCCAATTACTCCTATTATTTAAGGGGTAAAGCAAATATGGCTCCTATTATTCAATGACTCCATCAAGATTTACATTTTATAACTTGTAATTTATGAATAGATATCTGGAGCCCTAATTTATACTAATTGTATATATTACATATATACACACAAACTTATGTGGAATATATAATTGGTAAAGCACTAATTAAGAATGAATTTGTAATGCATCATAACTAGTAAAGCAGTGTTTACTGATTTTGAATATATTTTTAATGAGATGTTTTAACCATTGATTTATGGATGTAAATCTCAGTACTACCAACAAGAAGCTGCGAAACTGCGCGCTCAGATAGGGAATTTGCAGAACTCAAGTAGGTAATCTTAAAGGGATCAAGTTCAACCCTAGTTACCAAAAGCTTTCCCATATCCTAGATTTTCAAATTGGCAGCCTTTTCTTTGACAGGCATATGATGGGCGAGTCATTGAGTTTTATGAATATGAAGGACCTGAAGAACCAGGAGAGTGAACTAGAGAAAGGAATCAGCTCTTGTTTGCCGAAATTGAGTACATGCAGAAAAGGGTACCACTCTTTGACTCTTCCTCATTTATAACATTTCATTCTCTTACATGCATTACTAGTTCTCATCATATTTGAAAAGTAGTTTGTTGAGTATCACTGCTCAATGAATGTTTACCAACTTATCAAGTACTGGTTTGTTTGATCTATTGTAAATGTGGTTCATGATCATGTGCATTTGGAGAACTGTAGGCCGGCATCAATTTGTCTTTATCAACTGAATGCATGTATGTAACATGTTTGAAGTGTTCTAGTGTTAAAAGTTTTCACTTGTTTGCTGAATGGAAGTTTAATTTTGGTCAAAAGTTGTCATGAAAACTGATTGAAGCTTAAAATTTCTGGTTAGGCTTTCTTAAATTATTCTTTCCATTTTTACAAAAATCTCTCTTAACCATTTTGTGGTCATTAGGTAATGTTCAATATGGTTCTTTCAGCTTCTAAGTTGACTAACAAGAAGTTGCACACACTGCTCAAAATCATTCATATAAGTTTTGTGCTGTTAATGAAACTAATGTTTCTTGGTTTTCATTGACAATGAAATTTACCTAACAGGAAATTGACTAACAGTGATTTAGGTTCACTTAACTGAAAGAGTTACAGAGTTACATTGATCTCACAAACGTGGAAATTTCACAAGCTAGGAAGTTTCTAACTGTCTAATTAGGTGTGTATATATATATATATCCATGTAGCAAAAAACAGTTACATTGATCTCACAAACATGGAAATTAACTGCTAAATCTACATGTTCACATCTCACTACCCAATTATTCCCATAATTAGGTGAAAGCTTGCACTTCATCATCATCATGAAACTGGAACATGTCCACCATTTGATCAAAACTAGCAGTGTTCAGGAAATCGAGCATATCTTCATTGTGAACCTGGAACTCTGACGCATTGACTTGAGCACTTTCAGTACCAACTCCAAGTTGAGCACCAGTATGATTTTCTGATGATGACATCCCAAATTCAAGTGCAGACTCAGTGGTGAGTGATTGGGAGGATGGATCATATGCAGGCCTCTCTTCATCATCAACTGCAGACTGGTGGATGCTTTGTGATCCCGATGGTGTGGCTGTAGTAACATCATCATCATCAACCTGGATCAAGTGGTGGAGCCAACCATAATCAATCGAGAAGTCGACATTATCGGGCTGGCTGTTTTCACTACCAAATTGACAGCCTGATTCTTCTGTTGCCGCAGCTCCAATATTGTTGTCAGTGAGGCCTAGTTGAGTTGCATGAGTCTCATCAAATTCAATACATTCCGTCCTCTCTTGGTTATACGATCCGAACTCTGGTTGTTCCGTGAATGATTGTGCGCTGTCCACCGAAGGTGAGAAACCTCCCATTAGAAAATCACCATGAAATTGGATGGCATCATCAACCATGGTTATTGGGTATGCAAAAGGGCAGTCTTGCTGAGATTGACTTTCAGTGGGCCCTCCTCCAATAGCCTGAGACATGGGAGTGGAGTTTCCAATTAAATATTCGTCAAAGCTAGTATCTTGTTGCCTTTGCTTCTTATTTTGAGATTGTAGAGATGGAATGCCATTTGCAGCTGTCGACTTAAACTTTCTCTTCCTCGAGTGGTTCTTTCGAATCCGGCAGACCACAAACTGATGAGTTGAGTTTGGTTTGGGCTTCACCGATGAAGGGCGAAGGCTGTACTCGTGCATGATCCAGCAACCGTTTTGATCCGATTTAGGGTTTTCATAATGTAACCTTTTCCACATACCTAAATCGTTCTTCTTATCCTTTGGATCAGGGACCTTTTTTCCCGAGTTCTCAGCTTTCCATGACCCAGATCCTATGGTGCGAGCCATGCGGGTATTCTTGGCACTCGAGCTCTTCAATTTGGTGAAGAAATAAAGGTCTTCACCATCTTCTAAGTCGTTTCCGCCGAATTGGTTCCATATATCCCACGGCTCTATTTGACCATAAAGATCAAATTCCGGAATAACATTTTCATACTTGAACGATGAGCCACGAACCTTGTTAGGAAGATAATATCCCAACAATTCTTCATCACTTGGACGAAACTTGAAACCCGTAGGAATATTATTAAGCGCCATGGCAACGAATTGATCAAGCAAAGAGAAGAGAAGAGAAAAAAAAAAAGATTAGGGTTACTGAGATGAGAACAAGTTCATGCGAAGTATCGATGAAAGAAAGTGAAGTGTGGAATTCTGACTAGGGGGATGCGCGTATATATAGCATAGGAAGGGAATGATGCTGAGTTGGCTTTCTTCACGTGGCCCATATGATATCACTAAGCCCAGGTTCTGGTTTGTTACCGTTGCAAATCTTGTTATTTGATTGCGTGATGCTTTGGAACTACTAATACTAAACTGTCGTATTCTTTCAAGGCTTCATCCATTTTTAAATTTAATTATTTATTCCAGCTGTAATCAATTAGATTTCAGAATAATAATAAATTAAAATATCTTTGAATTAATTAGAGCGCAAGTAAGCAACAATTAATACTTTAGGGTTTCTAACGTCATTTTCATTTTCTCTCTGATTGTGATCTCTTGTTCTTCCGGGCAATGCAAATCTTCTGCTTGGAAGATTGGAATACTATTAACAGGTATTAAGCTCTGATTTTGTTTCATTTCTTTGTCATATGTGTATATTTTTTTCAATTCTCGTAGTGAAAGGAACTTGAACCGGACATTTTGTACCTCTAATCTTCATGAACTTATCTTTAGGCTTTTTTGCCATCTCTTTGTTGAAGTAACTCTATCCTAAAATCTGGTTTTTCCCTTCTTCATTAAAATGTCTGCCATTATTGATGGAAATAGCAAAGGGCCTTGAACTTATGGGCATTTTTTAAAATTCATTGGTTTTTTCAGTTTAGCAGATTGTTTGCTAATGCTTAAACATATAAAGGTTTTTTGGAGTGGAACTTTTAAGCATTTATGATATTTCCGATTTTAATGCTTCCACATCTTCCGATATTGGATTTTCTGCAGTTGCAAAGGATACCGAATTTGACTTTTGGGGATTCATTTTTGTCATGCTTGCTGCTGTTATGTCTGGCTTCCGCTGGTGCATGACTCAAATTCTTTTGCAGGTGTGCTTTCTGTGTACTTTTGGTGTTTTTTTTTTTGTTGGTTTTTTTTCAATTTTGGGTTTTAATAACTACATAGTCTTACATATCTTTATTGGTTCCTTTGTTATGCATTACGCTCGTGAACGGTTTCCCAAAATCAAAATAAAGAAAGAAGCTTATGGTAAGTGCTATATGTTGTAATTGCAATCTCACTTTTGGAATGTGTGAATTGTAAATTTCACATATTTGTCTTCGAAAGAGTTCTTGCACTATGTATATATCAGTTATGATAACATCATTATATGTTATGTAAACAATGTGGCCAGTCCCTGCTAGAGTTACAGCTTCTTATTCAAGTAATTTGTCGTTTCTGGCAAGTGCATTCTCTTGTCCTTTCGTTTTCCAGACGCTAAAAGATTAGGTGGTAATCAACTTGTTTCCATCATTTGGGTTGTCTGAAGCATGTTACTGGTGAAGTTATAGCTATGCATCCGGTCCAGTTTATACCTGGCTAATTTCTTTATGTCAATTTCATGATGACTAAAATATGAAATTTGATGCCCTAGAAAAGTTGTGGTATATAGATGTATATATGAATAATTTGTTCTCAATCAGGACAGTTTCTTACAATCTTATATTTTCAAATATTAGAGTATATAGATGCTGTAAGTTTGCGTAACTTACTCTTACAATAATTCTGTTCAATTGTTCTAGGTTTAATATAATCCGCTTACTTTGATGATCTATGTGACCCCAGTGTGTGTGCGTGTGTATATTTGTTCTCTAATAAGGTCCTTAAATAAAGATTTTCTTTCCTATAGCGGTTACATTGGATATGGATGGCGGAGATGCAAAGGGGGTGAGATGCGTTCAATTTATCGCTACTTTTCATATATGATCGAATGGTTATAAAACAGGTCCTCATTTAAGGATCTTATGAGATAATAGTTATGGACGTGCATACATACATACATATATATATCCATTTATAAGCAACAATCTTGATTTAAACTGACTAAGATGCCCTTTTCCTGCAGGTATTAACAGAATTCATTCTTGTCTCAGTAACTAGTGCTGCAACTGTAACAATAGCAGGTGTTGTTGTTAAGGAGGCTCTCACTATATTGGTATGTCGGTTCTTTGTGGTTGTCCCTTCTTTTAAATTTTGGTTTGTCTTAACTTCTAGACCTACTTGTTCTCAGCTGTACAATCTCCTAGCTATTTAATAGATTCATTTAACTATTTTCCTTTGATTTCGTTCGCGTAAATGCTAGTGCTAGAAGTAGGAAATTGATCATGAAGTAGCATCTTGTTTCAATATGTGGCATGCTATGTGCCTATTTATGTTATAAGTTTGGAGGAAGTTTGGTTCTCCAGTTTGAAAGGAGTATGTGGGTTGGGGGTACATATTACATATGAGATAGAAATCCAATTGAGCAAAATTGCATCTTAACATGAAAATCAAAAGAAGTTAACACAGAAATCATAAAACAGACCAAATATCTCAGTTTCAGCTGCAGGCATTATTTAGAACCACCATATCAAACACAGAAATCAACAAAATACATCTGAAAGAAGCTTATGATTTTTTTATAATTTTTTTAAATACATATTTACTGCTAAAGAAAGAATGATATGCTATATTTCTTTGATACGAACAACAGTGCAGAGTAAGTAATCCCTCTCAAAGAATTAACCTTTCCCTAATCACCACTTGAAATGGAAAATATCAACAATGACCGGCCAACCTTAACTACCGCATAAAAATTGATACATATTTATGAAAAAACTCTTCACTAGAGATACTCAATCTTACAAACTTCAGGAAGGTGTATAAACTCACCGGTTATTGGATTGCGCACAACAACAGGGCCATAGACGAATGGTTTGGAACAGATAACTTCTTTTTTGTTTTGCCAAGTACAGTATCTGTGCTCCGAGTCCTCATAAAGTCCAACGAACAAATATTGGATCCGTCTTTCAATTCTATCTCTCTGCAACAATTCTGGTTCTCATCATAAACTAATTCATATGAAGCCTAATACACTATCAGAAGCATCAACTTATGTCCGTGTGCAAGTGTGTGTCTAATAGAGATATTCCTGCGTCGCATTACCATTCAATCAATTCACTCTTTCCCAATTTTCTCAGTATCTCAACACTCTTTTCGACAGTGGCCTGGAATTAGTCCCCTGTAGCAGGACTCTATGATAAAAGAACTAGTCTACATATAAGACACAGATCATGGAAAAATAAATTATGCCTACAAACTACTTCTACATAAACATAGCACAAAATTGCTCCATTTGCAACATAATCAAGGGGATGAGCCTAAATTGTAGGTAATGTGACACATGAAACCTTGCCCTTCCCTTGAATGAAACTCAAACCTCCATTCTAATAAGAGTAGAAATGCAACCTAATTCTTAAGAGCAGGGGTTTTGACAAAAAAAAGTTTACATACTTCTGGCATTTATCCATTCTATTACAGGAATTTCCACCACAACAAATGATATGAACTCAAAGTTCACATACTTCTGGCATTTGGACAAATGCCATGCCCTAGTCTTATGACAACAACTTAAGCAATAATAGAAAACTTCAAACAGTTAAAATGCTGGAAGTCACTCTTCTTTCACATCTGTGCAAACAGCTATTCTTATTTATAGAACCCTGAAATCATATTGTTCCAGAATCCACAACTGACTGATTTAAATCGGACTGAAAGAAACCTATGATTTTTATTTTGTTCTTAAGCATAATTACTGCTAAAGAAACAATAATATGCTATATCTCTTTCATACGAACAGCAATATAATATATGACCCAACAAAAAATGAGAATTTCATTGTACCAAATGATCAAAACGAAGAACTAAAACAACAATTGTGAAGATAGATACAGAGATTAAAGCCTAACAGCATAAAACAGTGAAAGAGGACTTGGAAGTAAGGGAATTACCTGCAGAAATGTAACCCTACTTCAACTTGCAGAGTGAAAAAGAGAGAAACCTAACGCCAGTTCATGAAAAAGGATTTCAAACTTGCCAATATAGTGCGACAAAGTACATCAGTGAAACAGCAAGATAAAACTGAAAAGGAACCCAGAAATAGAGATCAAAGTGGCATATTTCCATTATTAGCTCTCTATGAGTACAAAAAAATCAATAGAATAATGAAGTATTACAATTTACACCAGTTCATGAAAAAGGCTTTCATAAAATACAATTGAGTTTCAGATGTAAACAATAAACCTAAGCTAAGCTGCACCCATTATAGCAAAAGTTGATGGTTTCGGGCTTGGAACCACATGCCTTGACATGAGCTTCAGAGGAAGAATCTCCTGCTCAGAAAAACCAACATTTTCTTCAGCCATCTCCTCTGCATCTTCAGACTTCCAACTTCCAAGGGGTATGAAGCTAGGACAATCCGGAACAGAGGAAGCCACTGCAGAAGACACTTGCTTAATTGGTTTAACGTCTCCAACCCCATTATCCACTTTAGTCACAAATGGGTGGTTCAAGAGCATAGCAGCAGTAAACCTCTCTGAAGTGTTCCACATAAAGCAACATTGCAAGAAATCTTTAGCCTCTTTTGATAACCAACCAGGAATGGCAGGAATTCTTGAAGCAAGCAGGGCAGTTAACAGGTCCCGAACGTCAAATACGGCGCCAGGTGTGAAATCCCATGGATGCCTCCCAGTTAGCATTTGCAGCACAACACAACCTAACGCCCAAATATCAGAAGGCTGCTGTTGAATTCCATAAACCACAGCTTCTGGAGACAAATACATTGGTGTGCCTCCAAAGGAAGGCTTCTCCCACTTCTGATTTGCCTTCTTTGTGAGCCCCAAGTCTCCAATTTTCGGCACAAAACGAGCACCACCAGAGGAACCAGCGGTATCAGACACAAGCAGAATATTCTCAGGCTTGAGATCACAATGCACAAAACCCCTTTCGTGGATGTACTTAATCCCTTTCAAAATCGACTCAGTATACTTTCTGACTTGGAATTCACGCAACCCAAAACCCCTTGATTTCTCAATCAAATTCGCCATTGTTCCTCCATCCGCGTACTCCAAGAACACATTGAATAAATGACGGCCATCAGCGCCAATCGTCTCATCCTCTCCATAGCAGTTGATAACAAAAGGGCAGCGACGAAAAATGTAAAGAAGAATATCTTCCCCCATCAGATCATGCGCCTGAGAGGCCAATGTCGATTTCACGGCCACAATCCTCGGCACACCCTTCAAACACAACCTGGGTTTTTTCACGAAACCCAAATAAACCGACCCGAATCCGCCTTGGCCCAGCATCGGCCCTCGAACCCACTCGCAGCCACTTAGTGAAACTGTCAAGTAATGATCTGCATGATCTGCAAAATCGTCTGCAACTATTATCTCATCATGGGTTGCTCTTTTTCTCTTGACACCCGCCATTGCTTTTGTACACTTTGTTCAAAAGTGAAGAACAAAGCTTTTTCCGAAGATACAAAGATTCTGGGTTGTAGAAGAAGAGCAGAACTTGTGGGCTAACAAAAACAAAGGACACGACGGAGAACAGGAGCAGAACTTGTGGGTTGTAGAAGAAGCAGGGGAAGCAGATCGCAGATCGATTGATGAACAAACAAGTCGATGATGAAGAAGAGAGTTGGAATTGAAAGAAACCCTTTAGGCTTTACGAAAGATCTGGGTATTCTTGACGCTGTTGGGGTTTTTCGACATCCAAGTTTCCCTTTCCTAGTTGCGTTGGGAAATTGGGTATATATAACTTTCCAACAGTCATTTGTTTCTTTTACTTTCGCCGCGGCCATTTATTGCGATGTAATTAATAATCCAATAAAATATATTATTTTTCTCTTTTTTGAAGTCAAATTTGAAATAGCTTCGTAAATCTGAAGCCACTCTCACCAGTATTACAGCTGTGAACTTTTTTGTAATTTAAATCTTTTTAGATTTTGTCGCTATTGTATTTATGAACTTAAAACTTAAACATTATCCATTTTATCTAAAAATTGTTTCTAATTCGTTTTTATAAAAAAATTTGGACTATTAGAGCATCTCCAAGGGAGATGTTAAATACCAAATATCAAATTTAAATTTGATGGCTGATGTGACAATTTGACATCTTACACGACTTTACACTCCACCCGATATGTCAAATTAAATTATTATTTTATTACATTTTAGTGTTGATTTATTTTTAATTAAAAAGAAAAGAAAAGAAAAAATATTAAAATATTAATTTGACATCTTGCTTTTGGGATGTCAAAAATAACATCTTAACCTCCAACCTTCATTCCACATCAGCTTTGATACATCGGTTGGAGTGATGTGGGATGTCATTTCTAATCGTTAATTATTTATGTGACACTTTTGACACATCGGTTGGAGATGCTCTTAGGAAACTCTCTTTTATCCCTAATTAAACCCTAGAATTAGGAGTGTAAGTCAGATTGGAAAATTCAATTCCAACCGATTTCGATCTGAATATTTCTCAAAAAATCCGACTTTGATAAATAAGATATCTGAAAATGCCGAATCTGATATTTCCGATAAATGATACACACACGATTCTCGAACAAGAAAGCTTGAGGCTTTGCAAGCAAAGACAAAAGTCAAAACCAATTTCCAGTTTGAACCATTTTCAACTCCCTCTCTGCCCAATTTGTAACTGTTTTGACGAATCTATTGAACATATCCTCTTTTTATGTCCTTGGACACATCCAGTATGGTTTGGCTCTGTCTTCTCTTACAGGATCATCCCCAATACCTTCACCACTTTGGACCGGTGGCTGCATGATATGTTATCAATCCCGGATACTCCTCATGAAGACTTCTTGCATCGCTTCTCTCTTCTTAGCTTCTTTTGCTGGGAAATTTGGAAGACTAGATGTGACTTTATTGTTTTTAAAGGCATCAATCCCGACCCAAGGCTTGTTATTAATCGGGCCAATGACTTTTACAGAGAATTTTGGGAGGCCACCACTTGTTCGTCTAGGCTTTCTGGTTCAAGAACTTCCCCCTCCTCCCCTCCTGTCGGTAGGGATCGATGGCTCCCTCCACATGCTAATGCAATTAAAGTTAATTTTGATGGGGCCTGGTCTCCTGGAACTTCTCATGGCGGTATTGGGGTTATTGCTCGTGACGATTGTGGTACCTGGCGGGGTGGAACAGCTTCCCCACTCTACTGTAATTCTGCTCTTGTTGCTGAAGCTGCTGCTGCGCTCTGTGCAGTCTCTTTTGCGAACACCAGAGGTTTCTCCAAGGTGCTGTTTGAATCTGACTGCAAAATTATTGTGGATTATATACTTGGGAATCATGGAAACTACTCTTGGACTATCCTCCCAATTCTTGACGAAATTTGTAATCTTTCTCAACATTTCGACGAGGTGAGGTGGAAGTGGGTGCCAAGATCTGCAAATCGTGCGGCTCACATGTCTGCGACGATAGGTTTGAGAGCTATGGAACTGCAAAGTTGGGTCATTCGACCACCATTGTCTCTTGTTGGGGTCCTGAATTCTGATGGTTTACCTTGTCCCCCAGTTGGGGTCTCTGTTTTAAACTAGTTTTCTTTATTGTTATTCGGTTGGGGTTGAGACAGTTTACTAAACTCCGACGGAGTTTTAGATTTGTCTAACCCTTTTTGTGTTTTGCTTCTGTTTGTGCTCTTGCTGGCTCTGCTAGCTGTGTTGTATTTGCTTCCCTTTGTGGGCTGTTTTAATTACAACAACCTCTTTCAGACCCAAAAAAAAAAAAAAAAAAACTCACACAACCCTAAACCATGAACCCGCCAAATGAAGACGACATGTCGTACGATTTTTGATTAAGCACTGGTCAATTAAAGATGAGACACATGGAAGGTAGCCAAGCTGTTCGATTCTTCATCCCCTCAAATTTTTCTTAGCTTTCCCATTTCTATGACATGATTGTAATAACTGATGGGCATGAGGATAGGCACCATATATTATATTTGATTTGCAGATAATAATTTCCCGTTGAACTGAAAACTGATGTGGTATAGAACAATTGTGTCGGGCTTATAATTGTACCTCTTTTGAAAAAAGAAAAATACAACACTGAAAATGATAGCTAGATCCACCTCCAATGAAAATTCTGCGTTGGACCTGGTGCATGGATTCGTCAGGTCCTATTGACCATTAGATTTCACTAAAATTTTATGGGTAAATCTACATCATTGAATTAGATAACCTGAAAACCTGCTCAGTAAGTCAAAAGAAAATTACCAACTCGTCAAAACCTACGAAGTTTACATATTTCTGGCATTTATCCATTCTATTACAGGAATTTCCACCACAACAAATGATATGAACTCAAAGTTCACATACTTCTGGCATTTGGACAAATGCCATGCCCTAGTCTTATGACAACAACTTAAGCAATAATAGAAAACTTCAAACAGTTAAAATGCTGGAAGTCACTCTTCTTTCACATCTGTGCAAACAGCTATTCTTATTTATAGAACCCTGAAATCATATTGTTCCAGAATCCACAACTGACTGATTTAAATCGGACTGAAAGAAACCTATGATTTTTATTTTGTTCTTAAGCATAATTACTGCTAAAGAAACAATAATATGCTATATCTCTTTCATACAAACAGCAATATAATATATGACCCAACAAAAAATGAGAATTTCATTGTACCAAATGATCAAAACGAAGAACTAAAACAAAAATTGCGAAGATAGATACAGAGATTAAAGCCTAACAGCATCTCCAACGACCTTGTCTTCACTCTCCACAACACCACCCCATTCGGCTTCACCGTCACCTGCCAATCCTCCAACGACGTCATTTTCGACGCCTCCCCGAACCCATCAAACCCCGACACCTTCTTGGTCTTCAAGAACCAATACATCCAGCTTTCCTCCTCCCTCCCCAAAGCCAGGTCCTCCCTTTTCGGCCTTGGCGAGCACACCAAGTCCTCCTTCAAGCTCACCCCCAACCAGACCTTGACACTCTGGGACGCTGACATTGCCAGCGCCAATGCTGACATCAACCTCTACGGGTCCCACCCCTTCTACCTGGACGTCAGGTCAGCTTCTCCAGATGGTAAGGCCAACGGCGCCGGAACATCTCATGGAGTGTTGCTGCTGAATAGCAATGGCATGGACATAACATACGGCGGTGATAGAATTACTTATAAGGCCATTGGTGGAATTGTGGATTTGTATTTCTTTTCTGGGCCAACTCAGGAGTTGGTGGTGGAGCAGTATACAGAGCTCATTGGTCGCCCTGCCCCTATGCCCTATTGGTCTTTTGGTAAGTTTGTTTGCACTCAAATATTGTAAATTCCACTTTTCTTAGGCAGGTACTATATATTATCACATTTCTCAAATCGCATTTCACATGTGACATCAATTATTATGACTAAGAGTATATGTCATTTGTACCATCTCAACTAATCATGTTTTTGTATCGGCACTTATTAGTAGACAAGCGCTATGTCACGTGACCAGTCGAATTCTTCAATTGAAATGTGCATATATAGTCCTTGTTTGATATTAGCATGGTCCGAAAATGTCCTTCCTACTAGCATAGTACGCTTGCAATTTTCATCTTATTTTGGAATCACATTGACTTTGTTCACTTATTCTCTGCTGAAGGATTCCACCAGTGTCGATGGGGTTACAAGAATGTTTCCGATCTTGAGGGTGTGGTTGCTGGCTATGCAAAAGCCGCTATCCCCCTTGAAGTTATGTGGACAGACATTGATTACATGGATGCATACAAGGATTTTACTCTTGATCCCATCAACTTCCCATTGGATAAGATGAAGAAATTTGTCAACACCCTTCACCAAAATGATCAGAAATATGTGCTCATCTTGGACCCTGGTATGTTCTCTCTGCAGCAAAATTGATGTTACATGCAGTTTTTCTGATGAGGCAGAAAATGATAGTATTATGACTCTCACAGGTATCAGTGTGAATGAGAGCTATGGAACCTACAACAGAGGGCTGAAAGCAGATATATTTATAAAACGTGATGGAATTCCTTACCTGGGAAGTGTTTGGCCTGGCCCTGTCTATTTCCCTGATTTTGCACATCCACAAAGTGAAAATTTTTGGGCTAATGAGATAAAAATATTTCAAGATGCTCTGCCTTTCGATGGTCTTTGGCTTGATATGAATGAGCTATCCAATTTCATCACGTCCCCTCCCACTCCATCTTCTACACTTGATGACCCTCCTTACAAGATTAACAATGCCGGGGTCCTGCGTCCCATCAATAACAATACTGTTCCGGCATCAGCGCTACACTTCGGTAACATCACAGAATATGATGCTCATAACTTATATGGACTCTTGGAATCCAAAGCAACAAACAAGGCCTTAGTCAATGTGACTGGTAAAAGACCATTTATACTTTCTAGATCCACTTTTGTAAGCTCTGGTACGTACACAGCACACTGGACTGGAGACAATTCTGCAGAATGGAGTGATCTGGCATACACAATTCCAGCAATTCTGAATTTTGGCCTCTTCGGAGTTCCGATGGTTGGAGCTGATATATGTGGATTCATAGGAGATACAAATCAAGAACTCTGCAGGCGGTGGATTCAGGTAACTTATAAGCCTTCAAATTAAACACTTCCACAAAAACTAGACCACATTATACAGCTTGTTTTACCTAGAACTTTGCTATGCTGTCAATTATAATCATCAGAACATGTGCAACTAACTTAACGATGCTATGTCTCTATGTAGCTAGGCGCCTTTTACCCTTTTGCAAGAGATCTGTTTGAGTGTGGTTGAAAATCCACAGCAATTAAATACAACCCATAAGAATGCTTTCAACAATATAAATGCATCTATTTAATTGTTGTACATCGGATATGAATAAATACATATTGGTGCCCCTTTCAACAATACATAATTGAGCCTCAACAATATGGTGCACTAATATATTTATTCATATCTATTCATGCAGAAGGCATATCAGATCAAGTTGCATCTGATAGAATGGTTTGTTAGCCTCAACTAATGCATTTACATAAATGCACTCAATGGGTTGCCTTTATATCCAGAAATATCCCAGTACATGATGTCAATGGCGTGGGAACTTGCTGAAGATGACTGAGAGGCCACTAATTGGCCTATTGCCATTTGTTTAAGTTTTATATATATATATGAGTGTGCAGAACAAAAATGGCGTGAAGATTTTGCTGGAGATGACTGAGAGGCCACTAATTGGCCTATTGCCATCTGTTTAAGTTTTATATATATATATATATATATATATATATATATATATATATATATATATATATATATATATATATATGTAGACCATGGCTGTGAGAGGAAAAAAATGCATTAAAATCTGAAAATAATTCAAAGGCCATCAATTAGCCTGTTGTTATCAGTTTAAACTTAAGTATGATAAAGAATTTGGCATGTTATAGTGAGTTACCTGTTAATGGATTAATTGGCTATGGGAGAGCTCACACGCAGGATTGGCTATGGAGAAGTTGGGGCTGGAGTTGAGCAGATGCAAGTGATGAATGAGGCGTAGGATTTCTCTGCAAAAGAAGAGAAAGGATGCTAAACAAGGTGAAGGGTTGCCACTTGGTCAATATAAAACTATATGTGGGGAGAAAGTGTCGGGAAGATAAGGGGAAGATGGACAAAAGCTTTGCTTTAGTGTTTTGCATGATCATAGTCATTTATATATATATATATATATATATATATATATATATATATATATATATATATATATATATATATGTCATGATTAGTGTGATTAGACCCACCCACCCACGGTTTGAATTAGCCAAGAATCCTACACAAAACTCCTACATAAAAATCCTCCGCCTGTGCCAAGAATCCTACACAAAACTCCTACATAAAAATCCTCCGCCTATGCCAAAAATCCTCGGATTACATAAAAATCCTCCGCCTATGCCAAAAATCCTCGAATTACATAAAAATCCTCCGCCTGAGCCAAAAATCCTCGGATTACATAAAAATCCTCCGCTTGTGCCAAAAATCCTCGGATTACATAAAAATCCTCCGCCTGAGCCAAAAATCCTCGGATTACATAAAAATCCTCCGCCTGTGCCAAAAATCCTCCGTCGAGCCAAAAAACCGGACGGTTGAGGTGGAAAAATCCGGACGGTTGAGGTGGAGGACGGATGAGTGGAAGAATCCTCGGACGGACTCAACCCTACTATCCTGAACTCAAGAAGTATGCTTAGGAGTTCCAGCAGATGTTTTCCTACAAGTGGCGGAGTTTAAAGACAGGAGGGCATTAATATTGGGAAGATTTCCAAGACATCGGGTAGTTCGTGCCTAGAGCTCCGGAAGGCATTGATATTTGGAAGATTTGTAGCCACCCTACTATCCTGATCTCATTTTACTGACCAACCATAGGGATTGATGATGGTTGGAAAATTCTCATTAAATGCCTAGAGCTCCGAAAGGTGGGAAGATTTTCAAGACATCGGATGGTTCACGCCTAGAGCTCCGGAAGGCATTAATTCTAGGAAGATTTTCAAGACAGAGTCGGTTGAGGCCATTTAACAACCAAATCCATGAACGGAAGGAAGCTCTATAAATTGGTCGTCAGAAGAAGAGAAGAGGACCGCCAACTGAACAAACAAAATCTATCTTTCCATCCTGTACTTTTCAATTCATAGTCTAGGATTTTATCTTTCAAGTTCTTCAGATTATCTAAGTTCTTCGTTTTTTCTAGTGTAAGCTTACTTTCTTGCAATTTAATTTCAATTGTCTTTACATTCAAATTTAATTCAAGTCTTTATCGCTTTAATATATTTTTCTCGCACTTACATTTCTGTCATTTCGTTTACTACATTTATATTTCTCGCACTTATCACAAAAATCCTAAAAATAGTCATACAAAGCTCAATCATCCTTGACCTCAAGGAAGAAAAAGAACCTAGGTCGAGAGGAGGTTCCTTGCTCGGTCGATCAATTGTTTGATTAAAAGTCAGAAGCGCAACCACACTCACACTATCTTTCCATCCAAGCCATCAAGTGGCTTGGTGATGGCACGCCTACGCATCTCAAAAGAAGAAGGACCAAAAACTCCTTCCGTCGGCCTACCCGGCCGAAAAGAGGGAAACAAGATCACTTAGAGAAGTTTACAATCCGTCAAGAGCTCTATCTTTGGGACTCAGTGGCTGCAACGGCAAGGAAGGTGCTTGGCCTGCGCTATCGGTTGCTCCCCTTGTTTTACACATCAATGTATGAGGCACATAAAAAGGGGACCCCCATTGCAAGACCCCTTTTCTTCTCATTTCCTCAAGATATCAGAACTTATGAGATCAACACTCAGTTTCTGATTGGCAGAGGTGTAATGGTGTCACCTGTGTTGAAGCCAGGAGTAAGTTCAGTTGATGCATATTTTCCTGCAGGAAACTGGTTTGATCTCTTCAACTACTCAAACTCAGTAAGCGTAAAATCGGGAGAGCACGTTACACTGGAAGCACCACCTGATCGTATCAATGTACTTGTCTGCGAAGGAAACATTTTGGCCTTACAAGGAAAGGCCTTGACAACAGAAGCAGCCCGAAAGACTGCGTTCGAACTTTTGGTTGTTAGCAGCAGTGGACAGAGCACCGGAGAAGTTTTCTTGGATGATGGAGAGGAAGTGGAAATGGGAGGAGAGGGAGGCAAGTGGAGTTTAGTGAGATTTTACGGTGGAACAGGAAATGGAAGTGTTGACGTGAGTCTCCTAATTAATCAAGGAGATTTATTTCCTTGATTAATTAAGGGATTTACTTTCCCATTCCATTTAATTAACAAATCTGTGTATAATTAGGATATACTTTCCTAATCCCTGATAGAATCTCCTTCCTTGTAAAGCACTCTGTAAACTCATATATATACCTCCTTATGGAGAAGAATAAAATATCTGAACATATTGAAAACCCATATTCATATTTTAGCATGGTATCAGAGCAATCGATCCTAGGTTGTCTCTAAATCCTCGTATCGAATTTCTCGAAACCCGAATCCCTCGTATCGAATTCCTTGAAACACGAACCCGTATTCTCATATCCTGAATCCCGAAACCCTGAATCCTGAATCCTGAATCCCGAAACCCTGAATCCTGAAACTCGAAACCCTGAATCCTGAAACTCTGAATCCTGAATCCTGAATCCCGAAACCCTAAACACAACCCCGAAACCCTAAACACAAACCCGCAACCCTACATATTTTTCCTCGTATTCTTCAATCATTCCGCTGCACTGAATATCGTCTCTTCCTCCGCAATTGCCACCACTGGTTCCCCCGGTTATGTTTTGCATAGTTCTTCAAAGAAACACACATGGGTCATTGACACCGGAGCCACTGATCACATGACTTTTGATCCCGGACAAATTATCTCTCATACACCGTCTTCTCAATCGGTGGTGTCTAATGCCAATGGTACCCCCTCCCCAGTGATTGGGGAGGGTTCCCTCTCTCTCTCTGACTCCCTCACTTTGGATTCTGTGTTAATTGTTCCATCCTTACATCATAATCTCTTGTCTGTTGCCCAAATTACTACGGCTTTGAATTGCACCGTAACTTTTTGGCCTACTCATTGTGTTTTTCAGGACATTCTCAGCAGCAAGACGATTGGTTGTGGTACTAGGAGGGGCAAACTCTATTATTTGGACCTGGCATCTGACAGTGAAGCCAGCCTCAGTCAAGCTTTCAAAATTGGGGGGACGAGTGTTGAGAAGAAAACTTCCGAAGTATGGTTATGGCATCGCCGTCTTGGACATGCTTCGTTTGGATATTTACAGAAGCTATTTCCTTCATTATTTTCAAATTTAGAGAGTTCTAATTTTAAGTGTGACATTTGTGAATTGGCCAAGAGCCATCGTGTTCCCTTTCCCTTAAGTTCCAATAAAAGTTTAATTCCTTTTTCCCTTGTTCATTCTGATGTTTGGGGCCCTTCTAAAGTTACCACTCCCGGGGGAGCTAGATGGTTTGTCACGTTTATTGATGATTGCACACGCATGACCTGGGTTTCCCTTCTCAAAACTAAAGGGGAAGTCAGTTCCAAGTTTCAACAGTTTTATCACATGGTGGAGACACAATTTCATACTCGAATTCAGGTTCTTCGATCTGACAATGGTGGGGAATTTCTTAACCATGATCTTAATGAGTTCTTCCAAGCTCACGGTATCATCCATCAACGCTCATGCCCTTCCACTCCTCAACAGAATGGTGTGGCTGAACGAAAGAATAGACACTTACTGGAAGTCGTTCGTGCATCCCTCTTTGGTGCAAATATGCCTCGGTCTTTTTGGGGCGAAGCCGTACTCTCTGCGGCTTATCTTATCAATCGAATTCCCTCTAGTATCCTCCAATTCCGAACCCCCCTTCAAACACTACAACACCATAGCCAAATACCTCCCACCCAAAATCTGGAACCCCGCATATTTGGTTGTGTGGTCTTTGTCCACTTACATGATCACCAACGCAGCAAATTAGATCCCCGTGCCGACAAGTGTGTGTTCATTGGGTATGCACCTCATCAGAAAGGTTACCGGTGTTATCATCCTCCAAGTCGGAAAGTGTATACTTCTATGGATGTTGCGTTCCGGGAACAAGAGAGCTATTTTTCGGATGCACAGGAGGATTCTTCTCAAAATTCTGAATTTTTTACTTCAGCATTTTTTCCAGATTCGTTCCAGACTCAGAACGACCGGTCGCAGACCTCTAGCGACCGGTCGCCTGACGAAAGAGACCGGTCGCATGTCTCTAACGACCGGTCGCCACGCACGTCGCAACGTATCGAGACTCTGCCTGAAAGCGACCGGTCGCATGCCTCTCACGACCGGTCGCCCCGAACGTCGCAAAGCACGACTCCGCATGAAGACGACCGGTCGCCTGACTCTAACGACCAGTCGCTCCCCCCAGTTTTTGCTGAAGCTGTTCCGCTTCAGTCCGATCCCAGCCATCACACTCAGGAGGAGAGAATTGAAGAGTTTGTGCCTGCTCCGGAGAATTCTTCAGCTCCAGTACCACACCAATCATCTGCTGAGGACGTCATTCAGGTAACTTCTCTACCTGAAACTGATAACATTAATGAAATAACTGATTGCATTTCAGAAGGCACAGAGCCTACATATCAAATTCCAAAAAGGAAGAACCGTGGTAAACCCCCAGTTCACTACGAAGCAGATCTTCATGCAAAGGGGAAATATCCCATCAACAATTATGTATCCCTCACCAGATTATCTGAGTCACGGGTACATTTTGTGAAGCAGTTAGCCGACATACTTGTTCCCAATAGTGTAACTGAAGCACTAAAAGACCAAAAATGGAAAGAAGCCATGAATGAAGAAATGCAAGCTCTCCAGAAGAATGGTACATGGGAACTCGTGCCATTACCTCATGGAAAGAAGACAGTGGGATGCAAGTGGATCTATACCGTGAAACTCAAGGCAGATGGATCTATTGAAAGATATAAAGCCAGATTGGTGGCAAAGGGATACACACAGAGATATGGGATAGACTACCAAGAAACCTTTGCCCCAGTAGCCAAGATCAAAACTATCAGGGTCCTCCTATCTCTAGCAGCAAATCTCGATTGGCCATTACATCAGTTTGATGTAAAGAATGCATTCTTACATGGAGATCTGGAAGAAGAAGTATATATGGATTTACCACCAGGATGTAACTTCACTTGTGACAAGAAGAATCAAGTTTGCAAGCTCAAAAAATCATTGTATGGATTAAAACAGTCTCCCAGAGCATGGTTTGGTAGATTCACTAAATCCATGAAGTTCTTTGGATATACACAGAGTCATTCGGATCACACTTTGTTCTTGAAGCGTGATGGAAAGAAGATTACCGCACTGATTGTCTATGTGGATGACATAGTTGTGACTGGAAATGACACAGGAGAGCAATTGAAACTGCAGAAGTATTTGTCTCAGGAATTTGAGATGAAGGATTTAGGTGATCTAAAGTACTTTCTTGGAATTGAAGTAGCAAGGTCCAAAAATGGTATATTTCTGTCACAGAGAAAGTATGTATTAGATCTACTTGCTGAAACAGGATTGCTTGGATGTAAGCCTGCTGACACACCAATCGAGATGAATCACAAATTGTGCGAAGGTATGGATCAAGAACCAACCAATAAGGAACAGTACCAACGCCTTGTTGGAAGGTTAATATACTTAGCCCACACAAGACCAGATATTGCATATGCTGTGAGTGTGGTTAGCCAGTTTATGCATTCACCCAGTGTGTCTCATAGGAATGCAGTTGATCGAATCTTAAGGTATTTAAAGTTAGCCCCGGGAAAAGGATTAATGTTCTCAAAGAATAGAGATCTTGAAGTTGTGGGATATACAGATGCTGATTGGGCTGGATCCATTACTGACAGACGCTCTACTTCAGGCTACTTCACCTTCGTGGGAGGTAATCTAGTCACTTGGCGGAGTAAAAAACAAAATGTGGTTTCTCGGTCTAGTGCAGAAGCAGAGTATCGAGGAATGGCTCATGGAGTTTGTGAATTGCTATGGATCAGAAGACTCTTGACAGAATTGGGTTTCAAGCCAGAAAAGCCAATGGAGTTGCATTGTGACAACAAGTCAGCTATTGATATTGCTCATAATCCAGTTCAACATGATCGAACCAAACATGTTGAGGTGGATAGACATTTTATCAAAGAAAAAATTGAGAAGAAGATCATCCGCCTACCGTTCGTAAAATCAGAAGATCAATTAGCTGATATCTTAACCAAAGCTGTTTGTAGCAGAGTGTTTTATGACTCACTTACCAAGTTGGGCATTGGTGACGTATATGCACCAACTTGAGGAGGAGTGTTGACGTGAGTCTCCTAATTAATCAAGGAGATTTATTTCCTTGATTAATTAAGGGATTTACTTTCTCATTCCATTTAATTAACAAATCTGTGTATAATTAGGATATACTTTCCTAATCCCTGATAGAATCTCCTTCCTTGTAAAGCACTCTGTAAACTCATATATATACCTCCTTATGGAGAAGAATAAAATATCTGAACATATTGAAAACCCATATTCATATTTTAGCAGGAAGTGTATCTGTAAGATCAACGGTTGTCAATGGAGGATTTGCTTTAAGCCAAAAATGGGTCATTGATAAAGTTACCATCATTGGGTTGGACAAGGTTGATGGATTGGAAGGGTATGCATTGTCTAAGGGAGCAAACTTGAAGGGGGGACACTCAGATATCAGGGCCAGCTTTGACAGCAATAAGCGATTTGTCACGGTAGAGATTTCCAGATTATCCATTCTTATAGGAGCAGATTTTAACTTGGAGCTGAAGTATTGATACTAGTGAAAATTAACACTCTTCTAGAGAGAACAATAAGTTACATGCCATTCAGATTTATGGCTCCCCTGGAAGACATGTTTTATACATCACCTGTACCCAAACACAGTAAAAAATGAAATGACATACACTTGTTGGATTGCACTTCAACCAGTTACCCAACCCAAACACTGAACCAAAAACCAATACAGCAAACCACTCATATTGATGTCAACTCCAAAAACCCAAAACCAGTACATTTTTACTGGCCTTCATCATTTTATCTATTCAACAAATCAATTTATTATTATTATCAGAAATATGACATAAGATATTATCAAATTGCCAAAAACTGAAAGTGCAGGGAAGAAATCTGGAGGGGGAAATGCAACAGTATAAAAGAAATTTGTTGAACCAGAATGATGAAGTGTTCAGTATACTCAGACAAATATCAACCTGAACAGAAAAGCAGAGTCATTCAAGATCATCCACAAAAAAATAAAAAAAATTTAGAACACTGAATAAACATAAATTCTGAATAATACAGCAGCTTAAACTTAGAACTGACACACGACATGCATGTAGCAGTAGGTAGTAGTAATCCAAATTTCCAGATCTACAGATAAAAACCAGGAACTTATGAAAAATCAGGTCCAATCTCCACTCTATAAAAGACAGAGATTTAACTGACAACATCCCTCAATCATTTAACCATACCTTGATTAATACAAATTCAAATAAACAAAGGAGCCAAACAAAATATACATTACCATGTCCAAATTAATATGCTTCCTGGGAGCTTGATGATCTGCACCTATTTCACCTGCATATATATCTACAAGGAAATAAACCCAAATTAATAGGTTTGTATTACCCCTCTGCCCATTGTCCACTCTAAGACTTGGAAATCATCAGAGGGGTGGTAAAATAAAATCAAATTAAATTCCCAATCGAAACTCTTCCTCCCCATAAAAAGAATTCTCCAATCCAAACATCTGAACAACACATTTTCACTGCAGGTTTCATATTTAAACAATGAACCAAACTGAAATGTGAATCGATCAATGACAACATATCAATAATATAAGTACTCATGAATCAACAAGCTAAGAGTTACTGTAACTAGTATGGTATAGGGTTTGTTTTGGTGAATGAAAATTGTGAGAGGAGATGCATTCCCAATAAGTCAAGTACATTGATCAAGTCCAATTTAGTCTTATTCAAGACTCTGCACTTGAAGTCAAATAGAGTGAACTCTAACTCAATGTCAATACAAAGTTTTTTCTTTTTTAAAAGGACGTTTGTATAGCGGCTTTCACATAATAAGGGCGGTAGCCCTCTCCATTAGAAATTAAGTGTGCACCTACTCTAATGGTAGCTTTCACACAGTCCTCACGGGTAGCCCTCTCCATGTTTACTAAATGATGTACTGGCTTCACAAAATAGGAAGCCGTTAATGTGGTAGCTTTCACTCTATTAGGGTGGTAGCCATCTTTGTTAGAAATGAAGCATATACACCTACTTACCTCAACATTAGCTTTCACTCAACCCTAATAGGTAGCCTTCTCCTAATTTATTGTGTACACCAATTTTGTATAGGTAGCTTTCACACCATTAGGGTGGTAGCCCTCTCCATTAGAGATTAAGTGCGCACCCACCTAAATGGCAGCTTCACACATCCCCTACATGCAGCCATCTCTATACATAAACCCTCATTAAAATGTAACATTGGTGGTCAATCGAGAGTCTTTTTACAAGACTTGGAAGGGTTTACTCTATTGGTCAATCTAGAGTCTTTTACAAGACTAAAAAGAAGAACTTTAATGCTGACTAAATCAAAAATACACCCCCTCACACTTTCACAAGCCTATGACCAAACTAGTTCTAGAATGCAGCTTAGCTAATTGATTCCAAGTGTATAATGGAATTTTTGTAATTGTCAGAGACCTATCAAATGTTTTTAAGAAATATTTTTTAAAAAAAAACAAAGAAACACATTGAATAAGAACACAACCAGTAAAAGAAATATCATAACTCAGCCCACCGATGTTTGGACACCCATGGTCTGGAGCTGAGGCCAGGGATGTCGACTCCTTACATGCATACTACTTACCAACCTCAATGTTGAGTATGCGACGCAGCTCCATTGTCGCAGACTCAACAGAGTGGTTTGGTGTGGGAGGTGGGCACTCCCCAGCTGGGGACGGGGATTGGGATGGGGATGTTGATAAGAAATGGGGCATGGGAAGTGATTGTGGTGGGGGTGAGTTCAGGTAAGCTGGTCCTGCCCAACGTTCACCCCCGAGTGCTGAAACGAAAAGCGTACCTGGACGTGGACACCTTCTGCTGCAGCCCAACTTCTGTAACCCCATCACTGGAACTTGATAATAACCCCGCATGCTTGCTTTTCTTAACTGAGATGATGAATTGTTGTAGAGTGATTGTGAGTATGGTGATCAAGTTTGGTTTGTATTTATAGTGGTAATTACCTTCATCGACCAAGAAAAATACTAGGTGACTTTTCTTGCATATTATAATGCTTTCTTGAAATATATGTAAACTATTTCCACCCAAAAGAAAATAAGTTTCCATTTTTCACCAATTATGTATATGCATTGGTAAATATTTAGCAGTTGAGAGTTGCAGAGTTGGGTCCGCATGGATAATGAAGAAATAGAAAAAATTATTGTCTTGATTATTACCCTTTTGTGTTGTTTATCCTTGGACAAAATATAATGTTATCGCTGCTTGAAATAAGGAAGGAAAGATAGGCCTTCTTTGTTCCAACTTTTATTTTATCCTTATCCATAGAAAATAAATATTTTCTTTTTGTTTTTAATTATTTGCATTTAAATGGATTAGTATTGTACGCATTTGTCTCTCTAACATGAAGTAATTGTGTTTTGAAATTTTATCTTTATCTTTAGATAAAGGATCATATAGATATATAGATGAACGATGAAACAAATCCAACTAGAATAATCCTAATCCTAATCCTAATCCTAATATGCACTTGGGAATTTTTATTTATTCAAGTATCAATATCAAGTAGGAACAAACGCCTATACTGTTTTTAATGGAGAAAATATATTTTATTTTCGGTGTGTTTTTACTACTTGTAACCTGAAGCTGTGGAAGTTAGGAGCGCCTACTGTTTTAATCGGGGATAGGGTATAGGCTGCAGGATGTTACGACATCAGCCTTACACTTGGGTGACATGACAGAATATGATGTTCATAACCTATTTGGTTTATTGGATGCCAAGGCAACAAACAAGGCCTTACTCAATGTGACTGGTAAAAGACCATTTCTACTCAGCAGGTCAGCTTTAGTAAGCTCTGGTAGGTACACAGCACACTGGACAGGAGACAAGTGCAAAATGGGAGGATTTGGCTTACTCAATTCCAGCCACTTAGAACTTTGGACTCTTCGGAGTTCCCATGATTGGAGCCGATATATGTGGATTCTTAGGAGATACAAATGAAGAACTCTGCCAGCGCTGGATTCAGAAAATTGATAAGCAAAGCCTTTAATTTGAACACTTCCACAAGAACTAGGCCACATTATGTATCTTCTTTTACACTTGCATTGTGCTCTGGAAAGTCAAATTATGAGACTAGCTTTACTTATGTCTATATGTAGGTAGGGGCCTTTTACCCCTTCTCAACAGATTACTTGGATAAGAATTCAATTCGGCAAGAGCTCTCTACCTTTGGGATTCAGTGGCTGCATCAAAGCAACACCGGAAAAGACTTTTACTTCTCAACTGAGAGTTTTACTGCAACCAACATGTCCATCATCATCTCCAGTCTTATAAAACAAACTTTTACTTCCTAACTAACTGTTACTATACCTATGTGTTGAAAGGTTTTGAATATTCTCGATGATTTTCATTGAACAATCTTGTGATAATTATATACAATGCTTTGCTTGGTGTCTACACAAAGGATTTTCTATTCTAGGCAAGAATCAAGTCCTAGAGAGACAAGGAATATATACAACAAATCAATGAAATAAATACTAATAAAACAGGAAACTAAATCACGTCTCATTACACCCCCGCAAGCTGACGAGGCGGGGGAGCACAGGCAGCTTGGACTTAAGGAAAGAAAACTGAGCAGGAGATAGACCCTTAGTGAAGATATCAGCAATCTGATCAATAGTAGGGCAATAAGCAACAAGCAACTCATTGCACACCACCTTTTCACGAACAAAATGATAATCAACCTCAACATGGCGAGTGCGAGAGTGAAACACCAGATTAGAGGCGAGAAAGAGAGTACTAATATTGTCACACCAAAGCTTAGGGCAAGGAACTGGAAGATGAAGATCAAGAAACAAAGCCCGTAACCAAGACAGAGTGGCGGCAGTGTAGGCAAGCTGATGGTACTCCGACTTAGTACTAGAGCGAGAGACACTGCGTTGCTTTTTGGAGCTCCAAGAGATTAAGTTAGTACCCAAATAAACGCAATAGCCACCAGTGGAGCGACAATCGTCAGGATCCCTCGCATAATCAACATCAGAATAGGCACTGAGATGAAGGGTGATGGGCAAATAGAGTAACCCATGAATAAGTGTGCCATTGAGATAACGAAGAATCGCTTAACAGTGAGCCAAGGAACAGTAGTGGGTTGGTGCATAAACTGACAAACTAGATTAACAGTAAAAGGCAATGTCCGGGCAAGTAAGGGTTAAGTACTGAAGAGCACCAACAATACTACAGTACTAAGTAGGATCATAGAGAGGATCGCCATCAGAGAGGCTAAGACGACGACGACCAACAGCCGGGGTAGGCACGAGTTTGGCTTCGTGCATGTTAGCATGCTTGAGGAGATCCACAATATATTTGGTATGAGTAAGAGATAGACCGGACAAAATACGAGCAAGTTCCATGCCCAAAAAATAATGAACGGGCCCAAGATCCTTCATAGAAAATTGACGACCCAAATCAGAAATAAGTGTGGTGATGCGAGCGGGATCGGAGCCAGTGACAAGAATACCATCAGCGTAAATCAACAAATAGATGCAAATAGAACCATGAATGTAGATGAAGAGTGAAGAATTGGACTTAGAGGCAGTGAATCCTAATTGAAGAAGATGAGAAGAGAAACACTGAAACCAAGCGCGAGAAGCCTGCTTCAGACCATAAAGAGAGCGACGTAAACAACATACATTATCAGGATAGGCGGGATCCACAAACCCAACGGGCTAGCGCATATAAACCTCTTCATCTAGGTAACCATGCAAAAAGGCATTTTGAACATCCAATTGACGAACAATCCAACCAAACTACACAGAGAGAGCCAAGATAAGACGAATAGTAGAATGATTAACAACTGGACTAAAGGTTTCACCATAGTCCAAGCTCAGCTGTTGATGAAAACCATTAGCCATAAAGCGAGCCTTGTAACGCTAGATAGAGCCATCATAATTCCTCTTGACATGAAAAACCCACTTATTCGGTCGCACATTCATAGTGGGAGTACGAGGGACCAAATTCCAAGTCTCAGCACGAAGAAGAGCATTAAACTCATCTACCATAGCAAGATGCCATTCCTGATGCTTATTAGCCTGTGAAAAAGAGGTAGGCTCAAAAGTACCATCAGTAGAAGATAAAAACCAACGCATGATTAGCATATTTAGGATTGGGTTTACGGATACCCTTGAGCATGAGTAACCATCGAATGAGCATGGGAGTCACTTACCAGAGATGTATTAGAAATATGAGGAGAAGATGTACTAGATGAAACAAGAGCGGGAGGCAGGAGGAAAAGTTTGCAGTTGGAGTTCCTAGTGTAGGTCTGAAAGAATCGAGAAGCTGAAGGCATGGAGGGATTAACTGGTGGGTGAGAAGGGCATGAGGGATCAGTGGGCACGGCAGGGGAGGTTGGCGCAGGAGCAAGTGCGGCATGGGTGATGGTAGAGATGGACGGGACTGGGCTAGAAGCACGAGTTTCTGTACGACGGGAGGGTCAAGTGTTGGACAAGGAGGACTAGGTAAAGGCTGCCACGCTGGAAGGCGTGGGCTGCAGGAAGACAAACTTGGGCCAGAGAGGATGATAGACAGGTTCGACGACGGAGAATGGTATGGAGAAGGAGCAGCATGAGCCTTGTTAAACGGAAAAGAAAATTCATCAAATAACACATGACGCGATAAAAAAAAAAAACACGATTAGAAACAAGATCCAAACATCGATAACCCTGATGGTTCAAAGAATAACCAAGAAACACACATTTGGAAGACTGAAATTGTAATTTATTATTTATTATATGGTCGCAAATAAGGAAAACATGCGCACCCAAAAGTTTTTAAAAACGAATAATGAGGTTCTTTGTGAAATGATAATTCATAGGGTGATTTGTGCTGAAGCAACTTAAAAGGAAGACGGTTAATTAAATAAACAGCGGTGCGCATGGCCTCGGCCCAATAGGAAGGAAGTGAAAGAGGACTTGGAAGTAAGGGAATTACCTGCAGTAATGTAACCCTACTTCAACTTGCAGAGTGAAAAAGAGAGAAACCTAACGCCAGTTCATGAAAAAGGATTTCAAACTTGCCAATATAGTGCGATAAAGTACATCAGTGAAAGAGCAAGACAACTGAAAAGGAACCCAGAAATAGAGATCAAAGTGGCATATTTGCATTATTAGCTCTCTATGAGTACAAAAAAATCAATAGAATAATGATGTATTACAATTTACACCAGTTCATGAAAAAGGCTTTCATAAAATACAATTGAGTTTCATATGTAAACAATAAACCTAAGCTAAGCTGCACCCATTATAGCAAAAGTTGATGGTTTTGGGCTTGGAACCACATGCCTTGACATGAGCTTCAGAGGAAGAATCTCCTGTTCAGAAAAACCAACATTTTCTTGAGCTATCTCCTCAGCATCTTCAGACTTCCATCTTCCAAGGGGTATGAAGCTAGGACAATCCGGAACAGAGGAAGCCACTGCAGAAGACACTTGCTTAATTGGTTTAACGTCTCCAACCCCATTATCCAGTTTAGTCACAAATGGGTGGTTCAAGAGCATAGCAGCAGTAAACCTCTCTGAAGTGTTCCACATAAAGCAACATTGCAAGAAATCTTTAGCCTCTTTTGATAACCAACCAGGAATGGCAGGAATTCTTGAAGCAAGCAGGGCAGTTAACAGGTCCCGAACGTCAAATACGGCGCCAGGTGTGAAATCCCATGGATGCCTCCCAGTTAGCATTTGCAGCACAACACAACCTAACGCCCAAATATCAGAAGGCTGCTGTTGAATTCCATAAACCACAGCTTCTGGAGACAAATACATTGGTGTGCCTCCAAAGGAAGGCTTCTCCCACTTCTGATTTGCCTTCTTTGTGAGCCCCAAGTCTCCAATTTTCGGCACAAAACGAGCACCACCAGAGGAACCAGCGGTATCAGACACAAGCAGAATATTCTCAGGCTTGAGATCACAATGCACAAAACCCCTTTCGTGGATGTAATTAATCCCTTTCAAAATCGACTCAGTATACTTTCTGACTTGGAATTCACGCAACCCAAAACCCCTTGATTTCTCAATCAAATCCGCCATTGTTCCTCCATCCGCGTACTCCAAGAACACATTGAATAAATGACGGCCATCAGCGCCAATCGTCTCATCCTCTCCATAGCAGTTGATAACAAAAGGGCAGCGACGAAAAATGTAAAGAAGAATATCTTCCCCCATCAGATCATGCGCCTGAGAGGCCAATGTCGATTTCACGGCCACAATCCTCGGCACACCCTTCAAACACAACCTGGGTTTTTTCACGAAACCCAAATAAACCGACCCGAATCCGCCTTGGCCCAGCATCGGCCCTCGAACCCACTCGCAGCCACTTAGTGAAACTGTCAAGTAATGATCTGCATGATCTGCAAAATCGTCTGCAACTATTATCTCATCATGGGTTGCTCTTTTTCTCTTGAGACCCGCCATTGCTTTTGTACACTTTGTTCAAAAGTGAAGAACAAAGCTTTTTCCGAAGATACAAAGATTCTGGGTTGTAGAAGAAGAGCAGAACTTGCGGGCTAACAAAAACAAAGGACACGACGGAGAACAAGAGCAGAGCTTGTGGGTTGTAGAAGAAGCAGGGGAAGCAGATCGCAGATCGATTGATGAACAAACAAGTCGATGATGAAGAAGAGAGTTGGAATTGAAAGAAACCCTTTAGGCTTTACGAAAGATCTGCGTATTCTTGACGCTGTTGGGGTTTTTCGAAATCCAAGTTTCCCTTTCCTAGTTGCGTTGGGAAATTGGGTATATATAACTTTCCAACGGTCATTTGTTTCTTTTACTTTCGCCGCGGCCATTTATTGCGGTCTAATTAATAATCCAATAAAATATATTATTTTTCTCTTTTTTGAAGTCAAATTTGAAATAGCTTCGTAAGTCTGAAGCCACTCTCATCAGAATTACAGCTGTGAACTTATTTGTAATTTAAATCTTTTTAGATTTTGTCGTTATTGTATTTATGAACTTAAAACCTAAACATTATCCATTTTATCTAAAAATTGTTTCTAATTCGTTTTTAAAAAAATTGGACTATTAGGAAACTCTCTTTTATCCCTAATTAAACTTTAGAATTAGGGATGTAAGTCGGATTGGAAAATTCAATTCTAACCGATTTTGATCTGAATATTTCCAAAAAAATACAACTCTGATAAATAAGATTTTTGAAAATACCGAATCTGATATTTCCATTAAATGAGACCCACACCATTCTCGAACAAGAAAGCTTGAGGCTTTGCAAGCACAGGCGAAAAGTCAAAACCAATTTCCAGTTTGAACCATTTTCAACTCACACAACCTAAACCATGAACCCGCCAAATGAAGACGACATGTCGTACGATATTTGATTAAGCACTGGTCCATTAAAAATGAGACACATGGAAGGTAGCCAAGCTGTTCGATTCTTTTCCACTCAAATTTTTCTTAGCTTTCCCATTTCTATGACATGATAGTAATAACTGATGGGCATGAGGACAGGCACCATATATTTTTTTTTATTTGCAGATAATAATTTCCTGTTGAACTGAAAACTGACGTGGTATAGAACAATTGTGTCGGGCTTATGTACCCTCTTTTGAAAAAAGAAAAATACAAGACTGAAAATAATAGATACGCCTCCATCGAAAATTCTACGGTGGACCTGGTGCATGGATTCGCCAGATCCTATTGAACGTTAGATTTCACTAAAATTTCATGGGTAAATCTACACCATTGAATGGGATAACCTGAAAACCTGCTAAGTAGGTTAAAAGAAAATTCTCAACCCGTCAAAACCTATGAAAATTCTACAGTGGACCTGGTGCATGAATGCATTAAGTCCTATTCACCGTTTAGGATTTAGGGTTTAGGGATGCCCGAATTTGAGATGGCTTCGTAAATCTGAAGCTACTCTGATCAATAAGTATTACAAGCTGTAAACTTATAGCACCAATACAATGCATTTTTGTTTCTATTTTATTTGTAACTAGCCCCTTGGCACACGCTCACGCATGTGCCAATTGGTTTTTTTATTTTATTTTAAAAGAATTAAGAAAAGATAACATGGGTAGTTATGTTCCATAAAAGTAGGATCTATTATCTGATTTTGTTTTTAATTTTAATTTTTTTAATATGAAAAAAAATGTGAATTTACCATATTATCCTCATTTAATTAATAATTTCAATTCTAAATGTTTTAATTAATAAAGGGCATTTTCTGGTATTTTGAATGTTTCACCATTCTCTGCCTTTTGCTTTATATATATAGATTTAAATCATTTTAGAAATAAAGTGTTTTTTTTTTGTCGCTACTCCCTTTAAGTCGTTTTTTCTCTTTTTCAGCTTTGCCTAAGAGCACTTCCAGCAGTCAAACCCTTGCCATGGCAAGGGGGGGGCTAAGGCTGATACTATTCACATGAATAGTGTCTGCACTTGTAAAAAGTAAGTTGCACTTCCAGCAGTTGCCCGGGCAAAGGGCAAGTACTATTCAATTTTTTGTTTTTTTCACAAATTTGTTTACCTAAACAATTATTTTGGACAATATTTTCGGATAAAATTTTTTGGTTCGTACTTGTCAATACTTGAGTAAAAAGTGAATAATAGTAGAAGTAGAAGAAAATATATAAGGATTTGGTGTTGAAAGTGAAGAGTTTTGGTAGGTATTTATAGAAAAAAAATTACTGAATTTTTGGGTATTTTTTTTAAAAAAATTCGATTTTTTTTTCATTTTTTTATTGCACAAAAATTGGCTGCCGTTGGATTGGAGGAAAAATTCTGATCGGAGAGCCCAGAACGCGACACTTGGCAGAGAGATGTTGGCTGCACTGTAGCGGTCACTGTAGCAATGACGTCATCTAGCCCGCAGGCAGCAGCTCGGGCCCCTTCCCCCTTGGGGCCAGCCCAGGCTCGTGGACCCCACACTTGCCCAGGCCAGCCTGTGCTGCTGGAAGTCACTTTTGGGCTCTTGCTCCCCACCACCCCCCCCCCCTAGCCCGAGCCCTAGGGGGCTGCTGGAACTGCTCTAATGGACTGAAAATCAGTGACATTGACCATCTTTATTAACTTAAAACCTTATCTTTATCCATTTTATCTAAAAATTGTTAATCCAGCTTTACTTTCTAACCCCTAAATAAATAAATAATTGAGTTAATTTCAATTTATTATCTTGAATTTTTAACTACATTGCATGGTAATAACGGTCTTTTCAATTTGAACACTTGTACGTTTCAAAATTGTGATAATATAATTCTGTCATTAGACTGATTATCAAGAAGAATTAATTGTGATAATATAATTGTGTGTGTGTGTGTGCGTGTGTTCCTTTTATGTTCTTAAACTTGGGCTTCATTGATTTCTCATCCAAAACTATTTGAATGAAGAAAGCTGTCCCCTTCATGAGACTGGAATTGACCATGGCCTGCCATGACAATTGCGATGGCTTTTTCCCTGTTCTGTTTTAGGTTTCAAAATCTAAGAGAGACCCTGATGGAAACAAAGAAACGATCAAAATGCACAATTTAAATTTGATTTACAAACACACAAATGAGTGCACGAGGAAATTTAAGGGTGGTTTGGAGTGCCAAAATCACCCTATATCATAACAAATTTCTAACCTTCCATGGCTAATCTTGCATTTCCCTCGCGAAAGGGATTTGTCGGGAATTTTTCATGTCCATTCTTATTCCGGTAAAATAAAAATCAAGTTATCAGGGGAGTGAAATTGAGTTATTTCGAATTCCAATGTTCGAAAATGTTGTTGAAAATAGTTGAGGTGATTGTGCACTGGTGTAAAGTTGTGTGCAAGTGTGTCTTCTTCTAATGGATTAAGATTCTCCAGCATCAGACTCATAACAAAGCAAACAATTCTGCAGAGGACAATTCACATTCCTATTCAAGTACCCGTTAACTCAACTATATTTCAATTTTTCTCATCAATCTCTACTCACTTTTGACCAATGCCCTGGAAGCACTAAACAAGTAATTGATCTTAATCCATTTAAGAGGACGGCAAAACAGTGCACAAATAAAAATTGATCGTAGACAATAAATTATACACTGGAACTACTTACATATAAGAAGAAGAAAAAAAGAACATCAGTAACAAGCAAATGTTCAAAATCATATGCTTGCACGCTCAATTTACTGGAAAAGAGAGGCAGTAATAGCTAATTACATGGAATGATCTACTGGATTAGGAAAACAGAGACAGTAATTACACCGATTCTGGTTCCTCATCATAACTAATGAATATGAAGCCTAATACACTATCAGAAACATCAACTTATGTCTGTGTGCAAGTGTGTGTCTAATAGAGAGATTCCTGCATCTGACTGATAACAGTGCAAACAAATTATGCAGACAACCAATCGCATTACCATTCAGCCAATTCACTCTTTCTCAATTTTCTCATTATCTCAACACCCTTTTCACCAATGGCCTAGAATTACTCACCTGTAGCAGTGACTTTATGATAAAAGAACTAGCATCCAAATAAGAAACAGATCATGGAACAATAAAGCATGCTTACAAACTACTTCTACCAAAAACATAGCACAAGAATGTTCAAAATGATGTGGTTGCAGCAGCTCCATTTGCCACATAATCAAGGGAATGAGCCTAAATTGTAGGTGATGTCATGTATAAAACCTTCCAACGAACACATCAACTTCATATGAACTTAGAGGAATTTCTAAAGGCAAAAAAACATCAGTAATAACCAATAGTATGAATCAGATGACACAACCGCCTTATTAAGGAAGTTTGAAGCCATGAATTACTTTCTCTCCCCATTCCTTGTTTGATCTAATGTTTGGACTGCACATCAAGGTAACCCTGCCCTGTCCTTGAATGAAACTAAAACTTCCATTCTAATAAGGACAGAAGTACAACTTAATTGTTAAGATTTAAGGAAAAATGTTGCGTAGTTCTGGCATTTCTCCATAAGTACAATTTAAAATACATTACAGGAATTTCCATCACAACAATTGAAATACACTGTTATATGTTTTGTAGACACAGTTGTTGAGATGTTTTTTGTTTCCTGTTAATTTTCTCGTTCTTTTGATGATTGCCATGCCCTAGTCTTATAACAGCCACTTAAGCAATAACAGAAAACTTCAAACAGTTAAAATGTTGGAAGTGACTCTTCTTTCACATCAGTTCAAACAGCTAAGTGAAAGGACAAAAAACTAGTTCTACACCAATTAACTCAATGTCCAGGGCCAATTAAAACTTTTTCTGCAAATTACATATTTGCATTACATTCAGGTTAGGGGGCGCAGGGTCCATAAAGTATTCAAGATTACAGTCCCCATTTTAGAAAATGACAACTGTTTCGTTCAAAATCGAACATGGCAGGAAGCAGCCATCAATTCCACAGTTACATCCTCAGAAACACAAGCAAAGATACAGGACTGAAAGGCAACCTCACAATCAAATCATAAACTGTGCTTCTCTTTACCACACAAACCATGTGAATATCTGAATTTAAGATGTCATCAGTTTGACCGAATTCCCTACTCTCAGAAACATACTATGCCAGATCAAACAAACTTCGAGCAGCCCAATTGCATTTCTCAGCTCACCTTGTTCAGTGTTACTCAGAGTGTTATACTACCTTTATCCCCTTAATTTGAGCTCTACAACCCAAAAAAACGAAAAAGAGGTTCACAAATGATCATGACCCACAATTGGTACATATCACATATGAAATAGAAACCCAATTGAACAAAACATGAAAAATTGCATCTTAACATGAAAATCAAAAGAAGTATATAAATGAACCAAGACTTGCAATTTGTTTTGAAGATCATGAAACAGGCCAAATATCTCAGTTATCTCAGTTTCAGTTACAGGCATTATTTAGAACCAGCATATCAAACACAGAAATCAACAAAACACATCTGAAACACACAATGACAATCAGAAACCGCTGGATGTACCTACGGTTCTCCACCGAGCTCCACTCGAAGATTTTCGTATGGGTACACTTTTGGAGCAAATGGGATCTTAGACGCCTTGTCGTTCCACACGGCCAACAAACCCAAAGAAGCAAAGAAGCTCAAACCCCCACAGAGCCAAGCCAAAGCTTCGTACTTTCCTACGGTGTCGGCGATGCGATCAATACAGGGTTCGGGAAACGGCGTGCCGTTGTCCCAGATGAGCTCGTCGTTTACTTGAAGGGGTCTGTTGGGGACGATGTGTTTGCCGACGGGAAGGCCCATGCCGGCGCGGAGACGAAGAGAGGAAGCGACGGAACGGGAGACAACGCCGTTTCCGCCCATGATCTTGGAAGCCACACTGCTCAATCTCCCTGCCATTTCTGGAAATGCTTCTTCGTTTTCTGTTTCGGAAACCTAAACCAACAAAATCAATCGCACTTGGATTCTGGAATTGAAGGAAAGGAGATGACAGCCACCAAACGATGTCGTTGCCGAATGTATCCTTGCAGTTGAATGGGCTGAACATTCTGTGTTTTATCATCTTCAGCCCAAATTTTAAAAAAATGCACACGCACATATTTCTTCCCACATGACCCACTTCCAAGTAAACAGGTCAACGGATCGATAAGCTTAATCCAGCTATAAATTCATGGGCCCATTTGGATCTATGGATTACAGCAAAGAGACTGTAACGAGACGTTATTATATTTTCTAATTCCATCCAAGCCTGCCGCATCCTAACCTAGGGTTCCATAGTAAGTAAGCTCTCTCTCATGACGACACCCTCTTTTATGGTGGTTGCAATTGTTGTTGCTCTTCCATGTCTTATCACATTTCACTACGTAATTTTGTCTTCACTGTCATCTCTAATGGCTAATTCAAGAGCTATTATTGGACGACCATATCGAATCCCTCAACACACTTCCTCACCATAGCTCCCTCATTGGAGAAGTTTCCAGAATTCCATTCCTCTCCTACAATCGCAGATCATCAACGATTGCGCCTATTTCAATAGCTACAAATCCCACATCAAAGATTGATGAACGAGACGAGGATGCGAATTTGAATTTGAATAGCTCAAATGTAAATCATGTTGTTTGGGTCCATTTTAAGTAAGTAGATTTTTTTTTTGGGGCTAAATCCATCCATAATTTGACGAGTTAAAATTTGAGAATTTAAAATCCATATGAATAGGATTAAGTGCCAAATTTCATGAAACTCTATGGAACATTTGGATTTCGTATAGACTTGAGAAGAGTTCTATATAATTTTATTATAAGATTTGTATGGCTTTTATTTTAGACTTTCATTATTTCTTTAACATATTTCTTTAAACGAATGCTAACTTTGGCATCCTTACCCAAACAATAAAAAAGCCAAGAAGAGACATGTTTTCTTTTCGCGGAGCAGTAAATGGTGTTTTGTTTCTTTAGTACATTTGTTTCTGACTGCTCTCTCATTTGGCACTCTGTATAAAAAGTATGGTGCAATAACTACATGATTTCAGAAGAAACTTCAAATCTTTCTTCTTCTGTTTTTTTCCTTCTTGTAGTTACTGAAGACTTCAAATACATAAACTCTCTTCCCTAGTGATTTCTGACCAGATAGTTAGGTCAAACATAGTAATGATGAATGATATTCTTTTAACAAAAAGCAAAATTCATAAGAAATTCACAAGAAATATAGTGACAAATGTATAACAAATTTGAAAGCAAAGTTTAAGGAAAATATTCAACATTCATTCATTATCCTTAATTCTCATTGTTGTCATTGTGCCCGGCATCTCTCCACATATTCGAAGCTATACCAACTCTCAATTCATTAGCATTTTGTCGTTGTTCTTGTGTTTGGAAACCTAGTTCAGGATCCCCTTCATTAATTGGTAACGATGAAGATGAAGAAGATTCGTTCTCCAATTCAACAAGAAATTTGTCAGATCTACACTCTCTTCAAAGAAAGTTGTGTAGTCCTACACAAGCTAACACTAGCTCTGTTTGTGTTGTATATTGGAATGGAGGTCCAGATTTGAAAATTTTGAATTGTGATTTAAATATACCAAATATCCTCTCAATGACATTCCTCAAGAACGCATGACAAAAATTGAACAACTCAACTTCATTTGCAGGTTCATGACTTTGACCACCAAACTCTTGGAGATGATATCGAAACAAAAAACAATCCCAAAAACCAATCATTTCAAACAAGTCAATCATTCCCAAAAACTCTCAAAAAAACAACTCATTCCAAATTGTAGGGATATCCAATTTGAGCGCTCCTCAGGAGACATTTTTAAAAATGCATCCTTTTTTGTGTTAGTATTCAACAAAGAAAGTGTTATATAACGAGCACGTTCTTCCAAATTTGGGGTCTCCTTAATGGCATCCCACAAATAACTCTACTGCTCTCTCTTTTTTCCTTTTGCCAATAGGTTATGGACTCCCTGGAATTCGGTTGCAATTGAATCATTTCTAAGGCTAATTCTTCACATAGCTTGTTGGGTGGTCTAATTTGAGATAGCATTCCCTTCCAAATCTGTTTTAGTTCGTTTCCTTTGGCTTGAGCTTTCTGAGGGACCTTCCCAATTAGTGGCCTGAAAGGGTAAGGATGAAGAAGAATGTCCGAGTGGTGGATCTTGGTGTGGTGGTTCATTATGATTTGGTATAAAGGCCTAACTTTCATCATAAAAAAAACAAAGTCCTCTATTTCAACACGTCTATCATCCACCCTAAAAGTTCTTGCATCAGTATCATCACCCAATCCTAATGAGTTTCTTCCAATAGCAGTTGCATTCCCAATTACAATTTGCAGATCCTCATAGTCCTCACAAGTTTTTGTTTGAATACTTGTGTCTTTTGGGTGGGACTATAACAAAAACAATAAAATAATAATTATTTAACATAATTATGTATTCAAGTTACCAAATAGAATTATTTAAAGAAAATTTAATAACCTAACCTTAAAGTAGTATTTCCAAACTTTTTCAGGAGCAGTGAATTTCTTTGTGATTGGATCTCACCCAAACCCAGAGCTGTGACAAATAAGCTATGAATATTTTTGATACTCTTTTAAAGTATTTCAACTAACTCTGGTATTAAGAATAGGTTTTGTGACACCTAAGTTTTTCATTAATCTTGGGAAGTATTTTGGTTTCTACAGTTGCCTTGTTTAGCATGCCATTAGCATCACACCATCCACGGGATCCAGCATCAACCATGAGTTGCAACAACATTCTATTCTCTTCCACACTCCAAGCGTTATAATCTTGTTTGCTCTTCCCTTTTCCCTTTACTTGTTATGCATTTTCAGACTCTATTTGAGTGGTGCAACTATGAATTTTATCATATCAATCACAAGTGAAGCATAAAAAATATATGAAACCCACAAAACACTATAGACGTTGAAAGATAATTATCAAAACATTGCCAAATTTCCTTTTCTTATCCAAAGAAAAAAGTTTGCTTTGAGTTTTGGAAAGATAATTATATTTGTTCAATTAACATTTTACCCGTTTACTATTCACTATTAGATACCTTAATTAGTTGAAAGGAAAGTAAAATCTACAACTAATGTACCTAAAAAATGTACATCAGCAACCATAGATCCTAACATACACATCTTATGTTGGCTTACACTGTAGCATCCAATAGCATTCCACTGCAAAGTTTTTGCTAATGTACCCCTTAACTATTCACTATTGAATACCTTTATATTTGTCTCAGTTTTTCTCCTACACAATTGAATACACACATGAATATCACCAATAGCATTCGACTGCATACGTTCACAAACAAATTCAGAAGTTGCATGGACAACTTATGAACATGAATGTCACATTTTTCAGTTTCCTGTCCAATGATTCAGCGAACAATTCTTATAAAATTGTATATACACTACTAGAAATATGGCTACTACGCATTGATTATCTAGACACAATTTCATAAAATTGTCTTGTGATTTTTTTCTTGCAAAACTAATTCCAAAACCATGCATGTTAAAGGTATTTGGGATAGACAATGGTGTGCAATACAAAAAAGTGATTTTAATTATTTTCCTTTAATATATGGGCCTTTTTATCAGTCATAACTTGTCATTATTAGTCCCAACTTGTCAAAGGAAGCTGCAGCCTATTTGGCTCCACTCACAAATAACACAAACAAGCTTGGCTGGCTCCCTTTCACTCAGTTTTAGCATTTGACCGTAAATTGGATACTAATTTTGAATATTAGTCTCTTCCATTTAATTCTATATTGAATGGTTTGAACGACATATGCAAAATAGTAGCAAAAGTAATAGATTAGTATCTATTTGTACAACTAGTAGTTAGAGTAAATTTATGTTTTTTAATTAAGGGTTGATAGTCGTTGGCCTATTACTGGTGTGGTATACGCACAGTCAACCAAGAAATAGAAAGAAAGAGGGCTATTGCTAGTATGAATAACGTCCAATATAATCATTTTGTTCACTACTTCATCACTGTATAACAAACTAATTTCAACCTCACAACAATTACTAATTTCAACCACACAACAATAACATTAAAATCATTTTCCTGATGGTAGATATCAAACTAATAAAGGCACACAACTCAATATAAAATCATTTTGAATGTTAGTCTCTTCCATTTAATTCTATATTGAATGGTTTGAATGACATATGCAAAATAGTAGCAAAAGTAATATTAATGTTGGCATTCATTAATGAATAGTATATATTTGTACAACTAATAGTTAGAGTAAATTTATGTTTTTTAATTAAGGGTTGATAGTCGTTGGGCTATTACTGGTGTGGTATACGCACAGTCAACCAAGAAATAGAAAGAAAGAGGGCTATTGCTAGTATGAATAACGTCCAATATAATCATTTTGTTCACTACCTCATCACCGTATAACAAACTAATTTCAACCTCACAACAATTACTACTTTCAACCACACAACAATAACATTAAAATCCTTTTCCTGATGGTAGATATCAAACTAATAAAGGCACACAACTTAATATAAAACCATTTTGAATGTTAGTCTCTTCCATTTCATTCTATATTGAATGGTTTGAATGACATATGCAAAATAGTAGCAAAAGTAATATTAATGTTGGCATTCATTGATGATTAGTATATATTTGTACAACTAGTAGTTAGAGTAAATTTATGTTTTTTAATTAAGGGTTGATAGTCGTTGGGCTATTACTGGTGTGGTATACGCATAGTCAACCAAGAAATAGAAAGAAAGAGGGCTATTGCTAGTATGAATAACGTCCAATATAATCATTTTGTTCACTACCTCATCACTGTATAACAAACTAATTTTAACCTCACAACAATTACTAATTTCAACCACACAACAATAACATTAAAATTCTTTTCCTGATGGTAGATATCAAACTAATAAAGGCACACAACTCAATATAAAATCATAATGAAGCTTAGTTAGATCATCCAATCATGGTTTTGTTAACTACTAACCCATGATTAACAATATTGAATTCTACAAATAGTCATTCTTCCTTCACAATGCTTTTGTATATTAGAAGCCAGCATACACCAAGAACCTCCCACTACCATGGTCCCTCTAAGATCAAACCTCATAAGGAAGCAATTTTTCAAGGATGACATGGGAGATGTGATGAAAACTGATGTGGTTGCTCCCCAAGTTGGTCCTTTCAACTTTGGACCATTTCCTCCTCCAGTTATTCAATAATCTAATGTTGATGAGGAAGCTAAGGTGAATAATCATTTCGTTGGTAGTTTGATTCCCCCTGATGTTTATGGTAATGTCTTAAATTCTATTGATTCTGATTTTGACCATGATTTCAACATGCATAATGATGAGAAGAAGCTGAAATTTGAACCATGTATTGAGCAATAGTTTGAAGAGTATTACAATACTCTAGATGAAGGTTATGTTTGTAGCCCTATTGCCCTAATATCCCAAACATGTTCTGAGGGTTCCAACATTCCTAAACTATCTCACTCCATCACCAAACCCCCTTATCAACATATATTGTCCTATGTTTGATAACAAATGTAAAGAGTTGGTACTTCTAGACCTTCCACCTATGGTTCCTAACATACTTCCCTCATCATCAAACAAGCATGGGCTTGTCGACGGAAACTATGAAGGTTGTAAAACTCTAATCTGTAGCCCCAAGTCCCCGAAAATCATCTCTGATTACCATCCCAGTTATTCATATCGATATAGTTCCATTGAGATGTGCAATGCTTTGGCTTGGGAAGAAGACCCGAATTGTGTTAGTACTGGAAGGAAGCCTAACCGCACTCAAAAGTATCAGTGCAAAAGCAATTGTGCAGCTTGCACGTACGTTGGTAGCCAACGTTTTTGCAATTGGCTAAATGGGGATATGAGCAAAAGTGTTGTTGAAGGGGATGATGCAGCTGAATTGTCTCAGTCCTTGTGGGGTGCTGAAGTTCCTGATTCCTTGGAAGAAGCTGCATCTGAAATGGATACTGTGGGGAAAATGGATATGACAACATAAATGGTAAGATATGCCTCATTGACAACAACTGAACAACAAGACAATGTCAACTAATATGCTTTTTTAGTGACCTTCATTGTAATCATGTTGTATTTTGGTGACCACTTATGTGGTTATATATGCACATTTGGCCTTTTGTGGATACTTCTAGGCTTATGGTAGTACTCACTAATTTGCATACTATGTGTAATAGTCCCTATGTAAGACTTCATGCATAAATGCATGCTAATTATGTCTTCTTTATTGGTAAAATAAATGTTTTTTCTTCATAGGATTGTAATGTCAAATATTTAACTTGTGCATGTTCTTGGTTCTTGTGTTTACTAGGCTTTATTCAGATTGTACTAACTTTATTCATGCCCTTCTAGATCAAACACAACTATAGACATGATTACTTACATCATCGTACTTTAAAAATGAATATGAGTTTTTGCTTAATCGGGCATTCATATGAACAGACATGAACCAAACCACTTCTAACCAAACTCACCCTCACCCCCTAACATAGCAAATCAAAATGAGTGACTTCTTAAGGGAGCTTATTGAGGGTTTCAACATAGCAGACCTGGAAAGAGATGGAGAGACACAACCATCTCAACAAGAGACAACATTACAACAAGATAATCTGGAAAATTTGTGGAACGAGTCAGCCTTCAATGGTGACCTCAACAACAACGTTGAAGATATGATAAATGAGGCGAGCATTGGTTCGAGGAGTCGCCAGCCGAGGAAAGGAAAGGGGATGAAACAAACATAATTGGGTTGTAAATAATCTTGAGAAGGTACAATTCAACTCAAATGGACAGGCTGAAGTACCAAGGAGGACATGTGCAAAATTTTCTAGGTTCATCGAGATAGTTGCGAAAGAGAAATCAAGATTTCCAGTCAATATCAAAAATTTCAGCATACTTACAAAATTGATTTGCAATAACAGATGCTTGGGAGCATGTAAAGGTATTCACTTTTTTTTTATGCTCAAACATGTAAAGGTATTCTATAGGGGTATAATTAGAACAGTAAAGTCAAACTTAGGTGACATATCTAAGTAAACTCAGATGACTTGGACCTTGTTTAGGACTATTAAACATCCTGTGAAATATTAATTTGCATGCAAAGTTTGCTTTTGATATTTTAATTGACATTGTCATGTTGCTGATTGTTTGAAGCAGTATTAATGGCTAAAAGCAATTGTGTGATTGGAAAACTCTGAACATCTGCTAAGTGCCCACTTTTTGGGGGAGGTCTTCAAAGTTAAAATTATGGGTTAACTTTCAATGGAAAAAGAATGTTGTCCTTCTCAACCTTAAACAAAATAGTTGGAACAGAGCCGATGAGAAAATGACATGTTATATATATATATATATATATATATATATATGCATTTTTTTAGTTTTCTAGTTTGTGCCTTCTCAAGGTTGATGTACTTGCAAGTTTTCCAATTTTCTAGTCAATTGACATTAATAAACTGAACCCAACACTATCTCAAGCAACACTTGTTTGGTCCGATCCCCAAACTCAAGCACTGAAAAACAAGATAAAAATTAATGTTGAAAGGAAGCTTTGTGATCGTTGGAAGCACTTTAAGGCCACCTTATGGAGGGATTGGTATGCACCCTATGCTGGGACATAATAACGATTTGTTTGAGGCCACGACTGTGTCCACAAGGATCATTGGAATGCATTGGTGGTCTATTAGGATAAGACTCAAGGTCAGGTAAGAAGTTCAATCATGATTTATATTCTGTAAGAGTTTACTAATATATTGCATACTGATGTTTGTTTATGTAAAAGATTATAAGATACTTAAAACTGGTCAGCAACGAATAGAGCTAGTAGGGGGAAACTGAAGACGAACCATATAACAGGGACATGAACTAAAGAAACAAAGGCTATGAAATAGCAACAGATAAGAACAAAGAATTATAGTGGTTCGGTTGTTGATGCCTACATCCACTTTGAATGAATTTGTCTTATTCATCATAGCACAGCAAGACAGCTCTTTAGAGCTTTATAGATGGGTACAACACAAGGAAATAATAAACAATTATACATTGCTCAAGGTAGGCATGCAAATGTAATATGCACCCGAGACAAGCATGCTCCACCACTCAAACATGTTTCATCACTACACAGCTATCCAAACAATGGATAATATAATAATGTAGTATTCCAACACTCCCCCTCAAGTTGGTGCGAAGATATCAATTGAGCCAAGCTTGGACAAAATTTTGCGAAACTGAACTGAGGGTAACGCTTTGGTGAATATATCAGCTAGTTGTTCACCACTTCGAACGAAGGATGTTCGAATGATATTGGATTGGACCTTTTCTCGGAGAAAGTAACAATCCACTTTAATATGCTTTGTTCTTTCATGAAATACAGGATTAGATGCAATGTGTATTGCAGCTTGATTGTCGCAGAACATATCCATGGGAAGTATAGGATTGCACCCCAAATCTCAAAGTAAAGCTTGAAGCCAAATCATCTCACTAGTTGTGGAAGCCATCGCTCTATATTTTGCTTCTGCACTTGAGCGTGCCACGACATTTTGCTTCTTGCTCTCCCAAGTGACTAGGTTTCCACCTACAAATGTACAATATTCGGTTGTGGATCTTCGATCCACTTGACATCCTGTCCAATCAGCTTCGCTATACCCAATTATCTCAGTATGACCGTTATTCTTCATCAATATCCCTTGCTCCGGGGTACCCTTCAAATACGAGAGAATTCTGTTTATTGCTTTCATGTGACTGGTTCTTGGGGCATGCATAAATTGGCTAACCAAGCTAACATCATGAGTAATGTCAAGTCAAGTTATAGTGAGATAGATTAATCGCCCCAGTAACCTCTAATACTGACCAATATCTGTGAGTAGGTCTCCATCCAAACCAAGTTTTCCTTTGCTATCAATTGGGGTATCCACAGGTTTTGTACCGAGCTTTCCAGTCTCTTGTAGCAAGTCAAGCACATACTTTCTTTGATTAAAAAATAAACCCTTTTTGGAAGAAGCAACTTCAATTCCAAAAAAATATTTCAAGGTACCCAGATCTTTAACAGCAAATTGTTTATGAAGAAGAGATTTAACCTGATTGATTTCTTCCATGTTGCTTCCTGTTATAATGATATCATAAACATATATCAATAGAGCTGTGGTGCTTGATGGCTTCTTCTTGACAAACATGAAGGAGCCTGCACTACTTCTTTTAAAACCAGTATTTATGATAAATGAACTGAGTTTTGCATACCTGGCTCTAGGAGACTGTTTGAGACCATAAAGGGCCTTATTTAATTTGCAGACTAGACCATCTTGGGTTTCAAGTGGATGTCCAGGTGGAAGGCTCATGTAAACCTCATCTTCAAGATCTCCATGTAGGAACCGATAATAAAACTCGGACAATATTCATTTTTGCAACAGGTGCAAATGTCTCCTTGTAATCAACTCCATAAGTTTGGGTAAAACCTTTTGCAACAAGCCTTGCTTTATGCCTTTCAATTGTCTCATCGCTTCTAAATTTGATCTTATAGACCCATCGACATCTCACTGGTTTCTTTCCTTGTGGCAGTTTGACAATGGTCCATGTGTTGTTTTCATCAAGGGCATGGAGCTCTTCTTTCATTGCTCCTCTCCACACATATTGTGAATTTGCTTCGTGGAAACTAGTTGGTTATGACGCCTTGGAAATACTGCTCAAGAAAGCTGAATAAGGTTTAGACACATTCTCATAATTTATATGATGTTGGCTTGGATACCTTGTAGAATAATAACTGATAAAGTCCTTGTACTTGGTTGGCTTTTGTCGTTCTCTTGATGATCGCCATAGTTCAACATCAGTAGCTTCATTGATTGAAGTACTGTTCATGTCATGCACTGGTTCAACACACGGTATCTCATTAACTTGATATCGTTAACCTCTTGTTGATTTTCCAATGGAGAAGAGCCACTTGAATCTTGAGACTGATTGGGAGTTTGTGGGACCACAGTAGCATCAACGGTTGGAAAGGGAATAAAGTCACATAAGTGCTCCCTCAGAACCCCAACTTTAAGTTGTTTTTCAAAAAAAACTTTCAGTCTCCTCAAAATAAACATCACGAGAGATTAACAACTTTTTTGTTTTGGGTTCGTAGCACTTGTACCCCTTTTTGGTAGAGGAGTAGCCAAAGAACACACATTTGTGGCACGAGGATCGAACTTATCCTGATGAATAGCTTGAACATGGACATAACAAACACAACCAAAGACGCGCAGGTGAGATAAATTAATTTTCCATCCCTTAAGCACTTCGAGTGGTGATTTGTACTCAATGACTCGACTATGGAGTTTGTGCATTAGGTAAGCTGCAGTGAGTGAAAGAATCTTAGTTTTCTTATATTCCAAAAACAGATATTACAATCTATTTATACACAAGGTATATGAATGTAAACCTTTCAGTTACTACATAATGGAAATGTATTTACAACCTAATAATATCATAACAGTAGAAACAATTACATGTTGGCATTCATTGGCTTTAAACCACCTGTTACTAGTCAGGACAATGGTAACTGCCTAACAAGGTTTATCACGCCCCCGCAAGCTGAGCGGACGACAAAGAACGGGAAGCTTGGAGAGTAAGTAGCAAAACCGAAGAGTGGAAAGACCCTTGGTTAGAAGATCAGCAAGCTGATCCGTAGACGAAATGTAACCAACTTCGAGCTCCTTGCGAATGGCTTTCTCTCGAACATAGTGATAATCAACCTCAATATGACGACTGTGGGACTGAAATACGGGATTGGAAGTAAGGGAGATTGCACTGACATTATCACACCACAAACGTGGAGGAGGAATGGGAATACAAATATCACGAAACAACGAATGCATCCAGGACAAGGTAGTAGCAGTATAAGCTAATTGGCAGTATTCGGCCTCCGTACTGGAGCGTGAAACACCTCGTTGTTTCTTGGAGCTCCAGGAAACAACATTATTACCAAGATAGATACAATACCCTCCTGTAGAGCGACGATCATCTAGATCACTGGCATAGTCAGCATCAGCATACGCAGTAAGACGTAACTCACCAGGCTTATATACAAGACCATGATTAGAGGTTGACTTGAGATAACGAAGGATCCGTTTAATGACAGCCTAATGAGTTGTCGTAGGCATGTGCATAAATTGGTAGACTTGATTAACGGAAAAGGCAATGTCTGGACGTGAGTAAGTAAGATATTGAAGAGCTGCAACCACACTACGGTACTCAGAGACATCAGATAATGGGTCACCATCATGCAAACTTAATCTGCGACCACCAATAGCAGGAGTAGGCAAGGGATTGCAGTCTAACATCTTCGTGCGTGTCAAGAGATCCAGTATATATTTGGAATGAGATAAATGCAGGCCTGTGGAGGTTTGTACCACTTCCATGCCTAAGAAGTAATGCAAGGGACCAAGATCTTTCATAGAAAATTGACGGCCCAAATCGAGAATGAGCTGAGTAATGTGTGACCCACTGCCTGTAACTAAAATGTCATCAACATAAATCAACAAGTAGATAGTAATAGACCCATGAAAGTACATGAATAAGGAGGAATCGGCCTTGGAAGCAACAAAGCCCAAATGCTCAAGATGAGTAGAAAAACATTGAAACTAGGCGCGCAGAGCCTGTTTGAGCCCATATAACTATCGATTGAGTTTACAAACATGTGAAGGATATTGTGAATCAAGAAACCCAGCAGGTTGCTTCATGTAGACTGCCTCAGTGAGAGAACCATGGAGAAAAGCATTTTAGACATCAAGCTGGCGAATAGACCACCCAAAATGAGCAACGACGGCTAAGATAAGACGAATGGTGGAGTGATTGACCACGAGGCTAAAGGTCTCGACATAATCCAGACTCTCTTATTGATGAAAACCATTGGCCACCAAACGGGCTTTAAACCATTCAATGGACCCATCAGAGCGTGTCTTGATACGAAAGACCCATTTGTTGGGACGTATATTCATAGTAGGCTTGGAAGGAACCAGAGTCCAGGTGCCAGCTTTCTGTAAAGCATTAATTTCTTTGGCCATGGCCTTGCGCCAGTGTTCAAATTTTTGGGCATGACTAAAATAAGTGGGCTCAACCAAGTGATTAGTAATAGCAGTAAGATAAGCATACTTAGGATTATGCTTACAAATACTAGCGTTAGCACGTGTGAGCATAGGATGAGAATCAGATTCATGAACCTGGGGAGAAGGAGGAACTGGAGATGGAGATGCAGCAACACTGGGTGAGGGAGGAGAAGGGTTGGCAAACCCTATATTTCCTTCCATTGCAACATGGGAGGGAAAGGTTAAAACATTGCGGTGGGGATCACAACGGTAAATCTACAAAGGAGGAGGAGAAGCAGCAGGCTGTGGAGTATGAGGAAGAGGGGGTGATGGAGGAGGAGGCCCAATTTCAATCGCGACCTCTGGTGGACTTGGACAGCGAGCGACCAAAGGAGGAGTGATGATGGTGTCTTTAAATGGAAAACAATGTTCATCAAAAATAACATGCCTAGATAGAAAAACACGACCAGTATGCAAATCAAGACAACGATAGCCATGGTGATTTAATGAATACCCTAAGAAAACACACCTTTTTGATCAAAATTGAAGCTAATGTTGATTATATGGATGTAAATAGGGAAAACAAGCACATCCAAAAACATTAAAGAAATCATATTGAGGAGTCTTATGAAACAACCTGTGATAAGGAGAAACATTTGAAGCACATGAGTGGGCAAACGATTAATGAGGTAAGTAGCAGTATGAAAAGCCTCAGCCTAATATGACAGAGGCATAGAGACATGAGCCAAAAGAGTTAGCCCAGTTTCAACCAGATGACGATGTTTACGTTCCGCCAAACCATTTTGTTCGGGGTGATAGGGCCAAGAAAATTGATGGTGAATGCCATGGGTATGGAAAAAGGATTGAGTTTTTTTATTTTTATATTCACCACCCACATCAGTTTGAACCATCTTAATTTTAGTATTGAACATGTTATCAACCAAGGTTTTGAATTGAACAAAAGTAGCAAAGACATCGGATTTTAGTTTTAGAGGATAAAGCCATGTGTAGCGAGAAAAATCATCAATAAATAAAACATAATAACAAAAACCAGAAAAAGATAAAGATGGAGAAGTCCAAACATCTGAATGTATTAATTCTAATGGAGACAAAGCAATATAGTTGGATAATTTAAAAGGTAATTTTCTACTTTTGCCCAAAGGATAGGACTGACAAAAAGAATGAGAAAGAGAGCCTTGAAGAGGCAAATTATGATGTGAAACTAAATAATTTAAAATAGCTTTGGAAGGATGACCGAGTCGCGAATGCCAAACGCCATCAGCCACCTTAACACCTAAACATGCAAAGACACCATTGGAAAACTTTGAAGATGAAGGAGCCGGAAAAGGATAGAGGCCATTATCACTCCGCCCATGGAAAAGGATCTTCCCCGTCTCCAAATCCTGTACACGAAAGAAATCAAGATAAAATGTGAAATAACAGTGGTTATCTTTGGAAAATTGATGAACAGAGAGAATATTAGCAGAAGAATTAGGACAGTAAAGGGTGTGAGATAAAGGATAGGTAGAAGAAGGAGAAGAAACATAGGATGTGACAACTTGGAGAATTCCCAAACCTGTACCACCAAGCATGCCATTAACGTTGTCAGTTCCTCGGTACTCCTGAGGATGAGAAAGCTGACTCAAATCATTGGTGATATGAGAGTTGGCACTTGAATCAGTAAGCCACTGAGAAGAGGAAGAACCGCCAGGGGGAGCAGCAATACCAGCAGAAGATTGAGCAGCATAAGCAGTAAGACGTTGAGCTGGGACTTGACCTTCATAAGAAAGATTGAGACGGTTGAAGCAATCAATAGCAGAGTGACCATAACGGGTGCAGATTTGACATTGCACGCGATTGGGAGCAACAAAACTGGAAGGCGCCAACGAAAAAGCACCAACAGAACCACCAGGAGCAGCACTAAGAAGACTAAGCGCATGGGAAGACAAGCCGGAACCGGAACCACGAGAAAAACTACCGCGAGAAAAATCAGAAAAACCACGGCCGCCGAGGGGGGAAAAGGAACCACGACCGCGGAAACCACCATGACCATGAGCAGCAGCGAGAACGGTAGCACCAGGAGGTGGGAGAGATTGAAGACGAAGTTCCACACTTAAGAGAAGAGCTCCAAAGCAGCATAGGTGATGGGAGTGTCACGATCTTGAGTAGAAGTAACAGTAGTTTCTTACATGGGCCTAACGTTATTCATAATAATGGTGACAAGATCATCATCGTTGAAAGGAGAACCAAACAACACAAGAGTATCAGAGAGAGAATTGACCTTGTCAAGATAGTCTTTAATGGAAAGGTCACCAAGAGTAGTCCGTATAAGATCACTGCGGAGTTGCAAAATATGATTGTGCAACTGAGAAGCGTAGCAGTTTTCCAACGAAACCCAGGTAGTACGATTAGAAGTCGACAGAGCAACGGTAGACAAGACAGTGGAAGAAAGAGAAGAATTCAACCAAGAAAGAACTTGTTGGTCTTGCTGGATCCAGTCTTCATACGCAAGATTAACAGATTTAGTGAGTTTGCCTTCAGCATCAGTCAAAAAGACAGCAGGACAGATGCTAGAACCGTCAACAAAAGAGAGAAGATTGTGACTGCGAAGCAAAGGAACGATCTGTGCACACCAGAGAGGGAAATTGGTGCGATCAAGTTTGATAGTCAAAAAATTGATGTTAGAGGAGGACGCCATGAGGAGAGGAGCTCAAAGCGGCAAAAGAAGACATGAGGAGAGTTTAAAAAAAAACAATGAAGTCGTTAGACTCTGTGTTGCTGTGATACCTTGAAATAATCTTAGTTTTCTTATATTCCAGAAACAGATATTACAATCTATTTATACACTAGGTATATGAATGTAAACCTTTCAGTTACTACATAATGGAAATGTATTACATCCTAATAATATCATAACAGCAGAAACAATTACATGCTGGCATTCATTGGCTTTAAACCACCCGTTACTAGTCAGGACAATGGTAACTACCTAACAAGGTTTATCAGTGAGAACCTTATGCGACCAATACCTTTTTGGAACATTCATATGAATCATGAGAGATCGAGTCTTTTCTAAGAGATCGCGATTTTTTCTCTCTGCTATTCCGTTTTGTTGTAGAGTACCAACACAACTAGTTTCATGAATAATTCATTGATCAATCAAATATTCAGATAGAAGACTTTTGACATATTCTGTCCCATTATCATATCAAATAATTTTAATTCGAGAGTCAAACTGATTCAACACCATTATATGGAATTCCTTGAAAAATATGAGCAACCTCCTTATTATAACAGACATGGGATGTGCTTCATGATGGGGAGTTAGGACAACCTTTTGAATATAAGCAGCAGTGGCCAAATATATGTACACATTGGCCAAGTGTGTAAAAAAATGAGAGTACAAAACATGCATCTGCTGTGTAAAGATTTTTGGATCATATCGATATCAAGCATGGGTTGTGTAAAGTTGTTTGGATAATATGAAATATGCAGCTGCTGTGTAAACTTGTTTGGATAATATGAAATATTAGGTTGATGCGTTCAGTTTTCATTCAAGGCAATTACATAACATTGATGAATTAAATATAGTCAATAGAATAATATGAAAATCAGCCCCCCAAATCGTATTTGAAAAGTGCAGATTATTAAATTAAAATACACATTCTTGTGAATATTAAACGTAATATATGAATGGGGACTGATGGCTTTAAGTGTATTACATAAATGATAGGGTATTATTAAATGGGTACTCATATAATGGGGACTGATATTGAACTAAGGTGAACTGCTGTAATTTTGCGTTTCTATGGGAGAAGATACTAAAACTCAGATTTGTCTTGTTTGAAGAGTACACAATTGCAAACTGATATGTCATGATTAGTCTCTAATATAATAAACATCATTCCACAGGGACAGAGCTATTCACGGGCTTCAAGTGGCCTTGGCCCCCCTTCCATTTTCTCATCTCCTTTACTATATATAGAGAGTATATGCCTAGATTACAGAAAAAATCTCATAATTTTAAGCCTGTGCCCCCGCCAACCCCCCCCCCCCCCCCCCCCCCTAAAAAAAATCAAACTCTACCTCCGACACTGTTCCAAATATTAGATCCCAAGCTAGGAGCCATTGAACATGGCTTGGCTTAACTCAAATGGGCTTGTATCTTAAAAGGTATTTCTTTAATGGAAAATAGGGAAGGACTGACTCAATAAATGGTACCCAACTGGGATACTGATTTAAAAATAGTGGTTGCATAGTCTCTTTTGGTTAATGGAAACAATTTATTGTCTCAAAACTTAACTTAGGGGACAAGTTTGGACCAGTACATAGTGTGTGTTTTTTTTAGTAGTGATAGATATTTGAGAAGAAAAACAAGCATAAACCTTCACCCCAAGCTAAACCCTAATAACAAGCAAAACATGTAACCCCAAACTATACCCTAATAACAAGAAAAATATACGATGAAGAAAAATCATGGAAAAAGAAAACCCAATGAGGTATTGATCAAAGAAAAGATAGGGAGCATACCTTCACAGATGGAGGAAACTGTTTGTCTTCTGTAGAGAGAAAAGCTAGGGCATATGCAGAGAGAAAAACTTGCCTCTGATGAAATCTTTGGGGGGAGGTTGGATTTATTATGGTCTTTGTTATTTGTACCTCTCACTTTAAAACCTACCAAAATTTATCTCTCAATGAAATCCTTCCAAATATATGAATTTTTTAATACATCTAGATTTTATTGAACTTTTTTATAATCCTGATTGAATACACCCATATTTGTATGGACTTTTTAAAAGTTAATACAATTAGGATTCTAGAGAGTTTAAAAAGATTTTAAAAATTTGGGTGCCTTCAATTTGAATTTACACGAGCTGTATTCAATTAAATACACCTCCTATGAATTTTCCAAATCCATTCAAGCCTCGCGTATCTATAACCTAGAGTTTTATAGTAAGTAAGCTCTCTCTCTCTCTCTCTCTCTCTCTCATGACGACATTCTCTTTCAGGTGGTTGCATCGTTTATTGTTCTTCCATGTCTGTCACATTTCCCTACGTACTTTTGTTTTTCTTGTCATCTTCATTATACTACGCCTACAATCATGTGAGGGAAACTTAGAAAGACTCTAGCATCACTTGAGATTCATATTTTGGTTGATATGATTCATTAGAAGCCCATGAAGCTCTATTAATCTTTTTCATTTTCTTCTAAAACGATAAGGTTTTTTTTTTTTTTTTCCTTCCAAACGTTCTAAAACTAGGCTAACTTTATTGTTTCCACATAAGTTGTCATTGGATTACACTAGCAAATAAAAATAAAACATAAAAAAGCGCCATGGACATCAATAAACATAGTGATTTCTAGCAAAGAACAAATTTGGAATATATATATATATATATATATATAAAGCAAAAGGCAGAGAATGATAAAACATTCAAAGTACCAGAAACTGCCTTCGGTTAATGCAAACATTAAGAATTGAAATTATTAATTAAATAAGGATAATATGGTAAATTCACACTTTTTCATGTTAAAAAAAATTAAAATTAAAAGAAAAATCAGATAATAGATCCTATTTTTATAAAACATAACTATCAATTATCTTTTTTAATTCTAAAATAATTAATTTTTTTTTTTAAAAAGCTTCTCACAGGCACGAAAGCCCGTGCGAAGATGCTCGTAATTATTAATGTCTACTTCAAAATGTTTGGGCCTGATTTTATTTTTCAGGGTATATACAAAATTGAACCAAAAAATCGTAACCGGGAAAATAAATAAATTTGAACAAATTTGAAAAGAAATTTTTTTTTTTGTTTGGTATCAGCTATACAAAAAGAAAAATAAAAAAAAGAAGGGATTTTTAAATAATTAAAGAGAAGACACTTGTAAACTTGAAGAGAAGCCACGCGTGCATTGTGTCAGGTTGTTGTATCAGGCACTCACTCAACTCATAGCTTATAACTGATGCCCTGAGTTCCTGCGAAAAAGCGTTCTCCTTTCTCCTTCCTTGTGTAAATTCAAACTCAACTTTCTGTTCATGGAAATGAAAGATTGGTAGTGATCTTCTTCTTCACCCGTTTTTGAGGTAGCGATCGTCCTCTTCACTCATTTTTGAGGTAGCGATCTTCTCGAGTATTCACCCAAGCAGAAACCTCAAACTCAAAGTAGTCGAAAGTAATTGGCTCTCTCCCCTATTGGAGGTTAGGGTTTTCATCTCTCTCCCTGCATCTGCAACTGCAACTGCAACTAGGGCGTCAATCTTCAAGGTGATAAATACTCTCATTCCAAATCCTTTTAAACCTTTGTTTCTGTATTTACCTTCTTAATATTTTGTTCTACTTTGTGTTTTTTTTATTTAAAATTATTTAATCATGTCGTTCTTCAATTGGATGGCTTCTGAAACATTTTATTTTATTTATTTATTTATTTTTGTGCATTTCTGCCATAGATTCATATATTAGCCATGACAAGGAAAAGAAAATCAACAGCTAAGGCCATCGAAATAGGAAACAAAGGAAAACAAATTCAAGAAATGGGTCCTTTTATATCAGATCTTCCAAAGTCTGTACTTCAAGATGTTCTAACAAAGCTGCCGATAAGGAGCATTATCATGTGCAAACGTGTCTGCAAGGCTTGGTATTCTCTGATTTCAGACCCTGAATTTGCTAAGCTGCACCTTGCACAAGCTGAGGCCTGTCCTTTGGTCCGTCCCTCCGCGCCAACACGCGTGTCAAGGACCGTTTACTTGCTTGAGCCGGAAGAGAAGTCTGATTTTGACTTGAAGGACTTTGTCGGTGATGGTGGCACATCGGAGTGTATCCACTTTCACCTCCGAATGAATTTTTGCAAATTCAAGATCCCTTTGCGGAATGCTGAACAAGCCATCCATGCAATGCGTAATAGGAAAGGTAGAACTAAAAGGAAACCTTGCATTAAGTTGGAGCCATTGGATCACAAATACATGTATGTGAATTCGTGTAATGGCTTGCTTTTCTTGGCTGAAACATTCTACAACGACCCTCTTGTTGTGTGCAATCCAATAACGGGTGAATTTTTACAACTTCCTGAATCTTCCAAGGATGAGAGTCAAGAGGGATTATCCATACGCTGTGCATTAGGTTACAGTCCGAAGACTAACCAATATAAGGTGTTGAGAGTCTTTAGTCAAGGAACACCCAATCTAGTTCGGATGGTTGAGTTGTACACACTTGGGCAGCGTTCATGGAAATCTCTTGGTACTGCTCCCACGTCAGCAGCATATATGCTATTGACATTGCCCACCTATCTTAATGGAGAGCTTTATTGGTTTTACTATGAGAGTTCATATGAGATAGCTTCTTTTGACTTTGACAATGAGCAATTTCACTCAGTTCCAACACCTCCTTTTGAACTGGAGGAATGTCAGCATGTGAGCTTGGGACTTTTGGGAGGTTCTCTTTGTGTCTGCTATGCTCATGAGAATTGTATCAATGTGTGGGTAATGGAAGATTACGGTACACACAAATCTTGGACCAACAGATTTTCTATTAAGACTGATGATGGTGTGTGGTGGCCAAATGGTTTATATGAACCAATGAGATACTTAAAAAATGGGGGTTTGTTGATGTTTAACCATTCTACTGTCACCTTGATTTACTATCACCCAAGAAACTACAGATCGTTAATTTATCTTAAGCTTCGTGGGTTTAGTCCATATTTTGAAGCAATTAGTCATGTTCCAAGCTTCATTTCTCTCAAGGACATTTTGATGGGCAATGATGTAGAAGTACTCAATATAAATTCAAGGTATGGTTGTTATGGTTTTCAATATATTTTTACCTTTGAATGGTTAACTTAATGTGGATTTGCTGGATTTGTGGTAGTTGGTTTTTCCTTTTCCTTTTTTGGTTCAGCATGCCCTAGTTACCTCTTATGAAGAGTTGTATCTTAAATATTGCTGAACATCAGAAGAATTTATGTGTGGATGAGTTTGTTTGCTGTTATGATCCGAAGATTCATAAGTATTTCAGCATATTTGTAATTTGTTTCAGGAGCTGTTTGAACTATGTCGTCGATGTTTTGGATTCAGTCTTCAATCGTACATGAATTGAATTTTATTCTTTGTTGGTTAGAGAATGGCCAAGTGTTTCTACTTTATTGGCACATGTAAATTGGAGACACATGCACATGCACGCGAATTTCTTAAGCGTTGGTCCTATTTTTTCTGTTTGGTTGGAATTCATTACTTCATCTCTCTCTCTCTCTCTCTCTCTCTCTCTCTCTCTCTTAATTAATGACACAGTTTAATCTTTTATTTAAGACAGCATTTTTCATTTTAAAAATGTTGGTCCTTATATGCATGAAACGGACGTTTGAGGAAGTAGGGTTCACTGTGTTGTATTCGTATATATGGTGTTGAGATTGCTTTCACATATCCCTTTGTTGCTGTAGAAGCAGGGCAAGATGTTGCACAATTTTTTCATAGTTAAGCCATTAAGAGACAATATCATCTTACCACTCAGTTTGCATTTTGCCCATATAAAAAAAGTTCTGTACAGGAGTTGCTGCAATGACAAAATGCCAACATTGCACATACTGGTGTTTATACAGCAGTAAACTTGAAAAGAGAATAATAATAGCAACCAGTGCTTCTTTCCGTTTTGTTTTTCCTTGAATGGCCTTATAAAATTTGAGTATTGTACCTTAAATATCAGAAATGTTGATGCAGGTGTGCAGAGTGCAAGCTTCCCGGAGAGACTAGAGGTCTTGATTTGGTGAATTTGGATGCAGACGTGGCATCAGATGATCGTTCTTTTAAGGAATTTAGAATGAAACAGGGATTCTACCGGTGGCAATAATGCAGCCTCATGGAGTGGCAACTTTCAACCTACATCTGGAGGGTTTGAGTTTTTGAGTTTTTGAGTCAAATACCCTGAACCTTGCTTCCCCTCTAACCTAAAGTTACCAGCTAATGCATTGTTGTAAGTTACTTTTTTATTTTTGATGTATTTTTATTTTCTATAATAGTTTTGGATCAGAATATTAGTGGTCATGTCCATGGAAGGACACAAAATAGGACTTGGCTTATTAGTTGTTCTTATCATCTATAGCTTCGTTGATTTTGAAATTTAAAGAGATTAATTATCTAGGCCATATATCCCTCAAACAGAAATAAATTACTCCAGGCAGACACAATATTCATTACAGTAATTGCTGGAAGATTCTGTTTCCTTATTGCTATCCAGTGCCTTGTGTTTTGGGTATCTAAAGTTATGTCCTGATAGACTTGTATTTAATTATTTTCCCAGCATAAACTGTAAATACTAAACCCTAAACTCAGAATGTTTAACTCTTAAAAGCACTAAATAGGTTGGATATAAAAACAATGAGACAAGCACCCAAAACATAAACATAGGATCATATTTCTTTCTATTTTAGGGATCAAATTAGGGGTTATTGACTGTGGTATGTTATTTTGTTTATTTAATAATTTTAAGCAAACAATACCTCCTTTTCCATTTATGCAAAGAAGAGACTAATAAAGGGTAAACAGGCAGGGGATATTCAAATTATAGCTTTGCCCTTATTCGTAATTGAAATACACTCCCCCACTAATAATTAGTTAAACTCAATTAGAGGAGCTAACTGGATGTTTCTTGTATAGTCTTTGTCTAGATATAATCTTCTACAAGTTATAAACATTGACATAGAGAAACTTAGAGATGGTTGCATTTGTCTTGATGGCATTCTCTCCTCCTCATCAAAGGCAACCAAGGCAGGTCCCTTGGAGTTTTGACCCTTATTATCCAGATCCTCAGATTATATTGGTGTAAAATCTCACGTACTGGTACAAGTATGATATGGTACTTGGTGTAGTGGTATGAGTTTAGCCCGTGGTGAAAAATTAAAGATTGGTGTAATTTTTTAAATGGAACCGAGAAGCCATCTGTATTTCTTCTATGGAAGCGGGAAGGATGCAGAATTTTAGGAGAGAGTATCTTCCATTGATAATAGAATAGTGAGGATAGCATGGGCAAGTCTTATTTGGCGATCCCTATTGAGAAAATCTTATTTGTCTGCAGCTGGGTGCATTTATGGAGGATGATGAGAGGCCTAGGTTGGGATGGGAGTGCGAAATTACCAGTTAAGTTAGTGAAAGCAGTGGAAAGGACTTGACGAGAAGTAGAGGAGAAGAGAGAGAACCAGTACAAGGCTGGTTTTGTTTTGTCATTATTCAAGTTTGTAAATTGAGTGACACTTGGGCCAACTTTAAAAGAGAATTTTTAATGTACAAATGTTAACAAATTTTAATCACAAATATCTGCTTGAAAACACTGTTCCAAGTATTAACTTACTTCATATTGATAGTGGATTTTCTCTTGCTGGCTTGGTCCCCCAGTTTTTCCCTTGATGGGTTTTCTGGGTTAACAAATCTTACAAAGTTGGCACATCCAAAAATATTTACTTTGAGTTGAGCTGCTAAATTGGTTTTCACACTAGATTTGATCAGTATTTCTTGATATTTTCATAATGTTTCTTATCTTCAGTCCTTTGTGGAAACAAAGAAACGACTGACTATCACCGCAAGTTGACATTCTCTCTATAGGAATGTTATATTATAACTCATTAGTAGTTACTTCAATTAGTCAGGGTTATTCTTTTCATTGAAAATGTTACAACTGCAGCTTTGGAAAAAGTTTATAGCTGTTATTTGAAATCCTCCTTTGATTTGGACTTATATTTTGGTGATTCAAATTTTGTAGGATAATTCCTGATTTTAGTCAGTTAGGTGGTATACATTTTCTTTTTCAATTAAGATTTTCCTATTGTAGCTAGATTTGTTTATTTATTTTGAGAATAAGGTAGATTTCATTCCAATAGAAAGCGGTAACATGGGGCCTGTTTTGCGTGGCCTCTTTAAAATCTTGTCGGAGAAAAACACAAGGGAAAAACCCCAGGGTAGGAAACAGTACCATACGTGCCAAAGGAGTACAAATCCAAAAACAAATTACAAAGTATCAACTAGCAGAACATCCTGAAGGAAATCCGGATGCCTTAACAAGGTGCCCATTAGCAGCCCTTCTCACATGCTTTAACCAATAGTGTTTTACAGTCTTCAATTAAGCATCCTAGGTGGGACAAATCAGCTGGTTGGCAGCAAAGAATAAGCCTTCTCTTACTGCCAGTAACTTGGCATGCACGGAATTTGAGATACCATTGAGCACTACCAACTTGCAAGCAAGAAAAGAGCCTGCATGGTTTCGAGCCATAAACCCAATCCCACCAAGACGTGATGCAGCGTGAACAACCCCATCCGCATTGATTTTTACAGCCCCAGTGGCGGCCGCTGCCATTTAGCTTTGACCTGTGAAATGTAGCACTTGGGAGCTTAAAGGAATTTTCCGTATGCAAGGCAAAGTGCCAAATTAAGGTGTCAGGTGGGTTTTGGAAGCTTAAAGGAATTTTCCGTGTGCAGTTCACCCAAAAGCATCTTTGGGCTTTTGGGTTTTGATTTGTCTCTGATGATGATCGATCTGTGAAGAGGAAGGTGGATATATGTTGAGATGAAGGAATGGCTCTTTATGGTAGGAGAATGGGGATTTAAATGTAGAGCGAAATGGGGCCTGTTCGTACAATAACCACTCTCATTGTTTCCTCCATTAACATTGTTGTTGCTCTATATGTTCTTCGTTCTCAATACGCTTCTCTGTACATCCACTGCGATAGAGATTCACGTCCTAGTACGTCTCTTTCTTTCTTTCTTTCTATATATATATATATATATATATCTCGCTAGCTTGTGATTTTATAAGCTTTGTTCAAATCTTGTTGCTTTGAATGGCCCACTAGCTTTTTGAGGAGTTTTTCTGATAACCCAGTTGCAATTGATGATGTTTCTCAATGTTGAATGCTTGTTTAGTTAAGGAAATGTTCTGTTAATATATTGGTTAAGCTCTTGGGTACACTCCGGATCAGATTAGGAGAATGGAGGAATCAGTTTGGATTCGAAAAGCAGCTGAACCGGTTGAGCTCATTAGATTGGTAAGATGCATTTCGATTGTTTTGGTGGTACATCTGTTGGATTGAAGTGGTAGAGCGATTTGTTGTAACTTTTTTAATTTAACGGAGGACTCTTTCTTATGCTCAAAAGGTAAAGGCAATAAAGAAGGAGCTTTGCAGAGAGGTAGTGGTTGAATTGCCACAGCCTTTGAAACTGAAGATAACCAATGAGATAGTTGAGAGGTTGAAAACCTTGAGGCCCAAAGCAAATGTTGCTGAGGAGAGAGGTCAGTGCACCTTAATTTGATTTCTTTAGTTTATCTTCTTTTGTTTTCTGTATTTCAAGGCAATTCTTGTTTTGCACTAGAATAGTTAATCGTCATGCAATTGTGCATACCCCGTTTAAACCACAGAGCATCTTACAGTGACTGACAAATCTGTCCTTGAAATTGATAAGATTATGAATTTATGTTTTCTTCTCTATTGAGTTTTAGTGTATGATATCCGAAACTAAATTTCTCGACATTGATGACAAACTCTGAAAGCTTAGGAAATATTGTATCATGCGGCTTTAGTGGGGTCAATACTGAGAGCATACTTATCTGCTAGTGTTGAGAGATTTATTATTATTGTTAGTATTGTTCTGTTAGAGACTTATTCCATATGTTGATGTATATATTCCTTTTTTCTCTCTAGAATATCAAATTTTGCCTGGCAGGCCGCCTCCACCTGAATGCCATGTGCAAGTTCATACAGATTATGATGGATCTCTAAATTAAGATACAAGCCTTAGCTTTAGCTTTTCACCAGTTAGGGTGTGCTTGGATCAAGCTGAATGTGCCAAGCCTAATGAAAAGAGATGTAATATATGGGTATACTGCCTGTTTGAAAGTGGTTGCCATTCTCCAGATATCTATGAGCATAGCCTTGGACAGTGCTGGCTGAAATACGTAAGAATTAAACCTCTTTACTACGATTGACACATTCATTACTTTTTCCTTTAATCTGAGTTTCGTCTAGATGAGTCTCAATTATGTGGATCCAATCCGGTCTAATATTTCTTGCTTTCAATTACAAAAATGCAGGCAGAAACGCTGAAACTCAATTTTAAGGACAAGTATCCTGAATCATACAGAAACTCCCATCCATCTGCACCACTTCTTGTTCCTTGGGCCTCTGGCATTGTTGGTCCATGATAGGATTTCACCAGAAAAAAAGGACAAACCCTTGTCATTGTAATGTGACCTACAAAGGCTACCAATGCTTTGAAAATATCACAAAACACATGCAGATAGCTTCACTGGAATCTATAATCATGGTCACCCGGGGTTTATATACTCTTGTTCCTTTCAAATTGTTTGTAAGAGAGTGGGGTGGAGTCACTGGAGGTTAAGCTATGCCCCATGCTTGTTTGTTCACAAGTCATTTTTTATAATACGGATTGTCATCGTATTGGTGCTGACGGTTCAAGGTGAAGAAGTCTTGGTCAGAGGCAAAGTGAGCTTTGTTGTTAGACGTAGAAACTTTCCCTGTGAATTATACCCTATCTTTTCTCTAGGGTACAGATATTTTCACTTTCTTGTTTCTCAAGTATATTTTGATTTGTATCTTGGAGAAGTAAGATGAAGGTGCATGTAAAAAAATAAAATAAATTTCCAAATACTAGAAGCTCGAACAAAAATTCTTTCTACCAATTGCCACGGTACAAAATTGAGGGCGTGCAAATCGGCTAAGAACTGACTAATATCTCGACTCGACCGAAAAAAAAACCTAAGTAATACAAAATTAAAAAGAAATAAACAAGAACACCAGTAGAGCCAGTACTAGCTTCAGCTTCCCCATGGATAGCTTGGAGCTCGAGCCACCATTAACATCTATGTGCAAGATTGGATGAGGAGGGTCTGAGTAGAAAGTTGGATGAGGGGGGATACTCTGCTCGTTCCTGAAGAAATTTGCTGGATCAACAGCAGTCTTCACCTTCATCAACCTATCAAAATTGCCATTGAAGTACTTCAAGCCATACACCTTCCCCTGTTCATAGCTTCTATTACCAAATTTATTGACACCAATGTCAAGGTCCCTGTAATTCAAGAAAGCACTCCTTGGGTTCTTGGACACAAATGGGGTCATGAACCTGAAAAGCCTCCTGGTGTCTGTGGTATAATTCTTCTCTGCTTCAGCCCCTGCTTCCCCCCAGCTCACTGAGTACTGAACTTTGAACAAGTTCCCAGCACGGTGTGGAAAAGGAGTGGCAGAGGCCGGAATCCGACTCATCATCCCACCATATGGATTGAAAACCAAACCTATTTTGCCTATTTCAATCATCTTCTTCCACACTAACTCCAGCCTACTTTTGGAAATTGGGGTTTGAACATAATCAGACTTTCTTTTCAGGAAATTTGCATGATCAGGATTTCTGTCAAGCAACACATCAGGGGAGGTCCCATTATCATAGTTAGCCCACCAAAGCACAGACTCAATCCAGCTCATCTCCTTACAGTCATCCTTCTTCAAACCTAACTCAGGAAACTGCTTCCCCAACAATGACACAAGTTGGTCAGCATTGCCTAGAAACTCAGCCATAACTGTGGCCTTAACAGTGTTGCTCCCTGGCTGCAACAGCAGCCTCATAAACAGACCGTCATCTGTGGTTGGCGCCACCTCTTGCCACCTCGAAACAACATCGGTCGCATTCTCTTCCAATGTTCTCGCAGCCTGGAAAACTGTGACAGTTTCAGGGACAGAAACCAGCTTCAATTTGTATGCAACAATGACACCAAAGCTTCCTCCACCCCCTCCTTTAATGGCCCAAAACAGGTCTTCTCCCATGGCTTTTCTATCAAGAAGTCTCCCCTTAGCATCAACAATCTGAGCATCAAGGACATTGTCAACAGCAAGGCCAAACTTCCTCAACATGTTTCCATAGCCACCACCACTTATGTGCCCACCAATACCAACTGTGGGACAGACACCAGCAGGAAAGCCATGAACTTTGCTCTTCTCTGAAATCCTATAGTACAATTCTCCAAGTGTGGCTCCAGCCTGAACCCAAACCGAGCTGTCCTCAATGTCTACAGTCACAGTCCTAAGGTTGAACATGTCAAGGACAATAAAGGTCTGATCAGACCAGTAAGAAAGGCCCTCATAATCGTGCCCGCCACTTCGGATTCTCAGCTGTATGCCAAGCTGTTTGGCACAGACAACAGAAGCTTGAACATGAGATGAAGCTGAGGGTGTGACGATGAGGACTGGTTTTGGGGTTGAAGTGGTGTTGAACCTTGAGTTTCTGATGTAGGCTCTGAGAACAGATGAGTATGAAGGGTTGTTTTCGGCATAGATTATGTTAGACAATTGGGTTGATGATGGGTTTGTGTTGGTGTTTAGGCATTGAAGAAAGTTGTCATAGACAGAAGCTGAGGCTGCCCATGAAGCAGAAACATGAAAAACCAGGAGAAGAACAAGTGAAAGCATCATCATCCTAGGCATTGCTTCCCTCATTATCTTTGTCAATTTGTTGTATTTTGTATGTTGTAAGGTTTTGATCCTCCTATATGTATAAATAGATAGAGACCTGTTTGTTAAGGGAATTGTCAAACTGTAGAAATTTAAAATTATTCCTTGGCACAATGGGAAACTCAATTCCTTGGTACAATGGGAAAGTTTTGTTTCCTTTTTTTCCATCAACACTTTTTTTAAGTACCTTTCCTAATGAAAGGGGCGATAACAGAATAAATCCATCTTTATTATGTCTAGCGTTGATAGGAAAACCAAAAATATATATTTTCGCTATCTTCAGGAAAAAAAAAAAAAAAAAAAAAAGAAGAAAGGAAATTGCCCTCCCTGTTTTTTCAAAAATACATTTCGTTTTTAGGATATGGTGGGAAGGAAATTAAGAACAAAGGGGGGCGTTGGGTACCTTTCAAAATAACCAAAACGACACCGTGTATAAAAAATCCCCTCTCTCACCCATGCTCACCGTTTCATAACCCATGCCAAGCAAGCAGAGCCCTCTTTTTCCTTCACTCGTGTATGATTTACGCTGAAACTTGGTAGTAATAGGAAAAACATGTAAATGGTTCTTTTTCCACTTCAATCCTTTTTTAATTAGGCCGGTAGTGATTTTGGATTCTGACCCTTGATTTATTTTATTTTTGATTTCTATTCACGAAGAGGAAAAGAAAATCTGATGAGGACATCTTTGTCAAACCCATTAGAGAGATGGAAGAGGAAATTACTTAATTCCTTGTTTAAATCCTGCAAATTTGGAGCAGTAGATGATTACTGCTTTTCTAACTTGTTTCCTAAATTTTCTTTACTTTCTGGATTTCTTATATGGATTAGGATTTCTTTCCTAGAATAAGTTTAATTTTCTTTTCGCTCTAGGGTTAGATTGTTATAAATACACCCCCCCTCCTCTTATGTAATAGAGATTGGAGATTTGAGTTATTGAGTAAAGTTTATTTTGCAAAGATTGGAGAATTCTTGGTGTGAAGCCATTGCATCTTTATCCGTCTATTTTCTGTTTTTTCTTTGTTTTCGCTACCACTAAACTACCTAAACCCTATCCCTACATCAAAATCCACAGCTTCAGGCACCCAAATAGGAAACACAGAAATGGGTCCTTCTATAACAGATGTTCCAAAGTCTGTCCTTCAAGATGTTATAATAAAGCTGCCATCAAAGAGCATTATCATGTGCAAAAGCGTCTGCAAGACTTGGTATTCTCTAATTTCGGACCCTGCATTTGCTAAGCTGCATTTCACACAAGCAGAGGCCTATCCTATGGTCCGGCCCGTGGATCGAAGAAGCGTGTCAAGAAACCTTTACTTGGTTGAGCCTGAAGATAGCTCTGGTTTTGATTTGAAGGACCATGACTGTAACCGGTCTCGTGTCGACATGAATCTTGCCAAATATAAATTCCCATTGTGTCATCCTGAGGAGTTACTCAATTACCATAGGAATGGCATTGTGATGCCTAGTCATGAAACTGAAAGAAAGGTTTCCATGAAGATAACGCAAATTGATGACAACAACAACGAGGTGGATCTCGGTGACGGTTTCGCTTTCATGATGCAATATGATCACAACAACTACAACTTGGTGAATTCTTGTAACGGTTTGCTTTGCCTGTCTTATTTTTTTGGGAATCACCCTGCTGCTGTGTGCAATCCAATAACCGGCGAATTTGTAAACCTTCCCCATGGTCCTAAACATGAGAAGGCAATGATTTTAATCGGTAGTGGATTAGGTTTCAGTCCGAGGACTAACGAATATAAGGTGATGAGAATTCTTAAGGAACAGACACCTAATCCCAATAAGGTGGCTGAGATACACACCCTGGGAACAGGTTCATGGAAATCTGTTGGCACTGCTCGCTGCTCAGACTCTGAGCTATCATTCCCCACTTGTGTGAAAGGAATGCTTTATTGGTTTTGCGATAAGTGGTCAGGTTGTAGTGTGATTTCATTTGACTTGGATACTGAAGAGTTCCAATCGGTTCCATCACTGCCTTTTGAGGATGGTTATGATGTGAGCATGGGAGATTTGGGAGGTAGTCTTTGTCTGTGTAAAGTTGAGAGTTTTGAAATCAACGTGTGGGTAATGAATGATTCCGGTCCACAAAAACTTTGGATGAAGAAGATTTCGATTCATACTGGTTTTTCTCGAAGTTGGCCACGTGGCGTATACATACCCATGAAATACTTTGAGAATGATGGTCTGTTGATGTTTAATTCTCGTCTCAATGCCTTCTTTTACCATCACCCAGGAAACCACACTCCATTCATTTATCTTAAGCTTCGAGAGATCAAATATTCATCTACTGAGGCAATTAGTCATGTTCCTAGCTTTATTTCGCTCAAGGATATTCTGGTGGGGAAGGATGTAGAAATACTGAATATCAATTCAAGGTAAGGATCGCTTTGCATTATTCTTTTACCTTCCGAGACTTAATAGGTTTTTCTTGTCATGTTTTCTAGGATGTCAAAATAGAAGATTCTTGGTATCATGCTGTTGGGAGCTTGGTTTGCTTACCTCTTGTGTGGAGTTGCTTTACTCAATGTGTTCATGAAGTGTTTACCAATCTATTTGAACTGTCGTCTATGTTTTCATTCGGTCTTTAATTGTACATGGTTGAGTTTTATCTTTTGCGTAGATGAACAGCATATTTGAATTTATTTTTCTCAGTTGGTTTCACTTGCTAGATCGATACTTTGTTTGTTTTTAATGTCACAACTGTTGTTGATGCAGGTGTGCAGTGTTGAAGCTGCCCGGAGAGACCGAAGCCCTATCTCTGGTGGAAGAAAATGCCAGTTCGTTACGCTTCTGACAGTTGGGAAGAATGAAACAAGCACACAATGGTGGATGGGATGCAGTCTAAGACTCAGCTAAAAGACCATTTCGTTACCCTAATTAATATTTTTATAGTTGGACACCAGAACCTTAATTCGCATCTAACTTAGTGGCCGTCAACTGTTTTGTTGATGTTACTTTAAATAGTTCTGGATTAGAGGTTAAACTACTTGTCATGTTTGTGGAAAGTACATTGCTAATCACAGGCTTTACTTATCATCATTGCTTTGGTTAATTTGTTGAGTGAACGATTTAATTACATGTCCGCCCTGAACACAGAACTATGACTGCAAAACTCAATTCCATTCTGTCATCCAGCAGCAATTACAAATAAGCAAAAGTAAATATCATAGTTTCTGTTGGCACAGCAAAATCACCCAAACCAACTGAATTCACCCTTTTATCCGTTTGTAAATCAAATTTACATTCCCAAGTGTACCCTCTCATAAGGAGAGACCTTTCTTCATCCAAAGTTACTTTAAATATTTTTGGACTAGAAATCAATGAAGCCCAAGTTTAAGAACATAAAAAGAACACTTGCAGTAGCAGGGGAATGATAGAGGAAGGGATAGAAAACAAGCAAAAATTTGGATACTAAATTGAAATTAACCAAATTGAAAATGCCATAACTATGTAACTTTTGGAAAATACTTGCCTCCTTTCTTGGAAGTAGGAATTCCTACTTTCCTGCCAATCACAATTTGACATGTGTAGAGATATTTTTTTTGTTGTGTGTTTTTGATGAATTATTTTCGCAATGTGTCAAACTGTGATTTGCAGGAAGTAGGAATGCCTCCTTCCAGGGAAAGAGGGAAGCAGTATCCGTTACTTTTTTTTTTTCTCAAAAATCCCCTGCGCTTAACAATTTAGGTTGCACTTCTGCCCTTATGTTTTTTTTTGAAGTAGTTTGTTTATTGTTCCATGTTCCAACCAAATCACTGCTAGAGAAGAGGGGGCTAGTTCTAGGCCATTGGGCAAAAGGGGTGTAGAGATAATGGGAAAATTGAGAAAGAGTGAATTGGTTGAATGGTAATGTGATGGGTTCTCTGCATAATTTGTTTGCACTGTTGTCAGTCATATGCAGGAATCTCTCTATTAGATACACACTTGCACACACAGACATAAGTTGATGCTTCCCGTAGTGTATCAGGCTTCATATTCATTAGTTAGTTGATGCTTCCCGATATTACCATGCTACCATGTCATTTAGTGAAAAATTCAGGATACCAAACTGAAATTAACTATTTTTTTTACGGGTTAGAAACTCAGTTGTGATTAATTGTTTAGGACTAAAACTGAGTTGTATTTTATGAAAGCCTTTTTCATGAACTTTGTAATACTTCATTAGTGTATATTTGTGATTGGCAAGGCTTAATAGAGAGCTGATAATGTGCATTATCTCACTATAACCTTTGATTTGATTAGAGGCATGTAGACAACAATTTTGGCTTTGTTTTAATCCTTTTTTGTTTTGTTTTTGGTTGTAGTACAAGTTAAATTCTAAATTACAAGGGAGGGGGTTTCTCACATGCACACAATCAAGATGTCATGAAGTTCGAATCTAAGATCTATAGTCTGCAAGTCAAGGCCTTTTTCCACTGGAATAGACCCTACTGGCTTTTATGTATCCTGAGTTAAAATACTAAAAGACCAGAGGATTTATTTACCTATAGTGTCATTAATTGAACAATTTGTAATGTAAAATTATGTATTAGTAAAAACAAAATTGTAAAAAGTAACTATAATTGATCATTCAGTGCATTGTTTTGCCATTACATTGCATCTAGACTGAAATAGATTTTGGTTTGTTTTGGAATTTTGATGGTCTAGGATGGTTGAATGTGTTGGAAAATTTAAAAATATAGGAGCTTATGAATTTATTTATTACAGTTTTTTTTGTTGAGAAAAGATGGTATTTCATTCAACCGAATGGAACTTTACATTGGTAAGAACTAGCATTGTAACGGTGGCCTCGTTAAAACCTTCCCCAAGAAACAAAATCCCGGGTTAGAAAAGAGTATCACCCATGCTATTGATTAAATAGAAGAGTCAAACAACTTATTTGAAACAAACCAACCTAAACCCCAACCACAAAACCCTTAAAATAACATCTCATCACTACATAGCTACTGTCAAAGAAGTTCTCCTATGATCTAGAAAAAGCATCATAGTTCTTCGTACAGAGAAGTGATATGTGACTAATATGAAGGTCCACATGAGAAGTCCATATATATATGACACCCTTAGTATAGAATCTCGGATATTTCAATCCTTACAAATTAAGATCCACTAAAATAAAATAAAACTAATTATCTATAAATACATGGTCTAAAAATCGAAGGAATTAGAAATATATATACATATGTAAATGAGACGAATGGAGAAAAGTAAACAACAATTCTACAAACCTCTTGGCATCCTTTGTCTTTCTTTCTTTCTTTTTCGGTTTTGGGCATTTTATCCCTCTTTTGCAGCTAATTTTCTTTCTACTAAACAAGTGAAGTAAGGCCAAACTCTGAAGTAACAAAACAAAAAAGAGGGCTCGGGCTAATCTATTTTCTTAGAGTCAGTACTTATGTAAAAACAATCCACAAACAATATTCCAATCCAAGTGGGGGCAAGGCAATCAACCCTACTAGGCATACATGGATTCGCTTTGTCCATGCATACATGGTTATGCATTTGGTTTTGAAGATGATTATCAGAAGTGAATCTCTTGGATTTAGATTTAGGATCAACCGCATATGTTTAAGATCATTTTGAGATTTTCTCAAAGTGTTAATTGATGACCTGGTTATCTTGATTTCATCAGGTATCATGAGTTTGTCTTGCTGATTTCATGCTAGAAATTCATAGAGGTAATTTCGACAATATAGGCCTACATGTTCAATCACACGAAGAAGCATTGACTTAAGCATCACTCATTTGAGTGAGCTAAGGTTATTCTTATTCCTAGTGAATCATGATATATGCAACCAAGGGCGTAGTTGCTCTGCCTATCCTTGATGTTCCAAGAGGATCCTTATCAGCTAGAGAACAGCAGTACCTAAATGATTCGAGCAAGGTTTAGGAGAGGGTTCCATTCGAAAAGTCTTGCACCTTAACGTCTAGTCCCGTGGGAATGGACACCATTCCCGTGTTTGGTAATGCTAAGAAATAAGGACCAGGAATGACCACTTTCTCTTATTCCCCATGTTTGGTTTGTGCAACATTGGGAATGGAAAGTTGTTGAGTTTTCTAATAGTGCCCTTTATTTTTTATTTTTCAATAATGCTATTTGTACCACTTTGATGACTACCTCCTCTCTAATAAAGGCGGGCCCCACCAGTATATGTGAGACCCACATATATTAGAGAGGTGGTCAATAAAGGTGATACATATAGCAGCACCCTTATTTAAAAAGTATACTGAAAGGTGATATTTAAAATTAGAATAAGGATAAGTTAGTCTAAAAAAATTGTAATAAATATGCTTTCCCAAGCGGGGGTAAAAAGATTTTCAAAGAGGGTAAATGGTGTGAAATTTCCCCTATATAAGCAGTTCATTCCTATGGATCAGTTATTACATTCTAAAGAGTGCACCCATTCTCATGCTTTTAAACTTTGAACCAAACGGCCCGTTGACTTTTATTTATTTTTGTTAGAAACATGTTTCATTAAGAAATACACGAGAGAGCTAAAACAATAGCCCAACAAAATTAATACAAGGCCTGGCCGAAAGCCCAAAGAAAAGCCACCTTTGTTTTATTCCTTTACTTTAGCACTTGTTATTACTGTGAATAACAAGTAATCATTTTAGACATTTGGCTTTTGGAATTGTTGTAAAACTGAAAGGTGAAAGGTGAAAGGAAGGGTAAGTAAAGAGTATTAGAATGTGCATTGGCAATTAGTGGAGAGGGCCTAAGTGATTTTGCAAAGTTTCTATCCTCCAATCCAATGTGGGCAATCTTAACACGCCCCTCACATGTGGAGTCTATTGCACCTTAGTGGGACCGTTGGCTTGCCAAATGGATAATTGACTCTGATATAATATTAGAATGTGAATATCCAACCAATTGCCCAACATCCTTTAAAGACTATTGCAAAGCTTCCATCCGCAAACGTGGAAGCTCTAAACATAAAGAGCAGTGAGAGAAATAAAAGATATTACTTATATATTACCGTCTTATTTTCAAACAATGGAACAAAGATTCAAAAAAAGAATTTTTTTGTTACACACACAGTATGAAACTTTTGGGTAAGAAGCATGCTCATAACTCAAACTTTTCTAAAAACATGTTTTGGCCAAAAGTACCACTAAGTCTTTTATCTTTTCCATTATTATGGGGTATAAATGTTAAATGAGCTTCAATTTTCAGCCAAAGGGGGTTTCGAGGTTAACTTGAACTTGCTACTCACAAAATTAAATAAAACAACATTAAATCTTCCAAGATATCGAAATGTTACCACTGGAAAATTTGGAGTACAAAAAAATGTTGTATATGGGCTCGCACAATGTTGGAGTGCACTTTCCCGATCAACTTGCAGAGTTTGTATCCATGAAGCAAGACGGGAGATTCTCAAGTTATGTTCACAAAAGCTAGGAGCTATAATTTAGTATGATAACTGCCTCTTGAAATACTCAAATACACCTTTTCTGGGTAAGATTGACTTGACTAGCTCAATTATTGTGATGAATAAAAAATTTGTTGATGCTCCCTTCTTGTTTAATAAGAAAGTTCAGGAGCTTTTAACCTACGTATGTCTAAAAGCATATATACTAGTAAATTGTTGTATTATGGGAATTTACAGCTTGAAGTCTTAAATACACGCTTAGTTTACGGTGCAGCTCAATGTACTGGGGACCTTTCTGACATGCAATGCAAGAAGAGAACTTCTATATGCGACTCATGAAAGAATAGATGGGCATGTTTACTATGGAAGTTGTTTTGTTAGATTCGAATTGTATCAATTTATTTATGGTAAATGAGAAATATGATGTAGGGAATGTCATTAGGCTATTCTCTAATCTTTGCTAATTTGTAATGCTTTAGTGGATGGCCAATTTAAACCATACAAGCTTATCGAATTCATGCATGCGACTTACAAACCTTCATGAATTGATAATACAGTTGTTACCTAACTTCATTAGAAAATCACTTGTGCACAAATTACTCAAAACACAGATTCATCCCACCCATTATTTCACTAACAATGCTATTCCATACATCAACGGATTTATCACACAGTGAACAAAACCTAATACATAATTCAATTAAAATGCCACTACCAAAATACATAATTCAACTAAAATGCCACAACCAAAATACATAGTTCAACAAAAATACCAAAAATCAAATTCAATTGAGGCTACTTAATAGACAAAGTTCAACCAAAACACCACAACCAAAGAAGTTTACTACTACATCATACATCATACATAATTCTCCCTCCTGGTCTAGTCCAGGTGTTGATGCTTGAGGTGTTGTGTGTTTCTGAATTTTTTTTTCTGTTTGCCTCTCGTTCATCTCTGCCATAATTATCTCTGTCTTTTGATATAATCTTGGTTGGAAAACATGCTTTTCGTTTAAAGTTAGCAAATAAATTATACAATACTTTACATGTCTTTCAGCAAAAGAATCTTGTTTTGATAGGATTTAAAAACTGAAGTGTTAATGGAGTGAGTGGTTGGGGAGAACAGCGCTAATAGAGAACAACCATGAACGTATGCAGACGCAAAATGTATACAACCAGCGCTAGTTAATAGATAGAGAATAACCATGAACAGATGCAAAATGTATACGAACATCGCTAGTATAGAGAACAACCATGAAATAGGAGCCCTTCTCAGATGTGGCTGTTCATCTTCTCCCAAAAGAAAAACAAAGAACGTGAGAATCAGGCATAGGAGGGTGAGATTTGTTATGGGGTTTGGTATTTATATCACCCACTCAAAAGTACCACACAATACATCATTTAATGAAATACTTCAAAATCGGTAAGTTTTTTAATACCACGGTACTTTGTCTTATCTTTTAAAAGTCCTAATTGAATACCACCAGATTTGTATTTATGATTTAAAAATCCTAATTGAATACCACCAGATTTTTATTGATTACTTACAAATCCTATTTGAATACCACTAGATTTTTAAGCTGCAAAATAATCCATTAAAATCTCAATTGAATACAACCCCCTAAGTATATTTCTACATTTTCCTTATTATTTCCAACAAAAAGAGTTTAAATCAAAAATCAAATCGGAGAAATCTGTGTTTGGTCAACTAACAAGAGAACAATCGAGTAAGTTATACCACTTGATGGAAAATGGTTTAGGAAGGTTGAGGTGCATACGTCGAGACACTTTGTGGTCTGAGTGACCAGTACCCTTGCCACTCAATTAACAGACGGATTTGGTACTTCTTTTGCAGATGATTGGGTGTAGAAATAATTTAGAAGTTGGGATTTAATTTACACACAATCCCACACAAGAAATGTTTTTGTTGTCTGTTTTTGTTTTTCACTATAAAAATAAAAAAAAATAAAAAAAGGCAGTAGTTACTATGTTTTGCGTGACTATTGCCCTTATTAGTTACGGTTTTCAGTGACAAAAGCCAATATTCACGATGCAATTACAATTAGAGTGTTAGTTACATATGCCTCCATGACTGTTGCTCTTTGTTAACTTATGAATGAGAGAGTTTGATTTGACTGATATATATTAATTCTTGTATTTATATTTGTATTTGTATTTGTATAATAAGTGAGTGTATAGCTTGTGTATTATATTCCTAAAAAAAATTAACAGTTTCTAATTACCTTTCATTTTTCAATTTCTAATAACATATGGTTCAAAGTCAACAGTATTTCCATTCTTGAATCCAAATCCAAGCTCTATCTCTGTGTAAATACATAAGGCAAGGCCTTGCAAAGGTAATTATAAGTCCTTAACTGCGAGCAAGTATTGAACAATTCCATCCTTCCTTACCACAACTGAATGCAAGGCCTTGCAAAGGTAATTATAAGTCCTTAACTACGAGCAAGTATTGAGCAATTCCATCATTCCTTCCCACAACTGAATCCTTAATAGATCCTGAATGAGGAACAAGAAAGAAAAAAAAAAAAAAAAAAAAAAAAAAAGGGGGGGGAGGGAGAGAGAGAGAGAGAGAAGGGATAGACGCAAGAAAAAAAAATTAAAGGAAACAGAGAGAGGAGAGAAGGAAAGGAAAGAAAAAGCAAGAATAAAAAAATGTTGGAGTGTGGGCCATGGCCGTACTGGTCATATCATACGCTTGGAAGATGAAAACATACGTGAGACATTCCAGGGGGAGAGAAAAAAGGGACAGTTTAAATGTGTATTGGAAAGTAAAATACATTTCTTAAATATTTAATTACTCGGGAAAATTGGAAAGTTACTTTTAGCTGTCAAGGACAATAAAGTGGTTTTATATTTATTATATTTAAATCATATGTAATCAATAAATTAAGCACAAATAATGGTCGCCAAAATCAATTTGTTGACTGAAAAACGCGACTATTGCCTTCTTTTCTTGTAGTGTTTATTCAATAGAGAAAGAGGAATACTAGCAACCTTCTCTCTAACCTTCTCTTTAGGACTTTCTCCACTTTTTGCTTGACATGTGTCATTCTCCAAGCTAACTTTTGCTTTCCAAGTTTACCCTTATTAAATGTATTTAATTTATCCAAAAATATTTCACAACTTTCTTACCATCTTTTTTTTAAAAATTTTTTTTATAAAGAAAATGTATGCTTGATGTCCCTATTTTTTAACGTCAAATTTAGACTTTTTTTTTTCTATCTAAACCCCTTGTGTTAAAAAAAAAAAAAATACATTTCCTCTTTTTTTTTTTTTTTTTTAAATAAAAAAAAGTAGACATCTTTAAATAAAAAATAATTGACATAAAAAAAATTAATAAGGTGTAAGAAAGTTGTGAAATTTTTTTGGATAAATTGAATACATTTAATAAGGGTAAACTGGGAACGCAAAAGTTAGCTTGTATAATATATTAATGACATTGTTTTAAGTGTAAAAAGAATGACACATGTCAAGCAAAAAAGGGAGAAGGTCCAAAGGAGAAGGTTAGAGAGAAGCTTGCTAGCATTCCCCATAGAGAAAAATGGAAAAGATATTGGTTGAGGAATTGAGAAATCAAATCAAATATATGACATGAGGATAAATTTAGGCTTGACTGCGTCTAATAGCTTCTTCTCTTTCTAGTTTGTTTTTAATTAACCAATCGTTATATATCAAGAATATGCATGCTATAATCTTACGAATATGAGAAAAATAAAGATATTGATCAAAAAGAAAAGATAAACGAGATGCATGCTAGAATTATAAAGATCGGAATTAATCCTTTATTAATGAAAATGTATTAAAAAAATGATTAAAACAATAGTAAATTGAGCTTATACCCATAAAATTCATTTTAAATCACCTAAAACCTTTTCCTTTAGTTTTCTATTTAAAATACCAAATTTTTTTAAATAATACCCGATGACTAGGATCCAACTAAGCAAGTTACCTTGTATTTTTCGGATTCCAAAACTATCCCTATTTATGACTTAATGTGTTATGGGAGTGTAACTAATGACACACGTTGAATTTGGAAAGATTTTCAAATAGCTGTAATGGATGTAGGAATTAATTTAGAAACTTATTTGAAATTAAATATTAAATTCAACATTAACGTATTAGTAATCTATTTTACGACTTGTAATCTATTTTTGAATTAATATTGTTTTCTTTTTATGAATTACGACTAGTAATATATTTAATGTATTAGTAATTTAAATTCAATATTAAATTTAGGAATTAATGTTGTTTTCCTTTTATGAATTATACGACTAGTAATCTATTTTATTATAGTTTTATGAATAATAGTGTACATTTTAATTATGTTGAAAAATAATTTGATCATCTTTTTATTGTTTGTTTTATGAAAATAATTTTTTTAAAATGAACCTATTTTTTCTCACCAAATAATGTATCTATTTTTTTTCTCTAATAATGTACCTAGTAAAACAATTTACCTAGTATAATGAGCCTTTTTTTTTTTGCTAAATTTTGCATCTATTTTTTTTCTCTAAATAATGTACCTATTTTTTTCTCTAAATAATGTACCTATTTTTTTTTCTCTAATAATGTACCTAGTATAATGAACCTATTTTTTGGCTAAATTTTGTATCTATTGTTTTCTCTAAATAATGAACCTATTTTTTTTCTCTAATAATGTATACCTAGTAAAACAATTTACCTAGTATAATGAATTCCTTCTAAATAATGTACCTATTTTTAATTTATAAAAAATGTGCATAAATTTCAATTATACAACGCACCTATTTTCTACAAATTATTGTGTACCTATTTTTAATTTATGAAAAATGTACAAAAATTTCAATTATAAAGTAACTGACCTATTTTTTAAAAAAAAATTTGGTAAATAATATACCTATATTTTTATACGTATATATTTATATTTATATTTTTCATATGTACATTATTGGATATGTAATTTACATTTTTTTTTTTGGTTTGCAATTTTAGGGGGCGATATGTTAGAGGGAATGACAACCAAAAGAAATGGGGTGATTGATATGCTATTAATAGGGAGTTTTAATTACAATTATGTCAGTTAATGAAATGCTTAGAATAAATTATAAATAAAATATAAAGTCTGATGGCAAGGATGTAAAAACATAGGAATACTATGACCTCTTATATTCTACTGGTCATTTAAGTTTGAAATTGGGTTTTACACATAGATTTATAGAATAATGGGTATATGTCTAGGAAATAGAAATTATAGGGACCTATATTGGACAAGCCCTTAAAACAATTCTGTTCTCTAAAACAGGTACAAAATACAATCAGTAACAAGCATAAGAACACGTCCATCTCCCGAGTCTTCACAGAAAATATCTAAAAGAACAAACCCATGATGACAAGGGAGAAGAAGGACAAAGTGAAACCCGCCACAACAGATGGTGAAGAAGAATTATCAGGGCGCGGGGAAGACCCAGGAGTAGCCTTCACAGTGGGCCTGCCAGCTTTGGACGGTGATGGTGACGGTGACGGGACTGGAGCACAAGCAGCAGGGTCGTTCGATGACGGTGATGGTGTGGTAGGAGTGGTAGTGGCCGGTGGTGGTGGTGGAGCAGAAGTTGGTGCAGAGGGCGAGGCTCCAGGGGCAGCGGCTGAGACGGTGATGGCTAGCTTCTGGCCTGACTGGCAGTGGGTGCCATAAGTGCAGATGAAGTAGTTGTCGCCTGCTGAGGTGAGCGAGACGTTGGCTGGGCCTGTTGTGATGGACGAGCCAATTGCGTTGTCCGAGCTGCATGAGTCGAACGATGCTTTGGGTACTTGTTGGACGTCGTGTGCGTTGGTGACGAAGTTGAAAACTGAAGAATTATTAAGAAATAACGTCTAGTGTGAGAAAGAGAGGTAAGTAATTTTTAAGAAAAAAGAATCAACTAATACTTAAGTTATATTAATCTAAAGGGTAATTTAAAAATCAAGTAATCTCATGAGAATTAATTAAGACCCAACGTTAAATAATGAGTTCCCCAATTGACTAGCAAAGACAATAGGTGAGAAGTTATAAATCGGAATAAAAAAGGAAATTAATAAGAAGACTTGAGAAATCTTACTGAGAATATCACCAACAACGAACTTGTTAGCAGATGCCCAAGTGACATATTGTTGCCCAGATTGTGGAATGGTCCAACCTAAGCTATCTCCCACCACATGCGCTGTCTGTGCTGCTACACATTGCACAAACACGGCCACAAAGACACCAAAAACAACCACCATTTTGCTCTCCATCTCTCTCTCTGTGTCTGTCGCCTTTTGTCTCTTAATTTACCAAATTGTACTGTATAGGGCACTGATGAATAATGAGAATATATGGAAACGATACATGAATTCAAGCCTATAAATAAAAGCACTGGAGTAGAAGAAAAACAAAAGGCAAGACGAGGGTACATGCAATGCAATGCAATGCATGACCAGGCATGCACCGACAAGAACGTACGCCGGTCATTTCAAACTGTATGCTTTTTTGCATTTGTTGTTGGAGTCCAATGTGTGGAACCAAGACCCAAAGTGGAATGTTCCAACCCTTCTACTTTTCTATGAGGAGTTGCATGCATAGAAGTTGGACTATTCAATCATGTAGTAGGTAACCATCAATGCAATTCGAGAATAAATAACTTTGATGATTTGGTTGTGAATATAATTATAATTTATTCTTTTTATTAATTGGGAAGGGCATTTCAATTTGGGGCATTTTATTATTTATTTTGGATACAAGCGATTAGAGGAGGGGAGATTCGAACACAATTACATAGAACCTTAGATAGATGCAGGGGAGATTTGAACACATAACTAGTTGCTTGCAATTATTCCTGAAATTAAGTAATTATAATCACAAATTATTGGTTAATTTAAGAAATATCTTTGAAATTATAACGGTCTCTAACTTAGAATTTATATTATTGTTTTAAAGAATTCTAGTCATTGCATGTTTTGTTGTCCAATGTATCCCAATCAGTTTGTTACCAACTAAAACCTTGGAATTCTTCTTCCCACAAAAAAAAAGAGATATTTAGTCAAATACCCATTCTTAGCACTAAAACTATAAATAAACCCTACACTATTTAATTTCTATAAACAAACCCAAAAAAAACCCAAAAAATGACAATTGGTCATATTTAATTTAATTTTGATTATTAAATTACTTTGATGTCCTATTGAGTATTTTGGGCTTGTTTATATGTTTTGGGGTTGGGTTTGTTTTGAGAAATCAATGGCAGTTTTGTAATTTAAAAGAAGTTAAAAGCCTTTTTGTTATGTTATAAATGGGCTTTGGGTGTGTTTCTAAAGTCCATTTCATATAGGGTATTTTTATAATTTGGGCTCCTATATTGGGTATATTAGTGAATTTCCCAAAAAAAAAACCTCAAAATTCCACGATTTTCAAACCCTTATATCAGGTTTAGCGTGTTGCCGGAATTACATTTATGGCCTTTTAACTGTTTTTCCTCTGTTTTGAGCTTAGTGCTCTCTTTTACACGAGCTCTGTTGTATGCGAGCTATGAACACGTCTCCAAGCTCGCTTTTGCTGGATTCACGATGATGAGCACCAATTCATGAAGGTTGGGCACCTTTTGGCTACAACGAAGAAGAAGCTCATAGTGTTGTGTTCGTTAATGTGTAAGCTTCAGTATAGTGTTGGGCGCGGCTAAAATTAACCCTACGTTTCTACAGTTGACCAGGTGCAAAATCTCCATATTCGAGCCACAGGAGATGGCAGCGACGCCTACATCATTGACATGAAACTTTTCGAGCTCACTCACCCGCGATAGCTTGTAGAAGCTTTGCCATTATCGCCAGAGGACTGAAGAGCTTCAGAGTCCTTGGCGCTAATTATGAGAGGACAAAAAGCGTTGTCCATTCTGTAGGTCGTTGAGGTGAGAGTGTGTTCACCTGTTTTGATTTAGTCCTATGATGGTAGAGTAAAGTTTCCCATTGGTTTGAGAACCATTTGTGGTCAACAAGTCAACTTTCTTTTGATGTGCGAGCGTGCCACTGCTATCAGTAAAAAAACCCTAACAGACTTATATCTTCCAAGTAAGTTCTTTTCTTGCTTCAAACTAGTGAAGAATTCAGAATTTTCTTGGCCAAATAAATGGGCTCAATTAATTGACCTATGAGATACTTTTCTTGTCCATGTGGTGCCTTGTGATTGGAAGCCAAATTATTTGCTCCCACATTCTACTGGTCTGGTTTTTTAGCGATGCAAGTCATGGATGATGTATGTTGTTGGTATCGTTTTTGAGCAATGTGAGTCGTGAACGATGTTTGCGTGAGTCTGGATTTTGAGCAACGTGACTGGTGGTGGAACACGACTAATGGTGATGCGGGTGGCGGCTGCTGCGATTGGGTTTGTATGGTTGTTGCAGTTGCAGAAATATGATATGGATAGGTCAAGAGCCAATCATGATTGATTGCTCTTCTACCAATTCAAATTGGGTGAGAATTATATTTCATTGATATTATAATGTACAACAATAGGAAGGTTAATACTAAGCCTTGGGAAACCATTCGGGGAATTTAATTATGATCTTATAATCTTACAGAATCAAATAGTTGACTTAGGCTAATTAGGAATGTAAAACTCATTTGACAGAAATAATGCCAGCCTATAAATGTTATATTAACACTAGATAAATCTGACATTGGGAAGATTCATGTTAGATGATATACATGTTTTTTAATTATATCTTTTGGGGTGAGATTTAGTTATAAATTTACTCTCAATATGTGCTGTCCAATTTTAGTATTTTTGTTGAAAACTTTGTTTTAGGAAGTCCCGTTGCTCATTTACACCCCTAAAATCTCAGAGCCACCCTGCTTGGATTCAAATATCCTTTAACTCTCAGGTTTCTTGTTTTGACAATTTGTAATGCAGTATGAAGAAAAACAAAAATAAAAATAAAAATTCCAAGCCCTCTGGTGCTCTTTCAGTGGTGAGGGAAGGTGGAGAATGAACCCAAGGGGATGTTTAGTGTTTAGTCCAAAAGTTGAAAGGGCCATTGGGCCAGTCAGTGCATCATCTTTTCCCGCCAAGCTGAACCCTCTTCCCGCCAAGTTGAACCCTCACGTACAAATTAGCAATTGCCTTTTCGCCCTCTGCCATTAGGTAAAACGCTTCTATCTCTTTTGACCCAAAAAAGCAAAAAGATTTCCATCTCTCTGCAAGGGGCTACTATTTCATAGTTCTTACCATTTTGTCCAGGTAATAATTTCAGTTCTTACCATTTTAGTGTTTTAAACCGTATTTTTGTTACAAATTTTGTAATTTAGCTTTTCGTTTTGATCATATGTTACCCTAACATTCTCATTTTTCCTTCACTTGGATATTACATCACTGATTTACTATGATTTTTATATCAGTAATAGGAAAAGCATATAAGTGATTCTTTTTCCACTTCAATCCGTTTTTAATGTCAGTTGTGGATGTTGTGCTAATGTGGTGTTCTTTTCTCTGTGACACTTAACCACAAGTAATTTGGCTTATCCCTTTATTTATATTATTTTTGTGTTTTCTTATCAATAGATTCATGAAGAGGAAAAGAAAGTCTACATCTTGTGCCACCCAAATAGGGAACAAGGATGACCACATTCAAGAAATTCAAGAAATGGGTCCTTTTATAACAGATCTTCCAAAGTCTGTCATTCACATGGTTCTACTAAAGATCCCAACAAGGAGCATTCTCGTGTGCAAGTGTGTGTGCAAGACTTGGCATGGTCTAATTTCGGACCCTGAATTTGCTCAGCTGCATTTTGCACAAGCAGAGGTCTTTCCTATGGTCCGGCCCTTGGGTCCACCACGCGTGCCAAGAACCCTTTACTTGGTTGAGCTTGAAGATAGCTCTGGTTCGTTTTTGAGGGACTGTGGTGCATATGACCGTTGTCGTGAGCGATCTGATTTCCACATGATTCTTTCCAAATGTAAAATCCCATTGCGCAATGCTGAGCAAGTTATCAGTAACCACGGTAATACCAATGTGATGCTTGATAGGAAACATGGCACTACAAGAAAGCCTTGCATCAAGATAAAGCGAAATGATCACAAGTACAATGTGGTGAACTCGTGTAACGGCTTGCTTTGCCTGTCTGAGCCATTCTCCAATGACCCTGCTGTTGTGTGCAATCCAATAACCGGAGAATTTATAAACCTTCCCGAAGGTTCTAAACCTGAGAATGAAAAGATTTCAATCGATTGTGGATTCGGATTCAGTCCAAGGACTAACGAATATAAGGTGATAAGAATGTTTAAGCAAGGGACCCCTCGTCCCAGTAGGGTGGCTGAGATACACACACTTGGAGCAGGTTCATGGAAATCTGTTGGTAGTGCTCCCTACTTAGCTAGTAAGCTAGCATTCCCCACCTATGTGAAAGGAGTGCTTTATTGGTTTTGCGATGAATGGTCAGGTTTTACCATAATTTCTTTTGACTTGGATACTGAAAAGTTGCAATCAGTTCCATCCCCGCCTTTTGGACGGGAGGAATGTCGTAATGTGGTCTTGGGAGTTTTGGGAGATAGAATTTGTGTGTGTCATACTGATGGTCTTAAAATCAAATTTTGGACACTGAATGATTCTGGTGCACAAAAACTTTGGAGGAAGAATATTTCGATTGATACCGAAGATGCTGGAAGGTGGCCGTATGGCTCATTCAAACCCATGAAATACTTGCAGAATGGGTGTCTGTTGATGTTTAATTCTCATACTAATGCCTTCTTTTACTATCACCCAAGAAACCACAGTCCGTTCATTTTTCTTAAGCTTCGTGGGTTCAAGTCAGATTTTGAGGTATTCAGTCATGTTCCGAGCTTTATTTCACTGAAGGATATTCTGGTGGGGAAGGATGTAGAAGTACTGAATGTAAATTCAAGGTAAAGATTTGACCTTTTTGCATTATTCTTTTACCTTCTAAGACTTAATATGAACTTTTATTATAGATTCAGATATATTTGCATAGACTTCCCAATACTATTTTCTTTTATCACTCTTTTTTCCCAACACTATTTTCTTTAAACTATCTTGACCTAGCCACTAGTCGACCATCCCTTTTTTTTTCTCTCTCCAAATTCTTCCTCTACTTGGGTCCACAACAATGAATTTCCCTTCGAAATTTCCACGAGTTGGAAACTTTCATACCTAAACAATGAATTTTCCTTTGAAATTTCCAGGAGTTGGAAATTTCCCTTTGATTTTGTTCATGAACAGCAAACTCTTCGTCCAAAAATTCAATTAAAAAAAACAACCCTTTGTCCAAAAAGCAAGGGCCCTATCATAGTGTTATGGTTGATGGAAATATATCTCAACCTTCCGCTGCCTTGACGTTGGCTTCTCGTTCTAGAATCCTAATTGAATACACCACCACGTGGACACAGAGTTTTCCATGTCTCTGTCTTTCTCTCTCTCTCTTCCATTATTTCATTTCCTACGTCCCCTACCTTGCTTTCATTATCTCTATTGTGTTTTCATGAATTATTTTTGGGTTTGTGCTAAAATAAGCATTTTCAAAACATTTATTCAATAATAACCCATTCCTCTCATAGTGCCTCTTTGTTATCCCCATTAGTGCATCTTTATTGTCTCTATAGTGCCTGGGTTGGTTCTTTTCCTGCAAATTCTCTGGCTTTGTGATTGTTTTGGTGGTCTGCTGAGCTTATTGTCCAGTTGACATTTCCTTTTCATTGATCTCTAGTTTGTTTTCTTTATTCTCTTTTGCTTAATACATTTTCAATTACCAAAAGAAAATTAAAGCTAGCACTATACCATCTTCTTTCTATGTTTCTACTGAGCGTGTTCAAAGCCAGATTTTGAGGAACCGTCTTTTCCAATGGCCTTGAGCACGCAAAGAGCCTCTGCATCTCTTTCGGCTGAATCGTCTCCTCCTCGATGGAAACATGATGTTTTTCAGAGTTTCAGGGGTGCAGACACTCGCAGGGGTTTTATGTCTCATTTAGACCACGAACTGCGGTACCGGCAAACAATAAAAACTTTCAAGGACGACCGAGACCTTGAAATAGGAGCAACTGTTTCTCCGGAGCTGTTGACTGCAATCGAAGAATCACATCTTGCCATCATTGTTCTCTCCCCAAATTACGCTTCTTCCCCTTGGTGCTTGGATGAACTCTCAAAGATTCTTGAATGCATGGAAGACACCAAGAGAATTCTACCAATCTTTTATGACGTGGATCCTTCTGATGCACGAAACCAAAAGGGGAGTTTTGCGGAAACCTTCACTAAGCATGAAGAAAGGTTTAGCGAAGAAGCAGAGAAGCTGAAGCGGTGGAGAGCTGCTTTAAGAAAAGTTGCCAATCTCTCTGGCTTTGATTCAAAGAATTATGAGTAAGCATGCATGCATTAACAACTAATTTCTTGTGTCTTGACAAGAATCCTACTTGGATTTTACGTTTCTGTTCTTGCTGCAACGACCTCGGATGTTGTATTTATGGATTAATGGTTAATTATTTTATTTTTCTTCCTTGTAGGTCGGAAGCAGAGCTTATCAAAGATGTTGTCAAATGTGTGTGGAGGAAATTGCATCCAACATTCATGTTGTCAGGTTCTCTAGGAAATTTAGTCGGAATTGATTTTGCACTTGAGCAACTACGTTTGCAATTAGCTCCCGAAGAAAATGATGTTCGTTTTATAGGGGTATGGGGGATGGGCGGGGTAGGCAAAACAACCCTTGCTAAGCTAGTTTTTGAGAGAATTTCCCCTCATTTTGAACTTAGTTCTTTTCTATCTGATGTGAGTGAGGTTTCTGCAAAGCATGGTACACTAGTTGCTCTACAAAGACAACTTCTTTTCCCAATCTTGAAGGAAGAAAATATTATCCGTGTTTGGGATGAGGAGTCGGGAATATTGTTCACTAAGAAATGTTTATGGAATAAAAAGGTTCTTCTCATCCTTGATGATGTGGATCAATTAAACCAGCTAGAAAAACTGGTTGGAGAGAAAACTTGGTTTGGTGTAGGGAGTAGAATTATCATCACAACTAGAAATGAACGTCTATTAGTTCAGCATGATATAGCGATACGATATAAGGTCGAGGTATTAAACAATGGACAAGCTCTTAAGCTCTTTAGTCGACATGCCTTTAAGAAAAATCAGCCTGCGGAAGGTTTTCTAAAACTGTCTCAGCGTGTCCTACATTGTGCCAAAGGCCTTCCATTAGCTCTTAAAACTTTGGGGTCTTTTTTGTATACGAGAGATCAAGATGCATGGAACAGTGTGTTGCATAATCTAGAGAAAATTCCTAATCCAACAGTTTTTCATTCTCTCAAAGTAAGTTATGATGGACTAGAAGAGATGGAGAAGAAACTTTTTCTCCATGTTGCATGTTTCCATAAAGGGAAGGATAAAGAGAAAGTAATTGAAATACTAGACAATATCTGGGACATTTCCAGTCTTATTGTGATGGATATTCTTATTGAGAAATCTCTCTTAACTATTGAAAAAAACTATTTTCATAGTGACATTGTTGAGATGCATGATTTGATACAAGAAATGGCATGGGAAATTGTTCGTCAAGAGTCTGTCGATGAGCCTGGTAAACGCAGTTGTTTGTGGCATCCCAACAACATTTCTCCTGTATTCATGAACAATACGGTAGGAACTTATGTTAAAATACTAAGTTTAGAAGATAATATATGTCATTTATTTTGAAACGACATTATAAACTTGAATGTGCAATTAACTTTTCTGTTTTTCTTAATTATAGGGAACATCCGCAATTGAAGCCATAGTCTTATGTTTGCCGAAATTAGAAGTGGTGCACTGGAATTGTAATAAAGCCTTCTCTAAGATGCGCAAATTGAGGCATCTTGAATTTGACAATGTAATCTTTTCTTCAGAGCCCAAAGTTCTTCCAAATTCGTTAAGAATTATTCGTTGGAGCTGGTATCTTCCCAAATCACTCACACCAAAATTTCACCCACGCTTCCTTGTTAAACTAGAGATGCGTCATAGCAAACTTTTCCAGCTTTGGGATGGAGCAAAGGTAAGATTATGAAAATATGGCATTTTATAATTCTTTTTTTAAAGTATTTTGAATATAATTGTAACTGGTTTAGTTTGTAAGGTTTTTTTGATACTAATCATTTTACAACTTTTATGTACTGTACAGGACTTCCCAAAGTTGAAATATATTGATCTTAGTTACTCTGATAAATTGACCAGTACTCCAGATTTCACACTCGTTCCTAGTCTTGAGGATTTGAAGCTGAAAAGTTGTACGAATTTAATTGAGGTCCACACATCTATTGCAGTTCTCAAAAGGTTGAAACGTTTGGACCTTAGTGACTGTAAAAGTATCAAGAATCTCCCAAGTAAAGTGGAAATGGATTCTCTTGAATATTTCAGTCTTTGGGGCTGCTCAAAAGTGAAAAGGCTTCCAGAATTTGAGGGACATATGAAAAATTTGTTCAAGCTCATTTTAAAAGGTACTGCTGTTGAGAAAATTCCTTCATCAATTGAAGGTCTGGTTGGCCTCGCTATAATACACTCTAGGGGCCCCTTATTCAAAGATCCTGAAAGTCCCGAAGGTCTCTCAGGTCAAATACTTTATATGCAAAGATCCTCAAAACTTGTCAAACTGCCAGGGGTGTTGGAGTGTTTAGAGGAGCTTGAATTAAGTGAAAGTGCTATGAGAGAGCTGCTTCTTGTTATGAAAAATACCAAATATATATCCCTTCTTCAATCATCAACTTCAACGGATGGCAGTGTGTGGTTTAGAATTAGAAAGAGTCACCCCGACCCTGCACCTGACCCTTTGGGTTTGGTGTTGTCTTCTCTAAATCGTTTATGCTCTTTGACAAGTTTAGAACTAAGTGATTGTAATATTGGTGAAGGAGTCATTCCTGATTATATTGGCTGCTGCTTTTATTCTTTAGAACATTTAATACTTAGTGGAAACAATTTCGTTAGCCTTCCCGCGAGCATTAGATTCCTTTCTAAGCTTAGTTATCTTGACTTGAGTTTGTGCGAAAGGCTTCAGCAAGTGCCAGATCTCCCGTCAAGTGAATTCTTATACGTAAATGTAAACGATTGTACTTCCTTGAAGAGGTTGTCAGATCCATCAAATTTGAGGGGAGCCAATGTGTATGATTTTATTTTCAAGTGTCTAAATTGCTTGAGATTGGTTGAAGAAGAAGGCTGGATTAATAGAATATTTGCAATGATAATGAGATTGGCCCCTAACTCTGAGGTACTATCTCTCTCTCTCTCTCGTTGAATGAATACATATCATGATTTTCTTTTTCTATAAAAAATAAATATAATAGTGGTAATTCTTTGGGTACAGAAAATCTATGCAAGAAGTGATGGTAAGTGTATTGTATGTCCTGGAAGTGAAATTCCAGAGTGGTTCAGTAATCGAAGTGTGGGAGATTCAATAACTGTGGAGCTGCCTGTATCTCCACCTCCACAATCATCATGTAGCAGCGACTGGCTTGGGATTGCTTTATGTGTTGTTTTTGAAGATTCTGAATACTTGGAAAATCCAGCCGCCCTTGTTGGATATGATTATTTCCAAATTAAATGTTTGCCAATTGAGTCTGAGATTTTCAGAGTGGGGTATCTTAGGTCACAACACCTTTGGGTTTTTTATTTGCCTCGCTGTCATCCCAGCCTCTGGAATGCCTCAAGCAGTCATCGGTTTTCATTTGAAGCGCATTATATTCGACTTGAATCTTTGTTTAACAAAACGGGAAGCAACATGCTCAAAACAAGCTCGAATATAAAGGAATGTGGGGCACGTTTGGTGTATGAGAGAGATTTGGAAGAATTCAGCGGAATACTGAAAATCCCCAAGAGAAACCAGTTCTGGCGACAAAAATTCTGCCGAAATAGATTTTTTAGTTTTGTCGAGTCAAAAAATTTCAGTTTGTTGCCAGGGGCAGGCCCAATTGGTAGTGGACTGTGGCAGTGGTCTGATGATGAAAGTGATGCATGAAGTGACCGCTCTGATGAGGCCGATAAAACAGGAAGCGATAGCTGTGATGACAACCATGAACCAGGAAGTGGTAGTGATATAGAACGCATTCTGCATCAGGTAGCTCTGATGACGACAATGAACCAGGAAGTGATAGATAGCTCTGATGACGATGATGAACCAATCAGCAAAAGATTCAAGAAAGTCTAAATTATTTTGTGCTTGGTTCAATCATTCAATGAGGTCTCAAAATAATACTTGAAAAGCTAATGACGATGGTCAATTCTCATAATTCATCTCAGTGAGTCACCTTTTCTTTCCAGTTTTCTTTTGAGCTGTTTGTTTTCATTGTTTAATTTGCTCTCAAACTAAGATTATCTATCCAGAGTTTCTGCCACAGTGCTGATGATTTTAAGGGCATTATGTGCTGTTTGCTTGAATCTTTAATAGGTGGGGAGGCTGCTATTCTTGCTCAAAAGTCTCTTCTTTTAGTACTTGTTCAGGTACTACATTACTCAATCCCAAAAGTCTCTTCTTGAAACTCCTACATTTATGCAATTGAATTATGAGGTTTTTGTTTTGCTATTGGGAAGTTAACTCGTGTGTGGAGTTGCTTTATAAAATATGCCTCTACCTCAGAAGGCTTTATACATGGACCAACATTTATGCATGACTGTCATCTAAAGATCCATAAATAACTCAACATGTTCATGAATTGGTTCCCAATCAATTTGAACTGTCGTCTATGTTTTGATTCGGTCTTCGATTGTACATGGTTGAGTTTTATCTTTTGGGTAGATGAAGAGCTTATTTGAATTTCTAATGTTGGAAAACAATAAATACATTTCTCATTTTGGAATAGCCTTATGTGGAAGCCACTTTTTCAAAATTTCCATTAGTCATACCTTTTTTGAGGGACTGGGGCAAAGCAATTGAGAACTTCTATTTATTCTGTTTTGTTATTCTGTTTGCATATCTGTTTTAAAATGGTACTCAGTTAGCCATTAAGAGAACATTAACCTAACACATTTGTTCAAGTATTTTTTAAAATTACTTGGAAATGACCACTATCTATTCAAGTATTTTACTTTTTTAATGTCACAACTGCTGATACAGGTGTGCAGGGTTGAAGCTGCTAGGAGAGACCAAAGCTCTTTTTCTGGAGGAAGATATTGCGGAGTTGGGATCGGATTTTTATTCGACTGACAGTTGCGAAGATTGCGAAGATTGAAACAAGCACCCACACACCACACTGGAGGAGGTGATGCAGTCTAACAATGAGCTAAAACACCATTTTGATAAAGGGCTGTGAGCGCCCTTGATTAATATTATATAGCTGGACACCAGAACCTTAATTGGCCTCTAACTTAGTGACCAGCTAGTGTTTTGTTTGATGATACTTCAAATATTTTTGGATTAGAAGTTAAATTTCTTGTTATGTTTAAGGAAGTACAGTGATGTTAAAGGCTTTGCTTATATCAACTTTGGTTGATTTGGTGAATGAAGTATGTCTTCAGTACACAAAAATAATTATTGACGCACTTACAACTCCTTATGGTGTTTTTACCCATGAGCTTAGGTTCTCTTGATGGACTGAAGGTTGATGAGGCTGAGGTTTGTTTTATTGTCAAAAGATAGAACTTGTTGTAACTGAAAAAATAAAAGTCGTGACTTGTTAACTTAACTGTGGCCACCACGGAGGATTTGGAGCTGAGCAATCAGATGAATCGAAATTGTCTCTCTCAACAAACAAAAGAACCTTGAAGTTGGGGAAGTGAAGCCACAATCACGCAACAAGTCTTTCCAACTTCTCTCCATGATCACATATGAATGAAATCGTGAGATTTGTCCGTAAGGAAAACATATGAGAGGAGGAAAGATCCGTTGCACGACGAACCCACAATCAGTAGACACTCATTGACACTTAACTGGACTATGAATTGGAAAGGTCCCAAAGAAATGCCTCCATATGGGAGGAGAGCAACCCCTCAATTCTCATCTCCTCTTCTGTTTTCTTTTGGGTTAGTGAATAAGTTCATTAAGTGTTTTTGATCAGAAGCCTTTTGTTGTGATTTCTTCTGAGGCACGCTCATATCGAAGTTCATCATGACTTCTATTGGGCTATGCACTCAATTAGATCCTGCTCCAAAAACCCTTTATCTAACACTTCTCATCTTCTCTAAATTTAGTTCTACCTCGTATTTGAAGAGTTTGCTACCCAATTGGTTTTTGTCATGATTAACATATTTGTTCGCTGTTATTCGCAATTAGATCACTGGAAACCAAGTTTTCTCCAGATTTATCACATGTTTTGTGTTCACCTAAAGACTATTCCCTAGTGGGTGGGGACTGCGACTCTTTGGTTGGTTTAGTGTTTCGGTTATCTTGGGTTTTGTAGGTTGTCATTGAGATTTTGTTTAATTGTAATAATGTGGGCTAGTAATTGTTCGTACAACTTTAGTCCGCTTTAGTTTTGGTTTTTAGTGTGTTAGTTTTCTTGTCCTCTTGGGCTTGGTTCTTTAGATGGTACAAGCGATAGTCTAAACTAGAGAGAGATGAGAGGTTTGTCACACACACACACAGAGGCACTACCACAGTGCCATAAGAGTTCAACTTGAGACCACTATTTTGCAAGTCAAAGCCCTTTTCCACAGTGCTAAACTCTATTAGCGTCATTTCGATATCTTAGTTTGTATTCTTGAACTTTATTTTATTTAAAGAACTTGTTTTTTTATTAAAAAATAGAAAAATTTATAATATAACTCATTTCTTGCATTGATTATATATATATAAACACTAAAACCTATAAATTGAAGAAAAAAAAAACCCAAAAAAATGGCCAACTGATATGTAAAGTAGCACTATTACCCTTGCATTGTGATTTTCCACCAAAAAAAAAAAAAAAAAAGGTCTAATAGTAGTGTTTTGATTTTTAGGTTTCTTAAGGCTTGTGTAGTATATTTGGTCCCTTGGAAAAGTCAAAATGGGCTTAAGCCTAAGGTTTGAGTATTGTAGGGCTTTACCGTATGTCATCTAAGGTTTGGGCAGGGAAATAGGACTGGGAGATGTAAATAGCAGCACTCTTTAATATATGTCATCTAATTATACACATGCATATAACTCAAAACTTAGAGTTTGAAATTGGTAAGTGTAGCATTGTTTTCAGATTGATTGAGGAGTTTGAGGTAATTATGAATTTTGTCAAGATTATATTTACTTTAATGTTTTATGTTATATTTTTAGAATAAGTTATCAATCAAGATATGATAAATTTCACTTTACTACTTGGAAGTTTCCCAAAATTTTGACTTTGGTACCTAAAGTTTTTCTCGTATAAACTTTGTACATAAAGTTCAATTTCCTTCCATTTTCATACCCACCGTCAATTAGCCGTAAAAAAATCTATTAACTCATTACGTGGTAAATGACGTGGCAACAAAGAGACACACAAATTATTTAAAAATAATAAATACATTTGTAAAACATGATAAATATTTTTTCAAAAAAATTAAAATTGAAAAAAAAAAAAAAAAACTCTCTCCACCTCTTTCTCTCTCATCCCCTGTCTCTCAATTACCAAAACATCAATTAAAAAGCATTGAAAAAAACCTAACGAGCCCCCTCCTACACCATCCGCGACCAACTACCACCCCTTTTACCCCACCACCATACCAACCACGAAGACCCACCCCCTCACTTTCAACTCATTTGGTAAACTATTACTTCATCAACAAGATCAAAACTACAATATCAAGAAAGAATTAAAACAGTAATGCTCACGGCAAAAACAAATACCATATTTGTTTTCTGGAGATAATTTATGGGATTATGGGCAAAATATATGTTCAGAAGCATCCATTAATTGATCACCACCACTAGCGAAAAGGTGAATAATTTGCAGAACCCAATCCACCCAGCAATTTGTCCAAAAAAAAAACCCACCCCGGCAACGAAACAAACACTCTCCCGTCCACAACCCATCCCTTCCTCTGTATCTATTTCCTTTCTCTCTCTTCGAACAAACGCAGGTCGGATTTTGTCACAGTCGCCGTATTTGAAATCTGGCGAAAGTAGCAGCTACCCCCTCTTCAACTCAGATCCCCCTCCCCAACCCCATATCCCCACCCCACCTCCCTGAGGACCCAGACCCAGAATCACCCTCCCCTCCCCTAGATCCCCGGCCTAGATCCCCACCGCATACCCAAAACCACCCGACCTTGTGTCGTTAGTTGCATGGAGAGGAGAGAGAGTTTTTTTTTTTTTAAATTAAAATTTTCAGGTTTTTTTTTTCAAATTTTTAATTTATATATTTTATTTTTATCAGCTGATATGGCACAATATGTTTGATATTTCCACAGGTTTGGCCGGAGCAGTTCATTGCTATAGAAAAATAGCATTTTTTATTTTATTTTAATTTTAATTTTTTAACCAAATGAAGATGGGAGCTTCTATAACGAGGGATTATGTTGAGGGGTTACAATGATGGGGTTCAATCTAACAATAACTTTGCACTGAGTCGTACGGCTATTAAGGACCTGGCACAATATGTTTGATATTTTATGGGCCATTAATTACCACATCATCATTTAATGAATAACTTAACAGTTTGACTAACGGAAGTATGAAAGTGGTAAAAAAATCAAATATTGGGTACGAAGTTGATACAAAAAAAAACTTTAGATAGCAAAGTTAGAATATTGGGCAACTTCTTATTAATAAAGTGAAATTTACCCATCAAGATATTTATAGATTTATATAAAATAAAAATATTTAGGCCTCTGCACAACCACAAATTTTTTATTTTTTAGAACCAACTACAGAATTTATTTGTGCCTAAGCGTTCTCATCTTTGGAATTATATGAATGTATGTACCACGTTTAAAAAAACAAAAAATCAATCAACTACTTAAACAGGTCGGAAATAAAAAATTTTGAATTAAAGGGCTTGGGTCCTAAATTATCTGAAGCATTTCGGAATTTACAAATAAAGAACAAAAAGTTGATTGTGCGTGTGGAGTTGAGCAAGCCGCCAAGACCTTCCCACCCTCAGGGCATAGGGCCTTTCGCTCCAAGCATGATATTTCAAGCATTTGTTAATTGCTAACTACCCATGGTGGGTAGGAGTGCCCTGTCGGCACAGGGCTTGACCCAAGATCCACATGTAATCAATCACTTTAATGCCCTGTTTAGTTACAAGCCCACACTACTAGACTCGGCAATTATAAACCTTAGTGTAAGGCCTTATAAGTCTTCCTATATTTCAATAAGTTTCCGATATAGGACTCTAGCGTTGTTTTAATTTGTGTAAGAGCTACAAATAACTTGTATTGTAAGTCTGTTATCAATAAAGGAAGGGATCTAAGGTGAATTGCGGACATCTCTCTAGCCTTTGTTTCTAGTGTGTATGCTGCTGGAAGATAAGAAGGTGCTTGGAAGCATTCTCAAAGATCTTTCAAGCTTGACTTAAACACAGGCACGGCAATCCCACAACTTGTCCTGGCAGACGCGCGATGTGCCCTAATTTAACCAGGATAATTTTCATATTTTTATTACTTTCTTGCAGTTCGTATTATTTACAATAATTTAATAATTTTACATTTTCTTGGTCAATTAGGCTTTCATGCGGAGACTACTTTGAGGGGGCATATGGGCCCACTTTAGTCCTTTGGTGGCTCCGGCACTGATTGGAAATCTTCTTTATTGGTACCATGTGAATCCTGCAGAGCAAACGTTTTTCGCATTCTTAAGATAGTGATAATATCGTGATGTTCGATGCTTTTTTTATACATGTGAGTATGCCTCCTTGATGTCCCCTTCACAAGTTTGCCAGTTCTATCATTAGGAAATGCATTAAGGATTGAGATTCTTTGTACTCCCTTTCTCCTTTTTACTCAGTGCAAGAATAGACATATTTACTTTTGTTTGATTGCAGTAATCTTACAAGATTTTTGTTGAAGGAGATCAAGAGCAAGTTTTATTTCGAAAAATGAATTTGCTTAGCAAGATGGATGACATGAATATTCAATCGGATCGATGATTTACCAGATAGTTATGGTGTGATTAGTGCATCTCATTTTATTCTAAAAATATATGTAGAATACAGTCAGAGAGAGAGAGACTTATATCAATGTGTGGGTAATGGAAGATTATGGTGCACAAAAATCTTTGATAATCCACAATTTGAAGCAATAAGTCATGTTCCAAGCTTCATTTCGCTCAAGGACATCTGGTGGGGGATGATGCCTCAGTGCTGAAATAAATTTCAAGGTAATACTGGTGTGCAGAGTGCAAGTTGCCTTAGAGAAACTTGAGGCTTTTTACAGTGATTGAAAGAAACAACCAAAGTCTTAGTGTTGGTGTATACCCCTACCCTGTTGAAACATCGGAAACTTGCCTAAATAATATACAAAATATAATGAATTGTTCTACTATTAATAATATCGAAGTCTTTTTGTGATAAAACCTCATACCTACTAGGTTTTGTAAGTGGTTAAGTTAGGAACAATATTGGTGTTGTTAGTAGTGGGCTACTAGCCAGTCTTTCTAAATTTAACATGGTTTCGCTCGTAACGTCGGGGTCGGAGGTGCTACATTGACGAGTGATGGGAGGAAGAAGAACGTGTTCAGAGATTTGGGGGTTAGAAACGTGTTTTACTGCAAGAGGCTTTTTTTAAACAAAATTAAATTTATTTTAGAATTAGTTGTATTCCGTAAAAATATTTTTCTTTTATTTTTAATTTTTTTTAATATGAAAAAGTGTGAATTTACCATATTATCCTCATTTAATTAATAATTTCAATTCTTAATGTTTGCATTAACCAAAGACATTTTCTGGTATTTTGAATATTTTATCATTATCTGCCTTTTGCTTTATATATATAGATTAATATGTCATGCAGTAAAAGTAAAAGAAAATTAATTTTTTAAGAGAGGTCAGGGGTTCGATCCCTGCTCTTGTATGGAGTCTCTACTTTGGCCAACACTTTACCCCTTACGGGCCGACCCGGTGTAAGAGGGGATTAGTCTGGGTTGTGGTTAAGGCTTAAAGGTGCCACCCATAGTTGGGGCCCATCCAGGACCACCTTGTGGTTCATACCAAAAAAAAATTAATTAATTAATTAAATTTGTTTTGATCTTCGGGTTGGACCCAAACCCGGCCCGAACCTTACCCGTGTCCACTGTCAGTAACCCAACACACCATTTCGCTCTCAATACAAAATCGAAACTATTCTCAAGAGAAAAATAATAAAAAAAAGGAATTGTGCTTCTGTCTTCCTTGCTTTGAGAATATGAATGTTCTTGGCGGTGGAGGCCATGGCGGGATTTGGGGTTGGAACCCTTCACCGAGAAAACCGAAACAACAAAGAAAAAGGCGATTTGATTCCAAATCCCAGTCCTCCAATTCTGTGGAGGCAACCGGAGGAGCCGGTCACTGGTTCCCCTTAAAGCAAGCCGCCACAGCTGGCTCACTGGCTCTAACAGGAGACACAATTGCTCAGCTCACCCAGCGGTGGACAAAAGCCAAGGCTCTTAACCAACAGGTTTGGTGAACTTTTTCTCATTTTTGTTTATTGGGTTTTGTTTGGTTGCTGAGAAAATGTAGGAAAAGGTTAAGGTAATAATATAAAAGGTGTTCGGTCAGTTTCTTTTGGGACATACTCCTTGTGAAGAAAAATGTTGGGATTATATGCCGTGGTTGGTTGCTGAGAAAATGTGGGAAAGAGGAACTTGAATAGTTTCACTGTTGGGATGTGGTGGGGAAAACTTCTCCTTTTTCCCTGTTTGGGTGCTCAGAAAATGTGGGAAATGCAAGTTTGACACTTCTAATAATTTTTTATAGCTGGACTGAAAGAAAGAGACATTTTTTGTTTCTATGGTTTGGGTATTAGGAAAATGAAGTTTCAGTTTTCTGTTTGGTTGTTCATAGTTTTGAAGTTTCAGGTACTTGAGACTTGAGAGTTTTTTTTTCTGTAATTCTGAGGGGAGCACCGGCATATAAATTTGCAGGCGGATGCTGTTTTTCTTCAGTGCCCCAAAGTTAGTGCAAATGGTCATACGTATGCTCTGTTTGGTTGTATATACTGTGTGAATTTCAGGAAAGCTTGTTTTTATTAATATTACTAAAATAAGTGCCGAGTATGCCAGAATAAATGGAGTCTATATCATGTTGGATGGCCTCCTTAGACCTTCCAGCTATAGGTTGTTGTCTTTTAAGCCAATGCTTAGTCAAAAGATTGTGATTCTAAGGTTGTGGAGGGTGGAATGATGGATCAAGACTTTGTTCTTTGAAAAATTTGGCTCTCCTAGTTGTTTTGCTTGCAGAAAATTCAGTTCTAGGTTGGAGACATATTAGGGCTTTCATGGCGTGCTTCCTAGTTGATTTTGGTGGTCCATCCTCCAGGCCTGTTGACTCTTTTGTAGCTCAGTCAATTGGCCTTGTCATGTCCAATCTTAACTTAAGGCACTTCAAATCACTTTGTTATAGTTTATTTCTTGTGAGGATGCTTTGTTACATTGTTGTCCTTTGAGTTTAGTGTTTGACCAAAGCCTCTTTCTTAGGATGGAAAACATGCTCTTCTCTCAGATCATGATTGGCTTCGTGCACTTCGGATGACTTCCTATGGGTTTCTTTTATACGGCCCCGGTTCCTATGCATGGTACCAGTTTCTTGATCATTCTTTACCTGCGAAAACGGTAGGGAACCTACTACTGAAGGTACGACCTTTTTTTATAAATATTGAGGTAGTATCATCTTATGGAACTTGGAAACCCCAAAAAAAAAAAATTTAAAGCAACGCAAGCCTTTAAAATGTTCCTCATAGCTTTCATTTCTTACAGGTTTTATTAAACCAAATTGTGCTTGGTCCAACTGTGATTGCTGTTGTTTTTGCATGGAACAATTTATGGCAAAGGAAACTCTCACAGCTCCCGGACAAGTACCGGAGAGATGCTTTTCCCACTTTACTTTATGGTAAAAACCTCTTCTGATTGATATATGTGTTCACTTGATACTCCATTTCAGATTTCAATAACTGATAACTTTTCATTTGATTATTATTATTTGTGCAGGATTTAAGTTCTGGATACCTGTCAGTGTATTGAATTTTTGGTACACCTTTTTCTCTTCTCCTCTTTTTTTCTCCTTTTTCCCCCTCATTGGTATGGCTAATCCAGAGCTTCTGTTTATACATTTTGTTAGACACAGCATTGAAAACTGTTTGTAAACGTTAGTTTCTGTATGACCCCCTAAATGTGGCAAATCTTTTCCAAGAGCATCATACTTTAGCATAGATTTCAATTTTTAATGTCAAAATTAAGTAGTACTTCTGTGTGATAGTTTAACCTCAGTGCCTCTCTATACAGGGTGATACCTCTTCAAGCCCGTGTAGCTTTCATGTCTGTGGGCTCGATATTCTGGAACTTCTGTTTGTCTTCAACTATGAGCAAGTAAAATCTGCGCATTTTAGGTTATTTTATATCAGCAAGCAGACTTGCGAGCACGAGGTATCTTTTGCATATCCAATCTCTTACATGGTTTTGAGCTTCTTAATTCTTTCTGGTTTATGTTATTTCTCGCTTGTTCCAGGTTAATTTGCAGGTCCGGCATCTGGTACATTCGAGAAGAAATGAGGACCAGAAGCACCTTTTTTAATTGAAATTCATATGCTTCAAATTTAAAGACGAATGATTGTTGTAACAGCCTGCACCTGGTAAACTGATCTTTTCCTGCTGGCGAAAAGAAATAAAGAACAGGAAAACTTGGTAATTACTTGATCGTTTGCATAATTTTTTATTTGTGTAACTCAAACTGAAGCATGTACATTTTTGAGATGACGATCTTCAAAGCTTTTGTCACCTTCTAATGGAGATTGGATTACTAGCTCAATCCCACCTCCCCATGGGACTCAAATAGAATTTAAGTTGTACATTTTAAAATTATATGATTTTGCAATTAAACCACTCTGAGGGTAAACAAATAAATAAACCAACTACTGCTTCCAGGTTTTTTTTTTCTTTCTATTTTTTCTTTTAAAACAAAAACTATTACACTAGTTTTTAGTTCTAACACGTTTAGAAGTGTTCAAATTTGTCATTACTAAATACATGATTTTTGTTTATGAGATTTGCACTCGAGACTTCTTCCGCTAAAGTGGAAATTAGATGTCCTTAGACTAAATTAAAGTTTAAATTGCTTTTTTACATGCATTGATGCATTGACAAAGTTGATGGGGCCAAAAGGTGACAACTGAAAGCTCAGAGGAATAAACTTTTAAGCACAGGCAAATGCAGAGTTCACTTATCATTAGAGAATTTCAAAACTGCAATATCTAGGGGTAGAAAATTCTGTCATTTCTGAACAGAGACAATCGTCACCCTTTACCAGAGAAAGGATTAAAGTTTTCTAAAGAAATCAAGAACTTCACCAATCAAACACAATCGTCCATGCGTGCATGAGTGATTTTATACATCAACTATTGCTTAAGCGTGTGTGAAAACGCATGCGTGCCGATGCTGGGAAATCTCCACCGTAGAATACATTGTCACCTCAATCACATAAACTAATCACAGAAACAGGAAAAAGATCCCATGTGAGATGGGGTAAGAATCGATTCCTACCTTACTTTCCGTCGAATCTGTTGTAGCTTTTTCACATAAGCCACCAGAAAAAAGGCATCTATAGAATGAAGAAACCATCACGTACTTCACCACTTGACATTGCAATACGAAAGTGTGGAGCATAAAAGCAAAAGATGAAAACATTGAGAAGATATAAGTATTCCCTAGTGCCTGAAAGACCTTCAAGCACAGGAAGGAATAAAAGCTCATAAAATCCCAAAACCATCAACATTGCATCTAACCTACACCATGAGAAGAAGCACCAACAGTAACACTCCAGCCTATTCTCCTCCTCTTCTTACCTATCATGATCCGTACGACTACTTCTTTGGAATCAATGACGGTATTGGTGAATGGCCCCTGTCTGATAATTTTCAAGCCACCCAAGTAAGTATAGTCTCGTCCTCTGTTTCTTTATCGCGCTATTCAAAGATGATGAGATTGTGACATGAATTGTTTTGGTTGCATCAACAGGCTACCAGAACAGGTGCATCGGATTCAAGGCGACCATTTGAGGGAACGCTAGCGCGAGCACGAGCACAACCTCTTGGCTTAGCAGGGTAATCACAATCAATTAAATTATTAGTATACACATGTATGAGGTTTAACATCAATAATTTTCAATTTATGTGCATAGAAAAGCTGCTAAGTTTCTAGTTCCATATGGAAAATTTTAATCAACTACAGTAAACTAAAGTTACTAAGTTTTGGAATAACTTCATTCCCAAGTCTTCTTAGGGGAACCTCCTTTTCTGCCAATGTTTGCACATTTGATGCCACAAGTATGCAAGAATTAGTAAAGCTCTAAGCCTTTAACCATACTATATACTTACTTTCTATTACTAATACGGACGTAACTTGACAAATTATATATCGTATAATGGGCGAAAAGTGAAGTGCATCACATCTCAACCGTAGCATCCATTACTTGTGCATTGTTATTTATTTTCTATCCATCTCTTATTAATTTGGGATCACCATCTATCTATATATATGAAATTGCAGATCAGCAGCACCGCCAGGTTCCCGAATTCATATTCTGGTCCTTGGCGACGAAATGGCAGGACAGGCAAACCCCTGGGGACAGTTCATTGGCAACCAATGGAACGCAGCCGCCCCGTCTAGGCTGGAACTGGACTCAAGATTGAGCAACACTGAGCAAAAGCGGGCATTGCAGAAGCTCAAAAAAGAAATATACAAACCTTTTAGGAGACTATCACAGAGGGTCAACTTGTATTACAGAGATACGGTTGTGAATGCGAATGAAATGGAGAACGATGAAAATGGCACGAGGTGCGCCGTTTGCTTGGAAGACTTTGAGCCCAGTGAAGAGGTTATGCTCACACCTTGTAAACACATGTTTCATGAGGAATGCATTGTGCCATGGGTGAAGAGCAATGGCCACTGCCCTGTCTGTAGGTTTGCAATATGTGAGTAAAGCACGGGAGGCTGCTCTGCATCCTTAACAACAAAAACAGTCAAAATATCTTATCTTATGTTGAGGCCAATGCTTATGTTGAGACTATCACTCAAAGTTGTATATCAAATGAAGTTTGTACTTAAAAAATGCCAAAATGTTTGTGCCTTTAATTAGAATGCCAAAATGCTTGCTAGTACTCCACATATCATGAACTATCTCCTACCGGCAGCTTCTTTAGAAAGCGCTTTTATTGTTCATAATCATTTTTAAATTTTTCTGTCGAACCCAGTTAAAAGTGTTTTCGTTTGCCACAAAGCGCTTTTAGCCTTTTCGAAAGCGCTCCCCCAATAGAGATAGTTCCTGATATGTGGGGCTCTCGCCTCTATATTTACATCATAATAGCCTGTTGATGATGAATGTATACCTGTATTTTCAACGTTTCACTTTCATGTTGTGATCAGCAAAAACGTACACGTAACCCTATTGATCACCAAAAGAAACCAACTTGAGAAAAAATATCATAGAATTATTTCTCATTAGATGTCGGTATTGATACATGTCTTTCAACTATCTTCATGTTCACAAGCAAAACTAAATACTGGACTTACAATTTCAGTGAAAGTACACTTGCATTGATTCCTGTTTAATGTCACAACTATAGGATGAGAAAAATCAAATTATAATCTATACCTCTATTACAACAAATAATTTTGTAATTCAAACAAAATTTAAGGTTCTTTGCGTCACATGCATACAGATCGTCTTAGTTAACTCAAACTTTAAAATTATAAAATAATTGGTGTTAGCTTGAATATATTATATTCTTGAGAGTTTTGTAATTATAAAATAATCGTTCATGAGATCTGAACTCAAAACTTTCTTCGACAAAATGAAAATTAGGTGCTAGTTCCACTGACAAAATGTTTACCGACTGTATTGACTTATTGAAAAGAGATAAAAACAAGGTTTTTAAAAGTTTTGATTGTGTCCACATGGTGCAAAGTGTGTGACGTGTACTCTTTTTTTCCCAATTCCTGGCTTAAATATGTGACGTGCCCTTTTAAGATCCCCAGCATAAGAACAGAAAAATTAAAAATTAAAAACAAAAATCTTAAACGATTTCCAAGTCCTCTAACCGAAAATGAATTTTCTTCAAAAACGTCCGATAAAAATCCAAACAGGTGAAAAAGACAGGAACTAGCCACTAGCATCAAGCCACGTACGCTGTTCTGAAACCACATCCACTCCTTCTAAAATACCCTTTTGCTTCTTCATCCTTCCTTCACCTCTCAGCTCTCTCTGCACCAAAGGGTCCAGAGCTATTTATCTCGCTCGCCCTTCTTAAATCCACATTCTTTCCCTCCAAAAAATCCTTCCTTTTGCAAGGTACAAACTTCTTCTACTGTGACTTAGCTTGAATTAGCTTGTATCTGTGATGGGTTTGTTTTCAATTGTTCAGTTTCAGTACATTTTAGTCCATAACTTGCGTTATACCCATATGGGTTTGTGTAATTCTATGCCTATGTCTTGATATTGGTACTTCGGAAACAAAAAATCTGGAGAGGGGTTTGGTGGGCTTGGCCTGATTATGAACTTTTTAAATTTTTTGTTGCTGTCAATGGGATGGGATGCTTCTTTCTTGGGGTAGCTAAATATTATTCATAATTAAGCTTTATTTTGCATGTTTTTGTGGGTTTTTTGAATCAGAAAGTACCATCTTTGTTGCCAGTCCTTCAATTTGTCTCGTGATGGCTTCTTTCATTTTCTCCTCGTCCACGTAAAATTTATGCTATTGTGTTTGCTTTTGATTAAATTCATTTTCTTCTGAAGAAAAAAGAAAGTAACTGAAAAAAATCATGTGTTGGGTAAAAACTACATTACAGGGTTAGTTGGACTTGAATGTGTTGCTATTGGTATTGGGTTATCCATTTTAAAAGTTTATCTTGTGGCTATTCCCTCTTTCCATTTATGAGAAATTGCTTAAATATTGTGATATGGGTGAGGATCTTGGAATTCATTCGTGTTGTTCTATAAAATGTTGAATTGCTCTAATTCTACTCCAGTAATGTTTATTCATGTCACCTTTTGTCTTAAGGTCATTATTATAATGCTATGTCTTGAAATAAAGCTGATTTCATCTGCCCCTTACTGTGATATTTTTTGTCTTGCATGGCTGTTGAACTACTTGATTTAATTTCCATAATCTGACAGTCATTCTTGACATTGCAATACTTATGCATTTGTTTTTGGATTTTTCATTAATTCATTAACTTACAAGCACCTTTCTTGTTGTACTCACAGATGGCAGCATCGTCAGCATGCCTTGTGGGGAATGGGTTATCTACCCACAGTACTAAACAAACTTTGAGCAAGGACTTTTCTGGGAGACATCTCTTGCACCCTTCAGCTCTGCCATCATTGGGTAAGGTGACCAAAACATCTATCACAAGGGCATTGCTGGACCAAAGGCAGCATGAGGGAAGAAGAGACTTTCTGAAGTTGTTGCTTGGAAATGTGGGAGTAGGAGCTCCTGCTTTACTTGGAGCAGGGAATGCTATGGCAGCCGATGATCAAGGGGTCTCTTCTTCAAGGATGTCTTATTCTAGATTCTTGGAGTATCTGGACAAGGGCAGGGTGACAAAAGTTGATTTATTTGAGAATGGAACCATAGCTATTGTTGAGGCTGTTTCTCCTGAGTTAGGGAACCGATTGCAGCGAGTTCGCGTTCAACTTCCTGGACTAAGCCAAGAGCTCCTCGCGAAGTTCAGGGAAAAGAACATTGACTTTGCAGCACATAATGCCCAAGAAGATTCAGGCTCTCTTTTATTTAACCTGATTGGAAATCTGGCTTTCCCACTAATCTTAATTGGGGGTTTGTTCCTGCTCTCAAGGCGTTCATCTGGAGGCATGGGTGGTCCTGGTGGGCCTGGATTTCCTCTACAATTTGGTCAATCTAAAGCCAAGTTCCAAATGGAACCGAACACTGGAGTGACATTTGATGATGTTGCTGGGGTGGATGAAGCCAAGCAGGATTTTGTGGAGGTCGTGGAATTCTTGAAGAAGCCTGAGAGGTTCACTGCTGTTGGGGCTCGAATTCCTAAAGGGGTTCTTCTTGTTGGTCCTCCAGGAACTGGAAAGACTCTGTTAGCAAAGGCAATTGCTGGTGAAGCTGGTGTTCCATTTTTCTCCATCTCAGGTTCTGAGTTTGTTGAAATGTTTGTTGGTGTTGGTGCGTCCCGAGTTCGTGATCTTTTTAAGAAGGCCAAAGAGAATGCACCTTGCATTGTATTTGTTGATGAAATTGATGCTGTTGGACGGCAAAGAGGAACTGGAATTGGTGGAGGAAATGATGAAAGAGAACAAACCCTTAATCAGCTTTTGACAGAAATGGATGGTTTTGAGGGCAACACTGGTATCATTGTGGTTGCAGCGACTAACAGGGCAGACATTCTTGACTCTGCCTTATTGAGGCCTGGCCGATTTGACAGGCAGGTGTCTGTTGATGTCCCTGACATACGGGGCAGAACAGAGATCTTAAAGGTTCATGCTAGCAATAAGAAGTTCGATGGAAATGTTTCCCTAGATGTTGTAGCCATGAGGACACCTGGTTTTAGTGGAGCAGATCTCGCAAACCTTCTAAATGAAGCAGCTATATTGGCTGGTCGGCGTGGGAAGACGGCAATTTCACCAAAAGAGATTGATGATTCAATTGATAGAATAGTGGCTGGAATGGAAGGAACAGTAATGACAGATGGAAAGAGTAAAAGTCTGGTGGCATATCACGAAGTTGGTCATGCCATCTGTGGGTAAGTGATAATTTAGTCTCTGGTTCTTATTGTTCTACAAATTCTCTTTATGATAGTTTTCATCAGGCCAAGGTTCATTCTTTACACTGGTTTCCTCTTCGCATTACACCCATGAATATTCTGCGATATGAATCTTACTTATTTGTTTTTAGTTATGTTATTTTATAGATATAAAATTAGGTTTTAATGTTTGTATTTGTAGTATATTAATATCATCAGCGGCAAATGAACCCATCCAATATCTGAAGACCATAGAAACTTGTTTAGGTTTTCTACAAGAGTGTTCATTAATTCATTTGTGATCCAAGTTCATCAACTAAATTTTATAAAAATGCGTTTTAACTTCGGATGGTATAGCTTTGAATGTTATAGGTTTGCACTGATGCTCACCTTTTTGCCATATGCTTTTCTCTCACACTCATTTCTACCCCCTTTCACCCATCCTATTATTTGATATATCCAAAGATATCTTACTTAGCTTGTTATTACTTGTGCTTATGAAGCTCAAATAACTTGTAAGGAAAATTGTAGAAAAATGGAACTTAAATAACCCACACAATGTTTTCATTTTTTCTTCAATGCAGGACATTGACTCCAGGGCATGATGCTGTCCAGAAAGTGACCCTGGTCCCTCGAGGTCAGGCACGGGGTCTTACCTGGTTTATTCCTGCAGATGATCCTACCTTGATCTCCAAGCAGCAACTATTTGCAAGAATTGTTGGTGGGCTTGGTGGTCGAGCTGCAGAGGAAGTGATCTTTGGTGAGCCTGAGGTGACAACAGGTGCAGCTGGTGATTTGCAGCAGATCACTGGTTTGGCCAAACAGGTAACTGAACATATTCATTATCCGATTATAAATAACTGTCGAATTTCAGTGATCCTTGGTCTTATGAAATGTGGCTTGAAACTCTTAGTTCTTTCGTACTTTAGAAGCTTAAGAGCTTTATTATATTGTTACTCATGTTAGCTTCCTTATAGACCGCTTAAGGCAGACATTTGAAATTGCCAGTTTAAATAGTGGTTTCCAGTCCTGTTTGTTGAATTCCTAGTGTGGCTCCAAAGTTAACTGCTTTAAGAGCACCCTCTCGTTAGCTCATTTACCATATTAAATCAGCTGTACTGAGACTTAATTGGCGTTGTTGCAGATGGTCACAACCTTTGGAATGTCTGACATTGGACCGTGGTCGTTGATGGACGCATCCCAGAGTGGTGACGTCATAATGAGAATGATGGCAAGGAACTCAATGTCAGAAAAACTTGCTGAAGACATTGATATGGCTATCAAGAGATTATCCGATGAAGCATATGAGATAGCATTGACCCACATAAGAAACAACCGTGAAGCAATTGACAAGATCGTGGAGGTCCTCCTTGAGAAGGAAACAATGACTGGGGATGAATTCCGGGCACTTCTCGCTGAATTCGTTGAAATCCCAGTTGAAAACCGGGTCCCTGCTTCAGTTCCATCACCAGTCGCTGTTTAGGTAGTGAACTCATACTGTCATCGACACTTAGCTAAACGTCTGTAATTGATTAAATGTATAAAGCTGTAATTTTTTGATCATATGTAAAGTACTGTAAGTTGGAATGACCAAATATACTTGGGCCTTTGGTCTGTTTGAAAATCCTTGTGACTGTGCAGACCTAAACTGGTAGGTTTTTGTTCGCTCTCTGCTCACACGATGCTCAAGCTATAATGAGCTGAATAGTAGCCATGGCTTCACTGTACATTTAGGTCAAATCAGTAAGTTCTAGTTTTGCACTACATCATAAGTTGCATTGAATGGTTTCTCTCTTGAGAATTATAGGTGGTAAATTGGTAATTTAGGATCTGGATGAATTTACTAGCCCTCCAGCAATTTACCGAACTTTCATTCGTTTCGATTCGATATTGAAGCTATGCTTAAACAGATGGCTCTGGGTATATTGGTACTTCTCTTTCCTTCTACCAATGTTAATCCTCCAGTAACATTCTGTTTTGGCCATGGACTTTTACCCATTTGATGCGTGAATCCTTGACAAAAGAAAATTCATCACTAGTATCTTATAGTAATTTTGATGCTCATATATAAGATTAGTATACAATGATGGAGAAATATTATAAAAAAAGAAAAGTTAAAAAATGCAAGTAATTACGAAATACATTAGATTTTGTGAAAATAGATCCTTTATTCAAAACGTATCATATGCATAGTAAAATTTGGAAGCTTGACGGTATATTTCTTGACACCCAATACTAGAACTTTTGGCTCCGCCACTGCTTCCCAATGTTAGAAAAGGTCCCAAGTTTGAATCTCCTCTCTCCGTTTTATAAAAGAAAATAAAAGGACATAGTAAGTATGATATTTTTTTAGTGTTGTTAAACGAACTCTAAAATTAACTGAGCACACCCTATGATCTAAGTAACTAAGTACACCCTATTTAACAACTAAACATACCCTTGATACACCCTAATACACTCTATCAAAAGTTTAAAAAAATTACATTTACACCATTCCTCCATGAGTGTCCACTGTTCTATTATTTTACAAAAGTAATTTATTCAGAAAAAGTAAGAACAAATGGTTTCCAGACTTGCAAATTCCACAACAGGAGGAACACATTAAACGGAATTTTTTCTCCATTAATATACTCAACATCGTTATAAAACCACTCCATGGCGGCAAGCAAAACTTAATCATCATAGTTTTCTACAACACAAAATCAGATCTTAGGGGGTAATCAACCCTCTTCTACATGGATCAATGGAAGAAAACCGACAGTCATTCTGTTCTATCTAACTTACGTGTGATGCAAGAATGTAATTCACATAAAGAAATAATCTAGTTCACTTTAGTCAAAACGGTCTCTTTCAGTAAATTATCAGAGATGCATAAATTTTCCAATTCTAAACTGACTCTTACTCTCTCACTCTCTCACTCTTTAGCAAGATACTTCCTAAAAATAAAATTTTAAAAACGAAAATATAAAGATTCAGTCTTTAAACCTTTGTGTTATCAAGAAATACCCAATTCAATAAGAAGTGCAAAACACAAAGATCTAACAACAAAGATAAATTTAATTTGTTCCTTCTACTTCAAAATTTGGACCAACCATATTCAGATAAAGCAGCAACTAACTCAAATCTTTATAGCCTGAAGCTCTGACAGACTGAAAATGATCATTACCCAAGAAATAAAAAATCAAAACAAAAGGCCCGATCATAGAAGAACAAATTCGTAGTTCATAGTAAATTAGTATTGAAAATAAAGAGTAGTAGTAGCAAAAGAATTGGTACGTTTGATTAGGGTTTTTTTTATCGAAAAGAAGTAAATTTCATTAATCGGAAGCATTGGTTACAATATGGTCATCAAGAATATAATTCATTACCCACACATGGCCTTCTTCTAACCAATAATAAGGACCTTGTTCATGTAAAGCAAAACGGGCAATAGCATGAGCCACTTTGTTACACTCCCTAAGTTGAAATTGAACTTCCTTTGAAGAAAACTACATGAGCAAGTCTCTCACATCATCCATAATGTTGCTGATAGTAGCCCAAATAGTCTCCTTTGAATTAATCATTATAAGAAGAGTTGATCGGTTCATAATTGTATATCATTTTGTACCCTTCTAGCTTATGAATTGGTTATGTTTTTGAGTTAAACTTGTGCTTGTAATCCTTTTTGTGTTTATCTTTCAGCTTTAGGTAACAATTATGGCTTTGGATAGGAAATGATGCAATCCATGCATGTTAGGGCCTGATTTGGGTGGATGGAAGAAGAGCTTAAAGACAAACTAATTTTGGCTACAGCCCATTTCCAGCCCAGTTTCGTAGGTCAACTTCTTGGCCTTGGATCAGAATGCTGTGGGTCTCCAATGAGGTGAAGATCTTCATGAAACTTGTTCCAATGGGTGTCTACTACAACATATCCAAATTTCAGCCCAATTGGACATTTGTGGAGTGCTCAGCCCGTCCAACATTGAACCCTGCTCAGGAAGATGTGCAGCTGCCAGCATTTAGCCATGTGAACAAGTTTTTATCCATGTGCCTCACCCCAGCTGCAACTGATTTTGTACCCAACATAATGAGTGAAGTTGGGAGGCTTTCCAGCTATGATTTCTGAAGGAGCAAGTTGGCACATGATGGAGCTATTAAAGAGAAAGCATGTGCATGCATGCAAAGAAGAGAAAGGAGAGAGATGAAGAATAAGGAATGATGAGAGGCATTTTTGCTCAGCCTTTGAACATGGGAATTGAATTGGCAGATCACTTTGGAGCTGGAGATCAGCTTTTGAGCTACTAAAGAGAAGCATGTGCATGCATGTGAAGCAAAAGAAAGAAAAGAAATGAAATGAAGTCAATTCCAGTCCCTGTTTCGGAAGCCAACCTGCAGAGGCCAAAACGCATACGTTTACTGCTCCGATGGGAATACTTTCTTCATAGAAGTTGTTCCAATGGGTGTCTAGTATAACATATCCAAATTTCAACCCCATTGGATAAATGTGGAAACCTCTGGCCTTCCTACACCAAGACTGGTTCAGAAAACTCGTTTTTCAGCAACCAAAAAGCAACCACATGGGTTGACAGCAAAAGGCAACCACATGCAAAAGGCAGCCACATCTGACCACCTCTGCATGCATGTGATGAAAGCTTGTGCAGCAGCAAAAGATGAAGGATGGTGTGGGAATCCATCATGATGTTCCTCCCTCTTAGCCCTATAAATAGAGAAGCCTTCAAGCTTCAAATCACACCCCAAGGGGGGGAGCTCTCAAACACTTCTCTAGAGCTCCCTTCCCTTCTCTCCCTCAAATTCTCTTAGTTTCCTTTCAAGTTGTCAATTGTTGTAGCAATATGATTTTGCTAAATTTTCCTTCAAGTTTTAGTTTAATTTTATTTGTCATGTACATTCTTTCTTAAGTATTCAAGTTTAATTAGTTTCCAAGTTTCAATTATGATTTTTGTTCTTATTCATTATGCTTATAAGTTAATATGCTAGTTTGAATGATTGATCACCATTTAGGCTTGCATGTTAGCTATCTTGGTTTGAATTAAGAGTAGACACCATGCTTTAATTCGAATTGAACTATGAATAGGAAGAGTATGTATGGACATTCGACAACAGGGATTAGATACATACTTGGTTGTTTAAATTGTTCTTCTATGCTTAATGGGTTCCTAATGCTTAGTTTTAGGTTAGACAACAAATGATCAAATTAGGGAATTAGGAACACAAGGTTAGAACCAGACACCATGGCCTAATCATACTTTAGCTAGAATCAATCCGTTAATCTAATTGAACTTGGGAACTTATTTGCTTGAGTTATTTCCTTTTTCTTGTTTTATTTATTTTCTTTTCCATTTCTGTTCTTTGTAGGGGAAATGAATTAGATCATTCAATCACCAATCCTCGTGGGATCGACCTCGCACTTACATATGCTATACTACCGAACGGCTCGTGCACTTGCGAGTATCACAAGTTGAGGATGCAGCTGAATCCATTTTGGTGCAAGTGAATCCGAGACAACAAGTTTTTGGCGCCGTTGCCGGGGATTGGCAACATAGTTTGGTTCTATTTCTTTTCCCTACTTGTTTTATTTTTATTTTTCAGTTTCATCTTTTTCTAGACAGTTTCCTGAGTGAATGGCGTTAATGGACAAGTTGTGTTTGTAGTCCAACGGAATAGGACAATTGCCTAACAAGCAAGAGAACTGGGTTTAAGTCCCAGCTTACACAACCCATTGGTGTTTGTTATTTTGAAGCATGGAATTAGATGTTTTAGTTTAGTTTATCCTTTTCATTTAATTTATGGTTTCCTCATCCTTTAAATCTAAAAATCTGTTTCAAGTTTCCTTGTCTTTCTTTAAGCATTTCTGAAGTAGCTCAATAAGAAAGAGGGAGTGAGAGGAGACAACCCAATCCATAGAAGCATGGAGTATGGAGTAGCGGAGAAGTCGTTCTCCAGCTGCTATGGCCAACCACGCTCCAGCTAATCACTTCAAAGGGAGCATTCCAATCATATCTCTTTCATTTGTATAATAACTGCTACTCATTTTTAATTGTGTCTTCTTTTATGTTTTGTTTTTGTTAGGGTTTTCTTTTCCTTGATGTGGGAGAAACATGATGAGCAGCTGACCCAAATACTCAAAGAAGAACATGTGCTGCCATACTATGTGCATTACCCTCTCATTGTCTTCAAGGGGAAGTTCTAAACTCACTTTCTTTTATTTATTTCATTTCATTCCTTTACCCTTGATTTCATGTGCATTGCATGCTTTACATGGATTCAAACATTGAGGACAATGCTTCATTTAAGTTTGGGGGTGCAGGAAGTTTTTTTTTTAGTTTTTGTGTTCTGAAAACGTAGGCTTCTTTATTGCTAACACAGTTTATTTTCTGCTTCTGTTTTGAAAGTTTGGTCCGCGTTGTGTTCTTCATTTTTTTATGCTGAATCCAACGTCGTAAAGAGCGTTAAATTTGACCAAGTGGTTTGAAAGTTACATGTCAAAACAGAACATATGTTGAAATTGAGCAGAACAGCAATTTGAAACCTCTCGTTTTTCTTTTCTGTTTCTTTTTCTTTGAGTCATTTTCAGTTTTCCTTCCCACACCAATGATAAATCATGAGTCTAACTTCTAATATGGCTCTTAGGAATTTGATAAGCATTGTGTTAGGTATGAATCTTATTCTTTTGCTAGCTAAGTCTCACATAATTATTCTTGAGCTTTCTATGCACATAAGCCATGATTATACAACTCTTGCATGTCTTACCCAATTGTATGCATTTTTGCTTGTGTGATTCACTGGAATGTTAATTTATAACTAAGATATGATTTAGGCCATCTTTGTTAAGCCTCTTTCTTTTTCTTTTTTCCTCCATCAACCCATACAATACATATTCCATTGTAAACCCTTTTGTGCCCAAACACTTAACCATTTCTTTCTATCACCTTATCATCCATTAAACATCCTACCATCTATGGAACTTGTAGAGCATGATTGTATTTCAGATTGTAATGTATTCAAGGCAATAAATGAGCTATTAAAAAAAAAATCAAAAGAAAAAAAAAAAGAAAAGAAGTGTGGCCAATGTAGTCACGACCCTAGGGTGGTATAAGGAGAAATCAAGGTGATCTAGGGTAAAGAGCCGCAAAATTGGGCCAAATATTATACAAAGTGTGTAAACGTCAAAATCAAATTGTGAAGAGATTCAATTGCAAAATCTGGTGTTGTGAGCTTTTCAATTTTTGTGCCTTACATTTCAAACGTCCATGATCTTGCTTATATGACATGCTCTACTTTGTTCCTTAGACTTTGTGTTTCAATATCCATTCCTTTTCTAACCATTACATTACATCCATGAGTAAAGTCCTATTGATTTTGGTTTAGCTTGGCAAACTTGTGTTCATTCTTGCAGGAATTCATATCGTTGTTTGAGAAGCATGAGTTGTATCTTCATGGCTACTTCACACACACACCTTGAGCATGATTTGTGTGAGATTGTGGTAGCACTTGAATAATGTTTAGAACTTCCTTAGTGCTTGTTTTGTTCCTTGTTGAGCCATGTCTATGAAGTTTAACATTTTTGTCCGGTGGGAAGGTTAACGATTTTTGTTTTTTTTTGTTTTTTTTGTTTTGCTTAAGGACTAACAAATCTATTAAGTTTTCTAACCACTTTGTTTTGTAGAGTCAGTAAAACGTTTGTGGGTATCGTATCTGTTAAACCCTCAGGAGACACAACTCCTCCTACTAGGGATGCCTAGAGGTTTAAAGGCTTGTTGCATACGGTCAATGCAATCGAGTTACCTACGAAAGTGGTCTAGTTAACTTCTTGTTTTGTTTTTAACTTTGTTTTGTGTTGTTTTGCTCGAGGACTAGCAAAATCTAGGTTTGGGGGTATTTGATCGGTTCATAATTGTATATCATTTTGTACCCTTCTAGCTTATGAATTGGTTATGTTTTTGAGTTAAACTTGTGCTTGTAATCCTTTTTGTGTTTATCTTTCAGCTTTAGGTAACAATTATGGCTTTGGATAGGAAATGATGCAATCCATGCATGTTAGGGCCTGATTTGGGTGGATGGAAGAAGAGCTTAAAGACAAACTAATTTTGGCTACAGCCCATTTCCAGCCCAGTTTCGTAGGTCAACTTCTTGGCCTTGGATCAGAATGCTGTGGGTCTCCAATGAGGTGAAGATCTTCATGAAACTTGTTCCAATGGGTGTCTACTACAACATATCCAAATTTCAGCCCAATTGGACATTTGTGGAGTGCTCAGCCCGTCCAACATTGAACCCTGCTCAGGAAGATGTGCAGCTGCCAGCATTTAGCCATGTGAACAAGTTTTTATCCATGTGCCTCACCCCAGCTGCAACTGATTTTGTACCCAACATAATGAGTGAAGTTGGGAGGCTTTCCAGCTATGATTTCTGAAGGAGCAAGTTGGCACATGATGGAGCTATTAAAGAGAAAGCATGTGCATGCATGCAAAGAAGAGAAAGGAGAGAGATGAAGAATAAGGAATGATGAGAGGCATTTTTGCTCAGCCTTTGAACATGGGAATTGAATTGGCAGATCACTTTGGAGCTGGAGATCAGCTTTTGAGCTACTAAAGAGAAGCATGTGCATGCATGTGAAGCAAAAGAAAGAAAAGAAATGAAATGAAGTCAATTCCAGTCCCTGTTTCGGAAGCCAACCTGCAGAGGCCAAAACGCATACGTTTACTGCTCCGATGGGAATACTTTCTTCATAGAAGTTGTTCCAATGGGTGTCTAGTATAACATATCCAAATTTCAACCCCATTGGATAAATGTGGAAACCTCTGGCCTTCCTACACCAAGACTGGTTCAGAAAACTCGTTTTTCAGCAACCAAAAAGCAACCACATGGGTTGACAGCAAAAGGCAACCACATGCAAAAGGCAGCCACATCTGACCACCTCTGCATGCATGTGATGAAAGCTTGTGCAGCAGCAAAAGATGAAGGATGGTGTGGGAATCCATCATGATGTTCCTCCCTCTTAGCCCTATAAATAGAGAAGCCTTCAAGCTTCAAATCACACCCCAAGGGGGGGAGCTCTCAAACACTTCTCTAGAGCTCCCTTCCCTTCTCTCCCTCAAATTCTCTTAGTTTCCTTTCAAGTTGTCAATTGTTGTAGCAATATGATTTTGCTAAATTTTCCTTCAAGTTTTAGTTTAATTTTATTTGTCATGTACATTCTTTCTTAAGTATTCAAGTTTAATTAGTTTCCAAGTTTCAATTATGATTTTTGTTCTTATTCATTATGCTTATAAGTTAATATGCTAGTTTGAATGATTGATCACCATTTAGGCTTGCATGTTAGCTATCTTGGTTTGAATTAAGAGTAGACACCATGCTTTAATTCGAATTGAACTATGAATAGGAAGAGTATGTATGGACATTCGACAACAGGGATTAGATACATACTTGGTTGTTTAAATTGTTCTTCTATGCTTAATGGGTTCCTAATGCTTAGTTTTAGGTTAGACAACAAATGATCAAATTAGGGAATTAGGAACACAAGGTTAGAACCAGACACCATGGCCTAATCATACTTTAGCTAGAATCAATCCGTTAATCTAATTGAACTTGGGAACTTATTTGCTTGAGTTATTTCCTTTTTCTTGTTTTATTTATTTTCTTTTCCATTTCTGTTCTTTGTAGGGGAAATGAATTAGATCATTCAATCACCAATCCTCGTGGGATCGACCTCGCACTTACATATGCTATACTACCGAACGGCTCGTGCACTTGCGAGTATCACAAGTTGAGGATGCAGCTGAATCCATTTTGGTGCAAGTGAATCCGAGACAACAAGAGTCAATTTCTATTATGAGAGGGAAAAAATCAGCACCTGCAGCAAATAAAACTCCTCTATAGATTGCTTGAAATTTTGTAGCTAGAATGGAAACCCTACAAGGGCTTTGCATGGCTAGGACACCCATAAAAACTCCAGAATCATTATGAACAACTGTACCTATACTACGCAAGCATGTTGCGTTGTCAGTAGCTCCATCAACATTAAGCTTATAGAAACCTTCAGAGGGACAACTCCAAATCTCATTCTGATTAACCCTACAAGCACGTGGTTCTTCTTGAGATTTATGAGATTCTTCGTAGAGCTCAAAACTCCTCTGAAGAAGATGGGTAGGATTATGCACACCTTGACCATGAAGATTATCATTTCTAGCTTTCCACAACATCCAACAAATGTAAGCAAATTGCTCCAACTCAATAGAAGAAAAAACTATTTTAGCTTTCTCAAAGAAATTAATGAAGCTCAACATATGCTACTGCTCAAGAACAAATCCCAACATAGAAAGCCTCCATACTTTCTTGCTTAGTTTGCACTCCCATAAAGCATGGATGAGAGATTCATTAGACTTGTCACAACGAAAACAAATGCCTTTTGGGATTACTTTCATGCTCACGGTTGAATATGGTGAGTAAATGTACTTATTAAAATTACATTTGTTTTGCAATTCAATATATCATTTTTTTGTCACTTTATATTAGGGTAAATTAGTAATTCAATACATAGTTTGGTAATAAAGTGTATTTAGTTAATTTTAGGGTTCGTTTAACAACACCCTTTTTTCATTTTTTTTAGTATGAAAAAAGTTTAGAGTATCTATATATTATACTACATTTGAAAAATAAAATCCAAAAGGATTGACATATTGCATAAATTCTTTAATACTTCTGTTTTTTTTAATAAAATAAAAAAGGGAGCTCCATTCATAAATTTTATTGTACACAAAACCCTGTAACATCTTAAGATCGAGTAAAAAAGAGAAAGGAACTTCCCGCCACAGCACCACCTTGATAAAGTTCCAGTCCTTGCATGTTTTGAATACAACTAGCCAGCCAGATGTATGGGGACAAGTCTTGCAATTCCGTCTTCAACACTATACGCATTCCCACGCCACGCTTTCTGTCCACAAACACCTCCAGAGTTGTATCTAAGCTTGGAGACTCCGCCGCAGAACAGTTGAGCAGCCTCTGCTCCAAAGGACATATCAAAGAGGCCTTTGAGAGCTTTAAATCTGAGATATGGTCAAACCCATCTCTCTTCTCACACCTCCTCCAAGCATGCATACCCAGAAAGTCACTTTCATTAGGAAAGCAGCTCCATTCTTTGATTATCACATCTGGGTGTTCCGCGGACAAGTTCGTATCCAATCACCTCCTCAACTTTTACTCCAAAGTTGGAGACTTGGGAGCAGCGTTAACTCTGTTTGATCATCTGCCAAGGAGAAATATTATGTCTTGCAACATTTTGATCAATGGGTATGTGCAAAAGGGTGATTTGGAAAGTGCCCAGAAGGTGTTTAACGAAATGCCTGAGAGAAATGTGGCTACGTGGAATGCCATGGTCACGGGTTTGACCCAGTTTCAATTTAATGAGGAGGGGTTGGGTTTGTTTTCGGACATGCACGAGTTGGGGTTTTTGCCTGATGAGTTCACTTTGGGTAGTGTTCTTAGGGGATGTGCAGGTTTGAGAGCATTACATGCCGGGCGACAGGTTCACGCTTATGTGATGAAATGCAGGTTTGAGTTCAATTTGGTTGTTGGGAGCTCTTTGGCTCATATGTATATGAAGTCTGGTAGCTTGGAAGAAGGGGAAAGAGTAATTAAATCACTGCCAATTCGAAATGTGGTTGCTTGGAATACTCTTATTGCGGGAAAAGCTCAAAATGGGCATTCTGAGTCAGTGTTGGATCAGTATAATATAATGAAAATCGCAGGTTTTCGACCTGATAAGGTCACATTTGTGAGTGTTATTAGTTCGTGTTCAGAATTGGCAACACTCGGACAGGGTCAGCAGATTCATGCTGAAGCAATTAAAGCTGGGGCTAGCACAGTTGATGCGGTCATTAGTTCCTTAATTAGCATGTATTCAAGATGTGGGTGTCTTGAAGATTCTCTAAAAGCTTTCAAGGAAAGTGTATGTCGAGATGTTGTACTATGGAGTTCTATGATTTCTGCTTATGGGTTTCATGGACGAGGAGAGGAAGCCATTCAGCTGTTCGAGGAGATGGAGCAGGAAGAATTGGAGGCAAACGATGTTACTTTCTTAAGTTTGCTTTATGCCTGCAGTCATTGTGGATTGAAGGAGAAAGGGATTGAGTTCTTCAACTCAATGGTAGAAAATTATGGGTTGAAGCCTAGACTAGAACACTATACATGTGTGGTTGACCTGCTTGGCCGGTCTGGCCGTTTGGACGAAGCTGAGTCAATGATAAGATCAATGCCTGTTAAAGCAGATGCTATCATATGGAAAACTTTGTTATCTGCATGTAAAATCCACAAGAACGCAAATATAGCAAAAAGGATCTCTGAAGAAGTGATTAGGCAAGATCCACAGGACTCGGCTTCTTACGTGCTACTTTCAAACATTCATGCTTCAGCTAGAAGGTGGCAGGATGTTTCTGAGGTGAGAAAAGCCATGAGAGATAGAAAGGTCAAGAAGGAGCCAGGCATAAGCTGGCTGGAAATTAAAAATCAAGTTCACCAGTTCTGTATTGGTGATAAATCACATCCACAATCTAAGGAGCTTGATATGTATCTTCAAGAACTAACATTCGAGTTGAAGTTGCATGGTTATGTGCCTGATACTGGCTCTGTTTTGCATGACATGGATAACGAGGAGAAAGAATACAACTTGGCTCACCATAGTGAGAAGTTGGCAATTGCTTTTGCGTTAATGAACACACCTGAGGGTGTACCGGTAAGGGTGATGAAGAATTTGCGTGTTTGCATTGATTGTCATGTTGCTATTAAGTACATATCTCTAATAAAAAACCGAGAAATTATTGTACGTGATGCTAGTAGATTTCATCACTTTAAAAATGGGAAGTGTTCTTGTGGAGATTACTGGTAAGGGAGGTCATTACTGGTAGGTGTTCCTCATCTGATTTAGAAATGTTTTGAGATTACTTTCATTTTTTATGTCTGTTACCACACCATTCCCGAATTGGGGAGAACTCTATTTTATACAAATAAATTAGAAACTTCTGTCAACATTAACAGTAACGTGATACTCGTTTCATTTAAACTGGGTTTCCAAGTAGTATGCTGTGGGGTTTTCAGGATAATGGAAATGGATAATATATGGTTAGGCCGTAACGTTCTTTGTAATTGGGTATTTTATGGATACTGTCTCAATTCTTGCCATAGCTGGTGCCATTCTTTTTTCTTATCTTTTGTGTACAGCATAACGGTAAGGAAGACCAAATCGAAGGATGGTGAAGATGCCTTTGACAAAGTTCTTGGAATTCCCATCATTAAATTTTCATATGTTGACTTGCAAGTTGCAACAGAGGATTTCAAGGAAGAACTTGGAAGTGGAGGCTTTGGTTCTGTGATCAAAGGAGTTATGGCAGATAGCACAATGATTGCAGTAAAGTGGTTGGATAACAGGGGCCAGGGGATGAGGGCGGTCCTAGTTGAAGTTGATACAATTGGAAGACTTCACCATTTTAACCTCGCAAGGTTGATTAGATTTTGTGCATAAATTTCATCCACTATATGAATATATCACTTGAGGGGTCTTTAGAAAATTGGATTTTCAAGATATCAGAACAGCAAATGGTCTAGAATTAGATTTGGAAACTCGAAAGAAGATTATACTTGACATAGCCAAAGGGGCTTATCTTCATGAAGATTGTAGGCAGAAAATAATACACCCTGATATAAAACCGCATGATATTCCCTTGGATGAAACTTTCAATGCCAAAGTTCCAGATTTTGGGCTGTCGAAGCTAATTGTAAGAGATGGCAATCAGGTGCTAGGAACTCCAGGGTGCCTTGCTGCTGCTAATAGTCACTGTTAAAGTGGGATGTTTATAGCTTCGGAATTGTTCTTCTTGAGATGGCCACAAGAGGGAGAAATGGGGATCTCTCAAGGTCAAGCCTTTTTACTTCAAATGTTGCAGAAAACAGCACAAGAGTACTTCCCAACAGATTTCATTTTATGTTAACTTTGAACTAGATTTAATGGGGTGCGCCAGGCCCATGCAGTAGTGCAACACTTGGGCGACGCTTGAGAGCTCCGGTAGCAAGCTACCGTTGTGAGCCCTTCCCCTAAAGAAATTAATTTAATATCGTGTGGGCCATTGGCCCACGTATCAGATATTAAACTGATAAGAACAGATACTACACTTGATCTTAGCCAAAAGGCCGAGAAAGGTATGCTTTCTCTCTGGTTTGGTTTCTGGTTTTATACACCACTTCACCAACGCACTTCTCTCCTGCAGCCGATGTGGGATATGAAACGTCATAATGTTTTTTCATATTACTTTTGAAATTATATATTATATACTTTGTGATGCTGAGAAGGACCAAATTGGAGGAAGGGGAAGGCAATAATCTTGTTGAGCAAGTTCTTGAAATGGCAATAATCATGAGGTTTTGATCACATGATGAATTTGCAAGTTGCCACAGAGGATTTCGAGGGAAAAACTTGGAACTCGAGGTTTTGGAAGAGTTGGGAGCCTACACTATATGAATTAATATATGACTAATGGGTCTTTAGGCAATTGGATTTTCAAGAGATCAGAGCATACCAATGGTATAGAATTAGATTGGGAAACTCGAAAGAAGATTAAACTTAGACATATATAGCCCAAGTGTTGGCTTATCTCCATGAAGATTGTAGGCAGAAAATAATACATTTTGATATAAAATGCCAAAGAGTTTCTGATCTTGGGTTGTCCAAGCTATTTGCAAGAGATGAGAGCCAAGTTTTATCCTTGTTGGCAAACAAAATTAAAATCATAAAGGTGTTGATGTGAAATAACAAAATACGAGAGTAGGTTCTTTATTTCTTATCTTTGAGTTTCTATATTTCACGGGGATTTTCACCCGTGCTCTGCCCCCTTTTTTATGCATGCTCTTTCAATAAAACTTATCAAATGCAAACAACCTATATATGTATATATAGATGCCAAGTCCTACCAATCTATGAAGATCTCTAAATTGATCTCTACCAGGTAATCAATCTTTTAACCACGGTGTTACTCTGCAAAAATTGTCACTTCATACTTAATTGACTTAAGCATAAGAGATACTTCGGTCAATACCACATTGATGCCAAGGTTTTGTTTATGCCTAATAAATCTCGGTCGTTCAACAGGTTTTTATTGATCTTCTCGTCATGCATATCAGCTCTAAGTTGCCAAAGGAACACTGAAGCAGCACTTGAAGAATTCATTCCCCTTTTGGCCCTATTTGGTTCATGGAAAATGAGGCTTGGGGATGGGAAATCAATTGCTTTCTCATGTTTCGTAAGTCCAAGCATGAGAAATGGTTGTCTTGCGCATGGGAAAGTATGGGTAAAGTGAAGCCATCTTCCCAACTTGGGTTTTGTTTTCCCTCCTTATGGGAAAGTTTGGGAAAATGAGCCAATATTAAATGCACATTTTTCATGATCATTTTGTCCCCATTAACAATTTGAATTACAATACATCATTAAATGCATTCTTTTTTTATTTGATGGAATATGGGTATAATTGGAAAATTATACGAACTTTGTTTTCCATTCCTACTCAAAACAAACATGGAAAAGGAAAGAAAGTGATATCTCTCAGTTACTTTTCCGATGTTACTAAACATGGGAAAGGAATCTTCCATTTCCCATTCCTTGAAAAGTGACATGGGATATGATTTCTCTTCAAATCCATTCCGTGAACCAAATGGGGCCTTTAAGTTTTCATTTTTGAACATCAACAATTGTGTTCAATTTGGTTTTTGCCTTTCAACTTATGCACCATTATTTCTTTATGGGTCAAGATAGCAACCACTTGTTTTACAACAATGAAACTCTTTTTTTTTTGGGGGGGGGGGGGGGGGGGGGGGGGGGGGGTGGTATTGGCAATTTTTTAAACATTGTTTCAGTTATGAAAGTATAATTTAACTTTTTCAACAACAACAACAAAAAAAAAAAAAAAAAAAGAGAAGTAAAATTTACCTCAAAAGTTTGTCTATGCCCTTCTAATTATAACTTACCTCTTAGAGCAGTTCCGCCCATTTGTCATGGCAAAGGGTAAGGGTAAGCAAGGGCTGGTATTGTTCATGTGAATAGTGTCTGTCCTAACAATTTTGTGTTTTCTTTACCACCGGGCAATCACTACTCACATGAGATTAATTTTATTTATACTCATATCGGTATTTATAAAAAACAATTTGATAACATTCCTAGGTAAACAATGTATTTTATTTCAGAATTCTTTCCAATTTTCTTTTCAATTTTTATTATACAAAAAATGGTAGTCGTTGGATGGAGAAAAAAATTGAATCGGACACCCCAAGAGCCGCCACATGGCGCATATGACTATTGGAGATTTCTTCACTAGGTGAGATGCGTGTGCGGGCCAATGGTGACAAAAATAATTTATTTGCTAACATCAGCGCCTTCAGCAACAACTCGAGTTGGTCTTACCTTATTTTGATGGAGTCCACAAGTTGCTAGGTCTGGTTTTGTTGGTGTGGGGGGCTTTTTCAACCTAGGTCCCCTTTTGCCATGCCACAAGCAATGGGTGGAAGTGTTATAGGGATCATCATTTGGCCCACAAGCTGAAAAGGGTAGCCTAAGGCCCGATGGGCCAAAGCCCAACCTAATGGTTAGGCTCGCTAGATCTAGCCCATTTTAAGATTGGCTAGGGCTTGGATTTAAGATTTGAAACCTTTGCAGCCCATCATCTAGCCCGAGTGGGCCCACCCATGGCCCGATTAGTTCGGCCCAAGTAGGGTCGTCCATTGCCTTATTTCCATCCCAAACATTTAAGTAAAAGGCTTGTCATTTATACTTTAATTTAATTTTATATTAATCCATTTACTTAAGTTTACAATGTAAATAAGGAAGTACCCCCTCATTTAGATTCAATTAAAAATACTAGAAAATCAAATTCCGAATAAATCAAGATATGAAAATTCAATTTTAGTATAAGATATAGTTATACCAATATTGATACTTTAATAAGTCAATGTATACTTTATACTAAAATATCGTGTTTAATTATTTAAGATGTAAGGAATATAAACCACAAAAAATATCATTGAAAACATTAGTATTTCGAAAGTTCATTTTTCATACTTAGTCAAATTTTGAGAGAAAACTAGTTTTCAAGTATGATTGTGTTAAGAGTTATGTAAGACTAACATAATGCTAACATTATTTTGTACATTGAGGTTATAAAGTGCAAGAGTGATTGATAAGTGTGTAGGTGCCAATCTAGTTGGGATGTACAAATATTTAGTTGTGCCAACCTAGAGTGCATCAAACACGATTTTAATTATATTAATGATTCTCTCCCTAAATTTGACTAAGTTTGAAACTTAAGTAAACCCATTACTACCTCAACTTTTCGACTAAAAAGTTAAGGAGCTTTGAAATCCCTATGCTCTGTGAGAAAAAAAACCCTTATGCGCTGCACGACCTGGGGGGGAAGGAGGTCCTCTCCTCCTCCCATTTCCTCTGGTTTCTCTTCTATAGCATGCTCCCTGCTGCTCGTGGATCTCCTTGTGGAGACCTGTCGACCCCTTTTCTCCCCTTCTTTTGTGGGTGTTTCTGCTCTCCTCTTTCGTGGATGTTTTACTCTCTCCTTTTGTGGGGTGTTTTGCTCAAGTTTTGCTTGAACTCTGATGCTTTATGCCTTTGGCTTCCTTCATTTACCCAGATCCCCCTTTATGTCTCATCCCTTGTATTCAGTTGTCCCTTCCTCCACCCATTTCCTCTTATCTCCCTGACACACTCCATTCAAATCCCTTCTCTATGGTCATGGTATTGTCCCTTCCCATCGAAATTTTGTCCTCCTTATTGATCTAGCTTCACCTTGTGGCTACTTCGTTTAGTCGAAAATGCGGTTTCTCATGCACAACTCTGAAGATGTGTAGAGTTTGAGCTTTTGCTCTTTCTCGGGTGCCTACACCACCTCCTTCTACTATGTTGATGTTTGTTTTATTTTTTGTGTTTGTTCTGGTGCTTTGTCAGGTTTGATTTGGGAGGTGATGATCATCTTATGGCTGGCTTCTTTTTTCTTGTTTGTGTCTTTGCAATATGTGGGATTTTAAGGTATTTGGGTGGATCTGTGGGTAGTGTGATGTTTTCGTTTTGTGCCCCTTGGGTGTGGCAGCTCTTCCCCTAACTTATCCTAATGATGTCGTCCCAGGCGCCGACTCGGTTGAATTTTGGTTAGGGTTTGTTAGCTTTATTGGCTTTGGTTTGGGCTTATGTGGGCTTAATGCCTTTAGGTCTTTTAACTTCTTGTTGGTTCTTTTGCATTTTATTTGGGCCTTTGACATTTTCGTTTTGTTATTGAGCTCAGTTAGTTGGTTCTCACATTTTATATGATTTCTTTGTATGTTTTAAGCATTTGTTGTTACATATGATTAGCATTACTTACTTTTTATGGCTAAATTGTCCAAATCGCCATGAATTTTCCTTAATCCGAAAATTGAAACTTGAACCATTGAAAATGATAATAATTGGGTCCTGTCATCCTCCCCCGCTCCATCTCTTGATATACTACGTGTCGTTTTTGCTATAAGAGCATCTCCACCCATAAGGGCTAAGTCTAGGGCAAGGGTAAGCAAGGGCTGGCACTATTCACGTGAATAGTGTCAGCCTTGCCATTTGTGGTTCCACCCATGAGGGCTAAGTCTAGGGCAAGTCTAAGGCAAGAAAGGAAAAAAATATTATGCAACAAAATATAAACAATTTAGAAAGTGAATAAAATTGTTATGTATTTATAGGAAAAGCATATATAATTTTTTGGTATTTATAAAAAAAAAATTGAAAATTTTTTGGATTTTTTAAAAATTGTTTTGGATTTTTTAAATATTTTTTTGCTTGCTGACATCAGCGTGACGTCAGCCCTGATGTCACAGCCCTCGGGCTGAAGCCCAGGCGAAACTTGCCCTTGGGCTTGCCCGGGCTGGTGGGACCCACGCCAAACCGGGCTGAAGGCTGCCGCTGGAGTGAGTTGGGCTGTCTGGGGGGGCCTTTTGCCTGGTTTGTTGTCTGCGCTGGAGGTGCTCTAAGGGGTTGGCGTATACCGCCGTCTGCCTGCCGTTGTCCTGGGTAGTAGACAGAGACGATAGATTCCGATATACCCTGCTCCAACTGGTTGGTTCGCTTATTGACGCCATGGATTCCCTCCACAGTCTGCACAGCTCTGCTTCAAAGCAAAGCCCATCTAATTGTATGTAAAAGTTCCTACTTGAACCTTTTTTTTCCCAACATTTCTTCAGTGATTTTGAGCATCATTTTCAACATCGACACAGAATATTCAATTCATAGCTAGAAAGAGCAAAAGGTTCATGGCCAGAGCTCCATCTTCAATCTTAATCTTCCTCCGCCAAAACCCTCGTGCCCGCCAAAACCCAAATACCCAAATCAGATACCATACAACAGAAACCAAAGAATGTGACTTTACAGAAGTTGCCCAACATATTTGTAAGATTATTAGAACAAAACCCAGATGGGAGCAGACTCTACCCTCTGAGTACCCTTCTTTCAATTTCTCTGATCCCCAGTTTTTCACCGAGCTTTTGAAGCTCCAAAAGAATGTGCTTTTATCGCTTCGATTTTTCTTCTGGTTGAGGTCTCATAATGGGTTTTCACCCGACCCCATTTCGTGTAAAGCGCTTTTCAGTGCCCTCGTTGAGGCTAAGGCATGCAATGCTGCAAAATCTTTTCTTGAACATACCAGTTTTAGCCCTGAGCCTGCCTCATTAGAAAGTTATATTCAGTGTCTTTGTGAGGGTGGATATATTCAGGATGCGATTGATGTGTTTTATAGGTTGAAAGAGGCTGGAGTGTGCCCGGCTATAATGACTTGGAATGCGGCTTTGTCGGGTTGCCTTAAGGTTAGGAGGACTGATATTATTTGGAAATTGTATCAAGAAATGATAGAATGTGGTGTTGTAGCAGATGTTGATGTTGAGACTGTTGGGTATCTCATTCAAGCTTTTTGTGCTGATAACAGGGTTTCAGAAGGTTATGAACTTCTTAGACAGGTTTTGGTAAACGGACTAGTCCCTGAAAATGCTGCTTTCAATACATTGATATCTGGGTTTTGTAAGGAGAAGCAATATACTAGAGTATCTGAACTCCTCCATACCATGATTGCAAAGAACTGTGTCCCAGATAATTATACGTATCAGGGGGTAATCAATTGGCTGTGTAAGAAAGGAAAGGGGCTTGAGGGTTTACGTGTTTTTAATGATCTCAAGGATAGAGGCTATGCTCCAGATATTGCCATGTATACGACCATGATTCATGGTCTTTGTACAATGGGTTGGCTTGGGGAAGCTAGGAAGCTGTGGTTTGAGATGATTGAGAAGGGATATCATCCAAATGAGTACACATACAATACAATGATTCATGGGTTTTGTAAGATTGATAATTTTGAAGAGGCCAAGACCTTGTACAAGGAGATGTGTAATAAAGGTCATAAAGAAACCACAGTCAGTTACAATGCAATAATGACAGGGCTGTGTTTACATGGAAGAACCGACGAGGCATATAGATTGTTCCAAGAAATGCACCAGAAGGGTATTGTTCGTGATTTGATAACATACAACACTGTAATCCAAGGTTTCTGTAAGGAGGGCAAGATAGTAGAAAGTATGAACTTATTCCGAGAGCTCCTGGCTCAAGGTTTACAGCCATCAGCTTACTCATACACCCCACTTATTGAAAAGCTTTGTCAGGTTGGAGCTGTACAAGAAGCAAAAGGTTTGTGGAATGATATGAAGAATATAGGTTTGGAACCAATTGTCGGTACTCATGATTATATCATCATTGGGTTGTGCGATCAAGGAGATGCTGCAGAGGGAATGGAATGGTTTATAGAAATGCTAAATAGTAAACTTAAACCAAAGCAGGAAACATTGGGAAGACTGGTTGAATGTCTCACACAAAGAGATAGGTTGGATGATTCTTTACTTGTTTTAGAATTTATGTTTAGGACAGGTTATGCCCTGGAAAAAGGCATATGTCATTCCCTGGTCAATAAGCTTTGCTGGGAGGATAACCATTTTGTTGAAAAATGTCTCTGGGAGATCTTAGAAGGAAAGTGATGTTTCAACTGTTTTTGAGATGTTCCTTGTAACTTGTGTAAGTTACTTCTTTTTTACAGGAAACTTCTGTAAGTTACTAATAATTAGAAATGCATAAATGATTTTTCACTTCCTTTCAATTATTTTACAGCTAGTGATCATTTTGCAGCGTGCTTTGTATGATTATTTATTGTGTTATGAGTAAAGGTCCAATCCTATGAAATTTGTTAATGAGTAAAGAGGCTGTTTTTTTTTTTTAAGACTTGAATGAAAGTTACAAAAACCCTAAGTCTGAGTAAGATATCACAAATGGGTGCCACGAGTTTAAGATCAGTGGGTACTCACTTGTCAAGGGTATGGGAATCGTCAAGTACATTGGGTCCTATTCATTTGTGGCCGGTGGCTATACACGGGCTACATATTTCTACCCAGATGGCAAGAGCGTTGAGGCCAATGCCCCATCCGTGTCTTTCTTCATAACTCTGGCAAGGGAGGGCACGGACGTTAGGGCTTTGTTTTCGGATCAGAGAGAGAAACAATGGCACAGGGTGTAGCCATTTTATGAAGAGGTTCCACTGTGGTCCCGATACTCTTAAATACTGTGGAAGCATGCGGTATGCACTGAATTTTTTTATTTAAATGCATAGTTTTATTAATATAAATGTATGTATGTGTGCAATTATGTATGTATGTATTGGATTCTGATTGCAAATATCTGTTTGAAAGTGAGGCTTTTGGTGTTGGATTATTTAGTACATGATGGTATGGTCTGTCTTTGATATGCAATGTTGCAGGTTTGTTGAGTTAATATTAACTATGCTTATAGGGATTAAAGGTTTTTTTACTTCTTTTTTAACCAATTTAAGTTAATAGATGGTAAGCCGAATGCAGTTTATTCCTGATGCGGTTATCAACCTGGACTCCACTCCACTCCCCTCTCACCAGCCATTGTCAAACGCTTTCTTGCTCTCTCTAAATTCTTTAGCTGTCGTCATTGGTTTCTAAACTTTCCATGATCTTCGTTTATTAATCAAGTTGGTCAGCCTAATAGATGTATCTGTATAGTTTTCTTCTTTTCCTTGGGCACATAAGGCAGCTATATATATTTGAATACCTCTGAAAAAAAAATGATACCATACAACAGAAACCAAAGAATGTGACTTTACTGAAGTTGCCCAACGCATTTGTGAGATCATTTGAACAAACCCATGGGAGCAGACTCTGCCCTCTGAGTACCCTTCTTCAATTTCTCTGATCCCCAGTTTTTCACCAAGCTTCTGAAGCTCTAAAACAATGTGTTTTTATCGCTGAGATGTTTCTTCTGGTTGAGCTATCATAATGGGTTTTCACCGAACCCCATTTTGTGTAAAGCGCTTCTCAGTGCCTTAATGGAGACTAAGGTCTGCAATCCTGCAAAATCTTTTCTTGAACATACCAGTTTTAGCCCTGAGCTTGCCTCATTAGAAAGTTATATTTGGTGTCTTTGTGAGGGTAGATATATTCAGCATGCGATTGATGTGTTTTATAGGTTGAAAGAGGCTGGAGTGTGCCCAGCTATAATGACTTAGAAGGCGGATTTGTCGGTTTGCCTTAAGGTTGGGAGGACTGATTATTTGGAAATTGTATCAAGAAATGATAGAATGTGGTGTTGTAGCTGATGTTGAGTTGAGACTGTTGGGTATCTCATTCAAGCTTTTTGTGCTGATAACAGGGTTTTGGAAGGTTACAAACTTCTTCGACAGGCTTTGATAGATGGATTGGTCCCTGAAAATACTGCATTCAATAAATTGATTTCTGGGTTTTGTAAAGAGAAGCAGTATACTAGAGTATCCAAACTCCTCCACACCCTGATTGCAAAGAACCGTGTCCCAGATAATTATATGTATCATGAGGTATAATCAATTGGCTGTGTAAGAAAGGAAAGGGGTTCGAGGGTTTACGGGTTTTTAATGATCTTAAGGATAGAGGTTGTACAATGAGTTGGATTGGGGAAGCTACGAAGCTGTGGTTTGAGATGATTGAGAAGGGATATCATCCAAATGAGTACACATACAATACATAAAGGTCATAAAGAAACCAGTCAGTTACAACGCAATGATGACTGACAGTGCTGTGTTTACATGGAAGAACCGACGTGGCATATAAATTGGTCCGAGAAATGCACCAGAAGGGTTTTGTTTGTGATTTGATAACATACAACACTGTAATCCAAAGTTTCTGTCAGGAGGGCAAGATAGTAGAAAGTACGAACTTATTCGGAGAGATTAAAGACTTGAATGAAAGTTATGAATACCCTAACTCTAAGTAAGATATCACATATTGGTTCTTTAGCTGTCATCGTTAGTTTCTAAACTTTCTATGATCTTCATTTATTAATACGCCTAATAGTTGTTTCTTTGTTCAGATCTGTATAGTTTTCTTCTATTCCTTGAGCACATAAAGCAGCTATGTATATTTGAATACCTAAGCAAATGGGTTTGGAAATATGCTTTAGCTCTATTCTGCTCCCGTATTTTCAGTTTCAATATGTACTTCTTAATTGGCTTCTGTCTAAGTTATTTTTTGGTTACTTTTCTGTGGATGTTAAAGTAGAATTAACTCAGATTTGTATGCTACTTTTTTGTGTTTGAATTTGTTCCCCTTTGATGCAGTTTTCAGATATTTCCAAAGAAACTACATATCCTCTAGACTATGTTGCTTTCTACATATCTCTGACGAAATATGTTGAAATTTGGGTGTTGTGGATAGACGGATGACCATGCTACCTTCAACTCCCTAGGAATGTACTATTACTAACATTGTGACTTATCTGAACTCGACTGGAGGATGAATTGAGGAAGAAGATGAAGGGTGAATGCTATTGTTCGTTATGTTTCTGCTTCTGTAATGGATCCATACCAGACATCGCAGATGCAACTTTGTGCCACTGACTCGATGTCCTTAAGGCTTTTAGATAACTTGCCTTGCAGCCTTTGTTATTTATTTGATTTTGAATCATTTATGTTGTTGGCCAGGAAAATAGATATGTGCTTTTCTTCTTTTCTTAACAGTTGTGAGTTTTAATTTTCTATTTGTCATGTGATATATAGAGGAAGCAGTTGGAAAAGTATAGTTTCACGAATCAATGAAGCTTATTGCTGTTCTCTCTTGCAAAGGATGAGAGAGAATATATATAGTATCAGTTGAACTAAACTAGGAAAAATATTGTGAACTCTTTTAAAGTTGGTTATAGTTTTACTGTAAAAGGGTCACAAAGTAATGTAATCAGTTGACAAATGTTTTCATAATGTAGGCTGGTTAGGATGAATTGAGACGGTATTTTGTAAATACGTCATTATCTTTAATATATTAAATACTTTATTGTCCAATGAAGTTTTGACCATAGTTGTACTCAAATTCGAATCCCCTTTCTGCATAGAGGTGCAATGTCGAATCCTCTTGAACGCAATTGAAGTCCTCTTTCTGCTTAGAGGTGCAATGTCAAATCCTCTTGAAAGCAATTCAAGCTGCTTTTCTATGTAAAACATATAATGTTGTGTGGTAACCATAAAAACTTTCACCCTGCCAGACTGATCATCAACCTCTTGTTCTTCTTCCTTCTCCAACTCGTTTCCTCCTCCAGATGGTCTCTTATTTCGTTCTCCCTTGGAGAACATGGCTTTCAAATTTCATAGGCAGTGTAGCACACAAATTTAAGTTTAAAAATAGGAAAAACTACAGTAAACCCTCCAACCTATAGGGTCAATTACGATTACATCCCAATCTATGGGACATTTACAATTACATACACAACGTCACGGAAACCCTACAAAATGCCCCCTCCGTTAGCGAGACCGTCAGGAAATCTGTTATCTGCCTACGTGGCGAATGTGGGCTCCATTTTTTTGATGACGTAGGGTTCCACGTGGATAAAAAACTAATAAAAAATTTACTTTTTAAATTATTTTAAAAAATTAAACATATTAAATTAAAATTTTACAAAAAATATAAAAAAAACCCTACCCAAATTCTCTCTCTCCCGATTTCTTCCTCCTTCCTCCCAATTTCTTCCCCCCCCTCTCAGTTTCTTCCCCCACCCAATTTCTTCAATCCCAGGTTTCCTCATCCTTCCAGTTCCAGTGGTCTTCCTTCGGATGGCCTTAACATCCAGTTGTCTATATTTTTTTAATACCGACAAAATACAACACAAAGCCATAAAAATAAACCCATGAGCAAAAATCAGGACCACCTTCAACCTTCAACCTTCCCTTCTTTTCTTCAGGTTCTTGTTCTTGTGGCGCTGTTTCCGGCCTCCTCCGCGTGCTGTTGGTCTTAGGCTGTAATTGCTTTGGATTTTAGTGGATGAAACGGTGTGTTTGGTGGTGGGAATATGGAGTTGGCGTTCATATTATTGGAGAAGAAGAAAGATGCCCTTTCAATTGAAGCTAATCGTGCATCTCAATTCGTAGAGAAGGCACAAGCCGAGCAGCGACTCTTCTGCAAGTGGAAGCTGTGACGTCCACACCTCACGCAGAGGGTGTGGGTCTTGTTCCTCCTCTTACCAAAACTCCCTGTTTCCTTCCCCTCTGTCCATTTGTAGAAATTTGAGTGGGTTGAAGAAATCTGGGGGGTAGAAATTGGGAGGAGGGGGAAGAAATCGGGAGAAAGAGAGAGAATCTGGGTAGGGTTTTTTAATTTTTGAGCAAGCGCTTGGCTTCCACTCTGTTTGGATCCATGGATTTGGATGGCCCATGGCTTTTGCTGTTCTGGTTTGCTGGGAAAACAAGAAATTTCGAAATCCAAAATGGAAATTGAAATCGAAAAGTTCCTCTTTGACTTGCAGTATGATTTGGTTGTTAATGTTTCTGGGTTTTGCCAGATTTTAATTTTTGCTTTTTAAATTTTGAATTAATTTAACAATAATAAATAATTTAAACAACAAAATAATATTTTATTATTTATTTGTCCACGTGGAAGTCCACGTCATAAAAAAAGGGTCCCACAAATGCCACGTAGTCAGATAACAGATTTCCTGACGGACTCGCTAACGAAAGGGGCATTTTGTAGGGTTTCCGTGACGTTGTGTATGTAATTGTAAATGTCCCATAGATTGGGATGTAATCGTAATTGACCCTATAGGTTGGGGGGTTTACTGTAGTTTTTCCTCAAAAATAATAAGAGGTTGGAACTAGATTTGATGGGGGTACGCCAGGCCCATGCAATAGTGCAACACCTGGGCGACGCTCGAGTGCCCCAGTAGCAAGCTACTGTAGTGGGCCCTCCCCTTAAAGAAATTAATTTAATATCGTGTGATTCATTGACCCACGTATCAGATATTAAACTGATAAGAACAGATACTACACTTGATCTTAGCCAAAAGGCCGAGAAAGGTATGCTTCTTCTCTTGCTTTGTTTCCCATTTTATACACCACTTCCCCAACGCACTTCCCCTCTGCAGCCGATGTGGGATATGAAACCTTCTTTTGTTTTTTTTTATATATTTATTTATTTATTTATTAATATTACTTTTGAAATTATATATTATATACTTGGTGTGGGAAAAACCAATTGGTGGAAGAGGAAGCCAATAATCTTGACGAGCAAGAAGTTAAGGGGAAATTTTTTTTTTTTTCATTTCAGTTATGTGGACCAAGCTTGAGTTGAATTTAGAAGGTTGATCAGCCTGCCCAGCAATTGGAATTTGACTGCAATCTGAAAATACACTCTGTGCAACAACAAGGTGTTGTTCTAAACATGGCAGCCATAGCTCATGAAATTCTTCTTGAAAACATGACTAGAACCTCTGATCAAACCATTAGCTAAGGCCAAAAGATCGAACCCTCAAACTTTTAACCAAATTAAGTAGACGTTTTGATAGGAGGTTCTGGTGGATTTTGATGATTGTTTTTATTTGCATATCATCCACCGTCTTATACCTGTGCTGGCCTCTTGAGGATTTAGTTGTGATGTTTTTGTCCCACATTGGAAAAATTGATGTTTTGCATAAGAGTTTAAAAGATATAACTTTTTTGCCTATGGTCAACTAATTGTGGCTTCCTTCAATTCTATTGTGGTATCAGAGTCATGTTATTTGCATGTTGCCACCACATATGTGTTGCTCATATAGATAACCTGGCTCTGATACCATAACAGAATTCTGTTACCAATAATAGAATTAGAGGATCAAAAAATTTTGGATTTGGTGTTTTTATTTATATATTTGTTCATAACTTTTAATTCCCTAGAATATATAAATGGTTTAATTATAGAGAACCAGACCTCTGTTCTCTCAAAAAAGTTTATTTGCTGCTTTATTCTATTGTTTGAGAACAGGGATATTATTTGTTCTGTCATACCCTCCAAATTTAAGCCATTTTATGATATAGTTATTAAATTGGGGACGTTATGCTAGGAGCTTTGGGGTGGCATTATCTACAGGTGCAGTTTATAGCCGCTACTGAAACTTTCAAGTTAACCTCTGTAAAAAATTCCATTGTTAGTGTTCAACCCACCGCCGTCAAATAATTGGGCGTGAAGCATCTGTAGGTGGTTTTCTAAGTACGCCTGCCGTCAAATCCGAGGGCTCAACCCTGGACATTCGGTGGAAACTACCAAGCTGGAGCACTAGGCACCATTTCAACAATTTGATGCATGTTCTAAGTTCCTGCCAAGTCTTAACATACTCTGTAGTATAACACTTTCAAAATCTGAACTTTTCCAGTTGCCAGAGTGCACAAATAAAAATGGTAAAAGATTGGATTCTTCTTCAAGATTGCAAAGCTTAATGTGACAGTTTTATGAAGATGATTAACATGATGAGACTCTGAATAGTAGAATCTCCCAAGATTGCTACCTCTTGCTTCCATTTTCATTCCAACTTAATGATCAAACAATCATTTGCTGTTATCCGTTGGCTGAGAAAACTATATACAAACAAACAAGGGGAAGCAATATAGGAAAAACTACCAACTTTATACACTATCCATACCCTAAATATGGTAAAGATGCCTCCTGCCTAATCTGTACTTCTGTCTCAAAAATACTAACTCTGTTATTGAAAAAACAACAAAATTTGACTCAGTTTATCATGGAGAGCTTTCATATCCTTCTTCAACGGGTGGCAAAGAATCAAAGGGTTCAGGAAGACATTCAAGCATGTTTATCACTTCCGTTGTATCGTCCAAATAATAAGTAGCCTTGCTAGGCTTTTGTCCAACCGTGCAAGCGAAAACTGAAGGATTGGGAGAGAGAATACTTCTCAGCATAGCATTATCAAATATCTCAAACATGTCCTCATCAGATCTGTCATCACCAATACAGAGCACAAAGTCTGCATGTTTTCCATTCTCAGCCATTGATGAGAAAATCTTCTCTGCTACATGCCCTTTACTAACTTCCTAGAATCGTAAAAAAAAACAAATAGAAGTGAAAAAAAAAAATCTTTCTCTGGACTCTAGATTGATATAACTGTTCAACTTTATACATGAAATAAAACAAAGTCTACAAAGAAAAATTTATGAGACACACTAATGATGGTCCGTGCCAGCAATGGAAACGACAGCAGGGTAGTAGATCAAAGCAAAGTTTTCTATCAATAATAAGACCCTTATCTGGCAGTTAAAAGTCAGAGTAACAAACAAATACATGTCCTAAATGTATATTTGAATTGAAACAAGAAAAGAAAAACGAGGAAGTAACAAGGACCATATAGGGGGAAAATGTATCATGTCAAAAAGAACAGAGATATCTCTGAATTACCACAAAAGAAAAGAAAAATGAGGGGAAGCGTAGAAGAAGTTTATTGGAATTGCAGAAGTTGAGATTCATGGATACATACCTGAGGCTTTACTTCTACAATGAACTGACCCCTCTTGACAGCAACAGGTTCATTTGCTAAGACACTCTCTAGATGGTCTAACATCTCCTTTGCCTGGGAGGACCCAAAACCTGGGTCTGCATCACGATATTGCCAAACCAAAGCACTTTCCTTAGTTTCAATAGAAGAACCATCAGTAGACTCGGTATACAATTGCATCACTGGTTCAACAATTTTCATCCAGCCAAACTCAAAACCCTGACGACAGATTTCCCACTCCTGATTTTGCGACCATCTGAGAAGTTTCATAAATTGGTGTTAAAATTTCGTGAAAGTAAAAGTTCTTTTTTAAGCACTCTCCTAGCACAACTTATTCAACACTTCTTGAAAATAAATTAAGATCAATCAACTGCAAACAATAAGTTTACTATAGCTCCCACATCTTTTCTTTCATATTTTCCCATCCTTGGCAAAAGCACAAGCTATGCTTTCAAGAAAATTGTACCATAAATTCTGACATTTGAAATTCAAGTGACCTGAGAGAGAGAGAGAGAGAGAGAGAGAGAGAGAGAGAGAGAGAGAGAGAGAGAAGCACACCTCAAGAAGTACCCATGTTCTGCCGCGATTCCAAGCCTCTGACAGGGAGAAAACCACTTGCTTAAGCTCTCCCTCCCTCTTCCAGTGACAATGAAAACTGTATTTTTTGGGTCCATACAAAGTGTGTTCATAATTGAGATTACCTTCTGACTAGGGTACTTGTCAATTGAGTTCTGGGGCATTACAGTACCATCGTAGTCTAACAGAATGGCCCTAGTTTGTGCCCTCCTATAAGCCGATACAATAGCATCAAGTGACAGCTTTCTGAAATTAGGATCAAGAGCCACAACTCTGAATCCGAAGCCAAAACCAATCCCCCAGCATCTTCTCTTAAAATGGTCTGCACAAGCTCTCTGCATGTCTTGCAAGAAACTGCGGGACCAATAAGAAACATCATGTGTACTTACATACCGATAATGCTTCTCGTGTCTTAATTCTTTCTCTGAATCAAGCATTGAAATGGCGACATTCATTGCCTCCCCAGTTGTTTCAACATTCCATGGGTTGATACGGATTGCCCCACTAAGTGATGGAGAACATCCAATAAATTCTGACACCACTAACATGCTCTTCTTTGGGCCATCGAAATTTAGACAAGATTTAGAACCAGTTATTCCCTGTCTACAGACAACATATTCATACGGCGTAAGGTTCATCCCATCTCTAACAGCTGTCACAACAACACACTCAGCAATGTTGTAATAGCAAATCCTCTCATTAATGGAAACTGCCCTGTCAATAAGGATTATTGGCTCATAGCCTGGTCTCCCAAATTGTTCATTGATCCTCCGGCAGCTTTCTTGTATTTCTGCAAGTATTTCCTCTAAATCTATCCCCTTACCTCTAGCAGGGTTTAGAATCTGGACCAGCACAGCCTTTCCCTGCCACCTGGGATGCTGCTTCAGCATTTGTTCCATTGCTAGAAGTTTCAAATTAATACCTTTAAAAATGTCAGTATCATCTACACCAAGCAACATTGTTTTCCCTTGAAATTTTTGTTTAAGCTCCCTCATTTTACTCTCCTCATCCGCCCCTTTCATCACCGACTCTATCCAACCCATATGAACCCCAACTGGCATAATCTTGATCCTAATGGTCCTTCCATAAAATTCCAATCCTAAGTAACCTCTCTTTGACTGATATGCCAAGCCCAACATCCGACTGCAACAAGTGAGGAAATGACGAGCATAGTCAAAGGTATGGAATCCAATAATATCGGAGTTGAGTAAAGCCTTAATTATTTCTTCCCTTACAGGAAGAGTTCTATAGATCTCAGATGAGGGAAACGGGCTGTGAAGGAAAAATCCCATCCTAATCCGATTAAAACGCCTCCTTAAAAAGGTTGGCAGCACCATCAAATGGTAATCATGAATCCAGACATAATCTTCATCCGGGTTTATAAGCTCAACTACCTTTTGAAAAAACAACTTATTAGCTGAAATATAAGCTTCCCACAAAGATCGATCAAATCGGCCTCCTTGATCAGCTGAAAATGGCAACATGTAATGAAACAGTGGCCACAAATGCCTCTTGCAGAAACCATCATAGAATTTTGACAGAATATCAGGAGGTAGAAAAGTAGGAACACATCTAAATTTATCCAATAAGACCTGGGACACATCATCCTGCTCTCTAGGATCAACAGAGACCTTCAATGACCCTACATAAAGAACCTCCATGTCTTCTGGTAGCCCATCCTTAAGGTGCAATAGCAAAGCATCCTCATTCCAACTGAAACTCCAACCTTTATTATCCTCTCTCCTCTTTGCTTTCACAGGAAGTTGGTTTGCTACAATAATCATCCGATCTGAAGCAATTGATGATGGCTGATCAGATGACACACTACGTGCTTGATCATCATCAAGATCTGACAAATTGCCCGGAGCTGTATTCACCCTCGGAAACCGTCTCCTTTTCCCCTCCATTGAAGGGAAGTTCCCTGATGCCAAATCTAAAAGATTTACGTATGACTTCGACATTATTTCACAACCTTTATAAATGGATAATCTCACAAGACTCTTTTCCACTCAAAATAGCAAAATCACACAATCTGCATATAGCCCATCAATTTCACATCAGTAACAAAAAAACAACAATCCTAATCCACTCCTACATATTATAAATAACACAGAAAAACGAAAGGTAAAACGTTCCATAAAAAACATAATATAAAAACAAGAATCAGCCAGAGCCATACATGGTTCAATGCAGTGAAAATCAAACACAGAACTAAAGAAACCGAAAGAACAAAGATTCTCATTCTGAAAACAACAGAAACTTCTGACATATCCAACACATATTCTAATCTTACAGATGCAAAAAGCCCAAGATTCTTTTTCCCTCTAAGTGGGTTAACTTATACCACAGAATGTTGTCAAGAACCCAGCTTTTCCACAAAATGTAACAGAGCAACCAAAAACAGGTACACTTAGATACCACATTCAGATCTGCGGCAACCAGAGCCACATTGTACAAAATTATCATGAACACAAAAAACAGAGCACACTCCCAAAATAAAAACCAAAATGCTATCTATTGACACTCAACCATGAAAAACATGAAATATAAACCATACCCAGATACTGCAAGGGCACAAAAACAATAACCCAATTCTTCAAAAACCCTAATCTTGAGAAATGATAAAGAGATCATGATTATAGAAGAATATTGAAACTGACCTGTGTGTTAAAAAGCAATAAGAAATGACGCTTTATTTTGGTGCAGTTTGATGTTGGAAGCCAAACTCACAAGTTTTCTCTAGGGTTTCAATGTATTTACATATATCATTGTTTGACATCTGCAATTTTCTTTCCCAAATTGAATTGGGCAAATTAGGGCTATCATTATTCACGGAATGGTGTGTTAGGGATTAATTAGGCAAAAACTTAATGAAAAAATTAACTTGCCTTCCATGTAAACGTGGAACAAATCCAAGGGAAATTATACGAGCACCCGGCAGCCCACGCCAAGAGCCAATGAGAGTGGAGACTGGCACGTGAAAGCGTTGAACTAAGCCAATAAAACACGACGCCGGTGATGGTATGGTGTACTCTGCTCGTGACTATATCAGCACTTTATAACAAATTGGATAAGGTCAGCCAGCTGGCCTCACGCGGCGACTAGACACACGTTCAACACGTGAGCTGTGACAACTGGACAAGTAAGACGAAGAGAGTAGGAGAGTCTAAGCGCGTGAAAACGCCTCGGGCTTTGGTGCGTACGGACTGACCAATCAGGGGCGCAATTTAGGTGCTGACTTGGATTGACAGATCGGACGCTTGGCACTTGGATGCGACACGTGTCAAGTGGGAGACAGGTTTGCGTAGATGGCGCTGCTTTAAGTGGCGACTTTTGGCAGGGACAGCTTGACGTCATTGGAAATGAGCTGTGAAAACTAAAAATGATTGTTGTAAACCGAAAAATTAAAAAAAGATAAAAAGAAATTATTGAAATGATTGCGTTCTTTATTTTTAAGTTCAAATTTAGCAAAGAACACATGAAAGCTATTTTAAGAGCTCTCTATAAATTTTTTAATCTAATCATTCTTCTTTTTTTTGTCACAATTCAATCATATTCTCTAATTTAGCGAGTCCTAAAAGATATAACTCTTTTAATTAGTCCACTTCTATTTAAAAAAATTATATAAAAATAGTTAGCATTAATTGAAGGTTTAAAATATCATAAAATAAAGCCCCATTAAATTATAGGGAGTCACTAGGATTCTTTTCTCTTTCCTCAGATTTAGAAGCCTCTGGAGTTGTATTTTTCCAAATCCACCATAAAATTTGTGTAAAAATGTGATTTAAAAGACTCATTATAGATGCTCTAATAGTGAAACCCTTTGATGTTTGTTCTTTTTTTGGGTCAACAAAACCCTATGATGTAGAAAGAGTAACTTGGACTTCACCGATGTGGGACAGCAGTGAATTTTTTATTTTTGGGACAAAGGCCAAAGGGACAGCAGTGAATATTTACTTTAGTGAAAACACTAAGTGCAAAATATGGTTCATTTTAAGTACTTGGAATTTTCAAGGTGAAAGTTTGACAAATTTTTGTTTCTGGAGAATGTAATTTTAACTAGGTTCCTTTTAAAACTAGTAATGGTTAGTGGCACGTGTAATATTAACTAGGATATTCATAAAATAAAAAAAATAAATATTGATTTGGATACTTTAACAACCATTTGTATAACTTAGAACCTTGCTACATGGTCCCCCTTAATGCTAAATTTGTAGGCCTTTCGGCTTTAAATATGGCTAAAATTGATCCAGTGTAGTTGTCGAAACGTGATAGAGTAACCAATTAGGTCTTAATTTATTGATATTTTTCTTCTTATTACCGACAAAGTTTGAAGTTCAAAATTCCTCCTACTGTATTGATAAAAAGAAAATGTGACAAGCTATATTTGGATGACAGGCTTTTTATCACAAAACGACTCTGACGTTTGCGAAATTATCATATTGCATCCTTAAAATTTTTTTGTATCACTCGTGGTCCTTAACGTTAATATGGGTGCTCTCAAATAGTCCCTCTATCAAAAAAATCGTTAAATCCCCAATTTTATGAGGGATATAATCGTCAAATCAACTCCCTTTTACCTTCTCACCTTCTCTAGCAGTTGTCAGGTTTTCACAACCCTCTCCATCATCTCAAGTGGGATCACAACCTCCTACTGCACACAATTTTTCATCCCAGCAAGCCTCAACATCACAAACTGTCCAAAGAAGGAAATTAAAGTCTCCAACAAAGAAAGGAAGGCCATGGAGAGTTTGAGATGATGTTTTATGGAACTGTAATTGGAAAGTGGTTTAAGGTTTTTGATGTATGATATTGTTTTTTGATGGAAGCTTTCTAGGCGTTAAAGTGATGGAATTGAAAGTGGCTTTTTATGGAAGTGGTCTAGGATTTTTGTATGTATGGAAGTGATTTTTTATGGAAGTCTTGTAGGAGTTAATGTGATGGAACTGAATGTAGTTGATGATGTAATTGAAAGTGATTTTTTATGTATGGAAGTGGTTTTTGATGTATGCAGTTGGTTCAATTTGTTCACAATGGTTCGTAGTTTAATTTATTCAATTTGTTCAACGTATGTTGTTTATAGTGCAATTTGGTCATGTTCTTCCCTTCCATTTTCATCGCTTGTTCTTCGTCCAAAGTAAGACATTCTTTTAGCATGTGAAAATGGAACTACAGCTTTAGTTGCCCTCCAATTCCAACAAGAAATGGAGGGAAATGGTTCCAAATTGGGTGGCAAATGGGTCTGAGGCGTTGAAGAGGTCAAAAGGGATTGATTTGATGATTATATCCCTCATAAAATGGGAATTTAGCGATTTTTTTTTATGGATGAACTATTTAAGAGCACCCATATTAACATTAGAGACCACAAGTGATAGAAAAAACCTTTAAGGATGCAATTTGATAGTTTCGCAAACATCAGAGACGTTTTATGATAAAAAGCCTTGGATGATAATATACAATTACCATATTGCATTTGATTTCTAGGTTTAATATCCCAAGGCACACAAGAATTATCTTCCAGGAAATTTTGATCATCCATAAAGAAATTGAACCCAATTAAATTAAACATCAACAATTGGAATTAGAGGGTAAATTAGGGCTATAAAAAACTTCAAACTAGAATTTGTAGGGCTTTACCCCGCGAAGGGAGCCCTTGCAGAAATTCTCGAAGGCACAAGGCTGAGCCAAGGCCTAAGAGGGGGTTTGGAAATAGTTTTCAACCAGCAATAGACGCGCCTCGGTTAGAACCTCATTAGCTGCGTCATTGCCCCAAGCGCAAAGATAGATTACCCATTGTGTTTTGGCTGCATTTTATACACCCATGTGAGCTTTTATTTCTGCACTCTTTCGATGTGGGAGAATAAGTTATGATGGAAATTTGCTTTCAGAAGCAACCAAACACTAATAATTGATCTAGTCATGTTGGAATAGAAACTATCTCTTTGTCTAATGGTACTTATCTTTTTAACGTTGGAAGAAGTCCTTAAATTTGAATCCCCAACCCAATTGAATAAAAAAAGAAAAAAACTAATAAATATAGACCATGACAATCACCAATCTGCCCCTATCTTGTGAAATTGCTATAAGCAATAAAAATAAACTATTTGGAATAAACAATAAAAATTTGTCTTTGCTTATGTGGTCAATCTGTAAGCATTGAATTATTTAGACGATTTAGATGTTGTGAAATGCTAAAAAGAAAAGGAAATGCATACTTTGTAAATGTAGATACTGATATCTACATCTACATCTACATATAGTAGTAAGTGAAACAAAATTGATAAACTTTCACTTGGGGCCACGACAAAAACACAATCATGTAGCATTACGTAATATAAACATGATAAAAATCAAGCACAGTTAAAATGATAACTTATATTATGTAAACGAAAACAAGGCACAAAGAGACCACTTAAACTTATAGAAAATAGGGAATTTTAGTTTTAAAACACAATATAGTTTACTAATTTGGATAATAGGAATACAATTTCATCTAATTAGCATAAAGTCAAAGATTAAAAAGTAGTACCTAATTTTACAATAATATAATAAAAAAAATCAAAATTACACACAATGCCACTCCTTCTAAGGCAAGTACACTATGCCATAGGTCCACCTCTGGCAATCTCCTTCCGGCCAACCGTCACTGCTGGCCAGCCATCCACCACCGCCACCGGCTGGCCAGCCACCTCCACCACCGTTGGCCAACAGCCACCGTTGCCTCCGGCCAGCCGTCGTTGCCACCACCGCCGACTAGCTGCCACCCGCCACCCTTTGCCCATCGCCCATCGCCGGCCAGCCATCACCTGCTAACTTTGTTGCCCTTTATTCACCTTTAAAAAATAGAAGATTTTGTGTCATTGAAGGGACTCGAACCTTAACCCTCAAAGGGGGAGGGCTCATTCACAAACCACTACACCAAACTTGTTATTGTTTCATGCAAACTTTAAGTTATTGAATCAGAGCATCCAGGACTCCGATTCACGATCCGAGAATTCCTACACGATCCTAGAGATGTCTGGATCAACATATATTAAAATGAAGTCGATCTAACGGTTCGAACATATCAAACCCTGATAACGCCTAATATGTAATATCCGATCGACAATCAAACGATAACCAAATTTAAATCCAAGTATACCGTCATGCTCTGTACGACATAGGGATCATTTTAGGACAAAGAGGAACACCCAAATAGTGCACACACGCCGACGGCGTGTGGGGGTCCAAAGTGATTCCGAAGATATGAAAATCTCCAAACCACATGTCAAGACTTATACCTACATGATCATGACATTGAGTGGAGCAACTTTTATTCTTGGACCAACCCCAAAAAGTGGCCGGAATCAAGTGCCGAAACCGGCCAAATCTTCTATTGCTTAAATTCGTTTCAAAACACAGAAATTAATCCTAAATAACCCAACCAGCAGCTATAGCACATCGAGAGGAGGAAAAAGCATATTTAGATTGCAAGATTTGGTGGCCGAAAACGTCCGAACGAGCGAAGAGAAAAATGGGTAGAAAATCGGCCGGATTTCTGCAAATTCCGGCACTTCCGTAGATCGTAACTTCGAAATATTTACGGTTGTGCCACTGCACTTTCGTATATCATAACTTCTTTGTTATAACTCCGATTCGAGCCCACTACGTGCCTACAAACTCATCTCAGTACGATCTACACAATAGTACCATTCATTTCCCCCACATCCTTTTGGATTAAAAAGTAACCAAATTACCCCTACTCTGGGGGCAAAATTGTAATATCATAATTTATTAAATTAATCAAAGTATTGAATCCTTTAAATTTGGGTCGGGATGTTACAATGTTAATCTTCTTGGGCATGAACGAGGACAGTAAGGAGATCATCATCTGATTATGTATTGAACTTGTCATCATCAATATGGTGTTTGTGCTAATGGTTTTTCTTTTCCTTCTCTTGTTTGATGCTTGTTGTTCTTGGTTTCTTTCTTTACCATTATAAAGTTTGCAAATCAAGAGGTTGTTGGAATTTTAAAAAGGTTTTAAAAATTTAACCATTTTATTTATTTAATTATTTTGGCTGTTTATTTTATTTATTGTGGGGGTTATAAATATTTAATATTCAGGTTTTATTTCTAGTTGGTGAATGCCTTAATTTTTTGGTTGGTGAATTTTTATGGTTGGTGAAGGTTACATGTTTTGGATGCCTATAAAAGGCCACTCCTCCTTCACATTTGAAATACACACAGTACACCATCAGAATATCACATACCACAATCACCACCACAAGCTAATTCTCTCCTTTTCTACTTTTATATATATTCTCTACTTTATATTATTATTTTGGCATTGGTTCTATGACTTGGATACCTATATCTGTTTATGAACGTGCTCATATCGAATCTTGAGTTTATGTACAAGGGGTCGTATCTTGGAGTCTTGTAGACCGTCAGTACCTGCACGTAGGGAGGCTACAAAGGCTTTAGGACAACGTCTTTGACGTGCTTCACCGTACCAAACTCACCTTCTTATTTATTATTTATTTTGTTTTCTTAAATTTCATTGTACCTTAAAAGTTTTCCAATTTATTTATAAGTTATTTATAATATAAATGTTTTTGTATTTGGCTTTACGGAAAAGGAAAACTATATTTTGTATATTTTTTATAACAGAGGTAAGAAGCTAGCACTAAGTACGTAAATCTATATATATATATGGATCACAATCGGGAAACACACAAAAAACCACATATTTTAACACACCTCTTCAACCATTATTTTATCATATAATGTGATGTTCTCATTTTGATCCGACAATTTGCAGAGTTAAAATTGTCAGCAGTACTTATCTTTGAAGATAAAATTTACGGCAACATAATAGAAAGTAGGAATATATATAAACATAAACGTTGTATTGACAATTTTCCGTGTCATTTTGATGGTTGCAGCCCAATCAGTGCTGATTCCGATCAACTCGAGGCAGTGGCGAATCCAGGATTCCCGGTCCAAGGGATCACAGTGTGAAAGTGTCCAAATTTTTTTATAAAAAAAAAAATACTAAAAAGCATAAAGATAGTACACTTATTCAATTCTCAAAAAATTAGGATATGAGTACGACATGTATACAAAAATTAAAATAATATATTTATAAATTTTTATTGTACTAATATATTAGTTAAATATATCACTGAATATAGACTAAAAGGTTAAAAGGGTTTTATTAATAAACATTTGGGCCAGACTTTTTCAAAAGACCTACAAGTTATTAATAAAAATTTGGGCCAGACTTATACATAGCCCAGACTTTTTTTTAAAACCTACAACTAGTGAAACGGTGAGTTTCAACTAAAATGAGGCAAAGCTAGGGCAAATCACCAACATCATCTTCACGACATCATCTTCTTCGCTACCTCTGCAACCCAAAAAAAATTCAAGTCGTGGTGCTGCCAAAGCAGAGCAGATGCGTCTGGAAGAAGTTTAGAGAGCAGCTCAAGGCAAGCTCATAGGGGACTTTCATCGAGCACTTGCACACAAAGGGTCGCTCAAATAACGGCCAAGGGGTCGTCGGTTGAGTCCATGGCCGGATTTCTGGCATCCCAAGGGGTCGTGTGACCCCTCTTGTCCCAACTTGCGCCGCCACTGACTTGAGGTCAAGCATATGAAAGCAAGCAGTTGATTGGCAGATTAATACCTTTTTTAAGTACATGAAAATTGATTCATTTCTTATCAATTACAGGAGATTCAACAAGAAATCCTATGTTGCAAGTCACAAGTAAAAGAAATGGAAAATCAACTGAGGTGCAATTTAATTCTTTGCACCTTGAAATATGTTTCTAAATAATTAGTTACAATAACAACAAGCATCATATGCATTCATCTTATAAGCTAAGTGTCCATAGCAGGATCTTTGAAGGTGATATCTCTGAAGTCACGACATTGCAGCAAGTCCACGCAACTGGCTTCCACAAAGAGACCCACAAGTTCAGATACTCAACTTCTTGAATGCAAATGGCCTTCTTCCCCTAAGGTGTTTATATCTTATTTATTAGCTATGGAAATTAATCAATTTCTTTCACCAAAAATAAAAATAAAAAAAATAAATCAATTTCTTCTTTTTAATCAAATTATATATATATATATATTTAAACACCATTTGAATATTAATGACATTGAATTGTAACAAATATGTTCAAAGTATATATTCAGCAAAATCAATGGAGAAAACAACAATTGCAAATATGTAGGGGTATTTTGGGAATCAGCACAATAAATCAAATCTTGAGCTTGATAAGGTAATTTGATGAGGTGGATCCTAGTCATGGATTTTTACTTGTAAAAAATGGGTTTTATTAATAGGAATAACAGAGTAAGGGATGAATTGCAATTAAGAAAAATTCAATTTGGAGAGGGTAAGCCAAATTTACTATAAAATTTTCCCTGACTGTGTTGACTCCAAGTACATGCTCGACCTTTTGCATGAACTTTTTGGGCTAGTGTTTGTAAAACTCAGTTTTTTAGCCTCATTTCCCCATCTTGTCAGTGAAGAAAAATTGGTAAATGTTCAATTTGGAGCTGACAAAAGTTACCGACCAATAGTTATGGGCCTAAAAACCCTAGCTTGTTCCTCAAGGTATATGACCCAAAAGGAGTCAGGAGGCCTATCCCACATCCTGCAACCCATGCTCACATAATAATGATATGGCTAAGCTTCTGAATGGAAACCAAACCAATCTTCAATTCTATTCTCTTTATGGATAATAATATATATATATATATATATCCTCAATCAGATACATGATAAACATAAAACTCTGGTCCATGACAGTGACAAAACTCGAGTTAGATAACCTCTATTTTTTTCAATTCCATGGTGGCTTTTAGAACATTCTTTCAGGGATATCTTCTACATTCTTCTACATTTCTTCTTCAGATTCTTTATAACTGCTTTGTGTGCTATGTGGATTAGATAGAGAAGAGTCGGTACTAGGAAGTTTCAAGTAGTGATGGAGGAGCAAGGCTGGCTGGCTTTACCGGAAGGACCAACTACAAAACTCAATTAAGCCCATCGGATTAGTTGATGATAATATCATCAAGAACCTCTGTGCCATGAGATTCTCAACCATATCAGCAGCACTCCTCCAGCCTTCACAGCCTCTCGATCTAACAAAAGGCAATATTTGACACTTTGGTTGACATGACAGGTGCTTAATTATCTTAAACACCCCCACATCCATATCATCGTCATCATCTCCAACAGATGTTCAAGCTCAACTCCTTACCTGCAACAAGTAACACAGGATTAAATAGCAAAATAGAAAAGGAAAGCTGCAAAGTTAAAAGGAATTGTAAAAGCTAGTTTTGGAATAAATTAAATGAATGGGAAGAGTGAAAATTCAGATCAAGAGGATTGAGAATACGACTAATAGACTAGTCACTTTCTGCAAAAGAAGAAACGGGCTTATGTAGAAAGCCTATGAACTCTCTATTCTCTGTGATGTTGATGTAGCTCTTATCATGTTTTCTAATCAACTCGAGGTACCTTATGAAATAGTCCATCCAAATTTTCAGTCATACAAAAAGGTAAGTTCTGAAGCTTGAAAGCTCAACCAGGGGCAAGGTTTCTCATACTCTCACTGGAGTCTCTACGGTCTGTTTGTTGAGTTGGACTGAATCGGTTAGGATCCGATTCGACTTTGAGTGTTGGGTTGGGCTAGCTTGGATTGGCTTGGACTTTAAGTCCTATCAGTTGTTTGGTACATCAATTTGCTAGACCAGACAGGACTCTTGGATTTCCATTTTTTAATTAAATTTTAGTGTTTATTTCATTATTTGATATCATAAACAATTACTAAAATAGACACAAAATTAAAATTAAAAAGCATCAAATTAAAGAATCAATTATTTATATTGAGACTAACATCGAACATTTGGTATTATTCATTAACCCAGAACAACTGAGATTAAATTAGATTAACTCATCAACAAAATTCACAAAAAAAAAAACGGAATTGGATAGAGAAATGGAGAAAATATAAGGGATTCTTACCAAGAACAAAAACAAACGGAGAGATAGAGACCAAAACTAAAAAAAAAAAAAAAAAGAATTCGAGTTTAAGGAATAACCAGAAAATGAAAAAAAGAATTATGGTGAAAAGATCCTTTTCTTTTATGATTTATCCTTCTCTTCAAATCCACCAACCTTCTATTCAAATTCCTTTTTCTTTCTTGTTCCTATTTTAGAGAGAGAGAGAGAGTAAATGATAAGATTGCTTGAAATATGTGGGATAAGTGATAAGATTGTAGCATCATAGAAGAAAATCTAATAAAGAGAAGACGAGAAGAAGAAGGAGGCGGAGGCATCATTGTAAACCCATGTCTCTGCTTGGGTTTCCTAATCCCTCGTCTGCTGGATTAGTAGCCGACATAATTATTTTCATCCAAACCGGTCCTAGGGGCATTTAAACCCATCAAACAACGGATTGAACCAATGTTGATTTTAATTCGATATATCCAATCCAATCTAGCCCACCAAACATAGCCTACAATTACTAATTAGTTGGTTGTATTATTGGCCTCGAGGCTCGAACCTGAGATGGGGATGGTCGGGCAATTAACTCAAGATTATATCTCTTATTAAACTTTATTATTCAACATTATATCTTGACAATCTTTTAATACACAAGATAATCTACTTTAATTTAATCTACACTACAAGGAGGGGGGTTCGAACTCGAGTGCAGAGTGTGGAGCACATCTGTTCTAACCAACTTGGCTAAGCCCATATCTACTATATCTTGACAATCTAATTTTATAAGAGTGGTTCACAATGAAACTTTCAGCCTTTTGATAAACATAAAATCAAATTAATCAATAATGAGAAATTCTCTATACAACAGTTTTTCAAAACCATCCACATGTAATAATTTGGACTCACTTCTACATTTAAAAAGATAAGATATTGTATGAAAGTATAATTTATTCTTTTTTGGCTTATTTACACCAATGCCCCCTGAAATTACGGTCAAATCTCACATTGCCCTCATAAACTTAAAGTGGCCCACTTATCCCACTTGATCATGATTTGGTGACCTATTTTGCCCCCTATTGTTAACTCCGTCAAAAAGTTTGTTAACTATGATGATGTGGCAGGGGTGTTTTGGTAATTTCGTACATCATCAATTAATGGCCCACCTAAACTCAGACTTATTGTGCCACATCAACTAATAAAAATAAAATATAAAAGATAACAAATTAAATTAACAAATAACAAATAAAAAATTGGAAAAACTAAAAAAATTAAATACTTTTTATATATAAAAGAATTCTCTCCTCTCAGTCAACCCATGTCTGTGTTTGGGGTTTTGATGGTGGTGGGTGTGGGGGTGAGGTGATTAGCACTGGAAAAGTTCATGGCTTTGAGGCATATATGGGGTATTGGGAATTAAATTAGGGTTTTGTTTAGATGAAGGAGAAAACCCTTTTGGTTTTTCTCTGTGAAAGAATGAAAGAAGGCTCAAAGGTGAAAGCTTTTTAAGGGAAAGGGGTTAAGGGGAGATGGGTGATGAAGGTTGTAATGAGAAGAGATGACAAATATATGAAGTGTGAAAACTCTCTCTCCTCTCAGCCAACCCGCGAATCTCACTGTTGCCGATCTAGGGTCGGGGAAATGAGGGTGGTTTTGGGTTAGGGAGGTCTGGTGGGGATCTGGGATCGAGGAGGAGGGGTAGCGGCTCTAGATCAAGGAGGGGGGCTACGGATTTGGTTTGTGAAGGGAGAAGAGAGAGGGAAAGAGAGAGAGAGAGAAGGGGTGGGGGGGGGGGGGGGGGGGGGGTGGGGTCGGGTTGGCTGGGAGGTGGGTCAGTTTTTCTGGAAATTTGATTGAAGAAGAAATGTCTGGGTTGTGATTAATGTCTGGGTGTGGGGGTTTTGCTTTTCTAGTTTTTATTTTTGGCAAAAGGTCACTTTTGGTCCCTGTGATTTACTACTTTTACCACTAAGGTCCATGTGGTTTCAATTTCTTCACTTTTATCCATGTGGTTTCAATTTGATGCAATTTAAGGACAATTCCCAATTTCTAATACTTATTGAGGGGCATTTCGGTCCAAACTTGCAGCCCCTCCCCAACCACCTCCATAGCAACTAGCCCCTCCAAAATCTCCTCCCTATTGTAAACATTGACAATCCCATTGTCTAAACCAGCAACAAACAATGCTCCTTGGAGATGTACAAAGAGATGTACCATTTATACAACCTTCATCAACAATTTTTTTAGAGATTATGTTGAATTACACAATAAGAAACTATCAAAGCTTGTGACACTGGCACAAGGTGCAATAAGAGCTGCAATTGATGACGCTGTTGCAATCCTAGGCTACTTTTATGAAGCTTACAAAAGACCGAAGTAGACTTGCTCTGGCTACCTTGTTTTTCTTTGGGTTCTGAAAAAAAAAAACAAAAGAAGTAACGTATCTCCCTTGCGTAATCCTAAGATTCACTCGATTATGATTTTTTTAGTTGATGTTTATGTATAGACGGCCATAATTTTTATCAACAAAAATTCAAATGGAGCATTGTTTGTTGCTGGTTTACAACAGAGATAAGTTTTTGGAGGGGCTGCTGGGTGGCTATAAGGGGGTTGGGGAGGAGCTGCAAGTTTGGACCGAAATGCCCCTCAATAAGTATCAGAAATTGGGACTTGTCCTTAAATTGCTTCAAATTGAAACCACATGGACAAAAGTGACGAAATTGACACCACAAGGACCTTAGTGGTAAAAGTGGTAAACCACAGGGACCTAAAATGACTTTTTCCCTTTATTTTTTGAAGAAATTATTGGTTTGATTCATTTTCCTTTGTTTTTTTTAATTTTAATTATTAGAATATTTAATTTTATTTTAATCTATGTGGAAGTGGGCTCCACTTGCTACATCACTCACTCAATTGGTGGATAATGATCCATGTATATGAGATTACAAAAATACCATTGCCACGTCATCATAGTTAACAGACTTTTGGACGGAGTTGATGGCAAAGGGCAAAGTGAGTCACCAAACTACGGTCAAGTGGGGTAAGTGGGTCACTTTAAGTTAGGGGGGGCAATGTGAGATTTGATCGTAGTTTGAAGGGGCATTAGTGTAACTAAGCCTCTTTTTTTTTTTTTTTTTTTGAGAATTGAAGAATTTTTTATTGGGTGAGTTCAAATCAAAGAAATTTTTTTTGTCTATCTTATTTTCTTTCTATTCATTTTTATCTTCTATTAATAATAACATATTTATAATAATTAAATATAACAAAATTCAATTTATTAATAACTCAATTAAAATAAATAAAATACAGTTATTCTGATGAACAAAATGTTTGTTATGCTCAATATATTTAGCTTGATATGTGTTTGTGCAAATAATCTCACGGGAGAATATTCGCTTCTAGATCTTTGAACCTTTGATCTTCCTTCTCTCTCTTCCTCGATTCCTGTAAAACAGATTGGAGTAAATAGACCACATTCGGGGGGTGTTGGCCAAAGGCCCTCCGATGCCTAAGTTAGTTCGAGTGTTTGTAGGAAAACAATAGCTAAGCAAAGGGTACGGAGTTTGTATGGTACAAACCGGGCAGCCGGAGCCGTGTGTGGTGGCCGGAGCCGTGTGGAGAAAATATGGAGAGTGGAGAGTGGAGAGGGAGAGAGAGCTTCGGGTATTTTCTCGGGTTTTAGGAGTAGTTTGAGATGTAGGGTTTTTGAAGTACCTTGAATGATGACTGAAGTCATCTATTTATAGGATCCTCGGGGCTAGGGTTTCGAAGAGATCGAGTCGGACTTTGATAATATCTGAATTATCTCGTTAATTATAAGATAATACCCTATAATTAGGATATTATCCCTTTGATAAGATAATAACCAAATTATTGATATTATCTCATTAATTATAAGATAATATCCCTTTATTATGATAATATCCCAATTAATGATATTATCTTTATTAATTATGAGATAATACAATATAATTAAGATATTATCCTGATTAATTAATTATCCCGATAAATGGTTTAATTAATTAATTTAAGGGATAATCTTCTTTTCCATGTGGCGTGTTTTGATTGGAGACGAAAATATTTGCTCCCACAATATGAATATATGTGACTCCAATTAGATAACTTGACAGTGACTAAAGTTCTAATCAGAATACCTAACAATAACAAAACTCTGGTAAGATAACCTTAGAGTGACAAAACTTTCTATTTATGTTGCTCCTTATCTTTCTCTTTTAGTTTTCTCCTCACTTTTATTTTGGTTCATCCATGTAATTATATCTTGAGATATATATGTTAGTGAGAGCGAAAGATTCATACTATTTCTCCATCATATTGATTACCTTCTCATACATGTAGCTAGTGGACCTTGTAAGGCCCAAGATTGAAAGATGAAGAGAAACAACTCTCTGAGTCATTTTTTCAATCTTCTTGATTTGAAGCTTCTCTCTCCCTTTTTTTTTTTTTTTTTTTTTTTTTTTTTTTTTTTTTGGTCAAATGTACTTTCCATTAAGCAACAGACAGTACATCAAATGGCTACCAACAGCCAGGCACAGCAAACAAAGAGCAAAGCAACACAAGGCTACCAACAGCCCAAAACAAAGCCAACTGTACAAACAGACACCAGGAACAAGTAATCAAGTTAGAGATCAAAGTATCGACACCTCCCAGGGGAGCGGGTCCATCTCTTAACATAAGACTACTGCCTAGGCTCAAACAGAAGAAAATAAAAACCCAACCTAAAGTGCCAAAATAGCAAGCCCAACACAACAAAAGCCCACAAGAAGCAAAAACCCTAATATCTAACCCTAAATAAAACAAGCCGCCGTCACCACCCACAGATATGCCGCCGCCGCCACAAGAAAAGCAAGGGCCATGGGAGCCAAGAGAGGAGATCTGTAGAGTGTGGATTTGGGGGAGCAAGCCCCCATGCGTCATACTCAAGTGATCTATCAAGTTGTGGTCAAGATTGACCATAGATTTGCAGAGCCCACAAGTGCAGATCCAAGTCTTAGATCTGAGAATGGGTTGATGGAGTAGAACGACTGCAGCAATCCAGTGGCAAACCAAATAAATCTTAGGGATAGAGGACTTTTGGATTTGAGGTTTTGTGGGAAAAGAGAAATGGGTCGACAGAGTGAGGGATGGATGAAAGGAAAGAGAGATGAGGGAGATGTGAGGGCTGTGGAACAAAGGGAGAGGAAGTTCATAGGAAGAAAGTGAAAGAGGAAGGGTCTGCATCAGAGAAAACAAAAGAGGAAGGGCTTTCAAAAGGACAAAACGAAAGTGAAAGAAAAGAGCCACACAAAAGGAGGCAGAGTAGCCACACCAAAGGTGGCGGAGCAGCCGCCCCGAAGGGCGGCGGGAGAGACACCAACTACTCAGAAGAGGGTGGTGGAGATGAGAGAAAGCTTAGAGAGAAGGAGGAGCCTCTCTCTCCAGTTTGAATTCAATTTTTAATCAAACTATTTCCTGCTTCTCTCTCCCTTTTCTTTTCATTTATTCATAAACTATCTTTTACAATTCATTTTATTTTTATAGATTTTGCACCTTTCATTTTCTATGACCCTAGCTAGCTACCTATATGGGAAGGCAATCAATATGATGGAGAAATATGATAAATCTATCGATCTCACTCACATATTTACCCTAGCTAGCTACCTGCAAATTTTGTTATATGGGAGCTGGCTATTCAATAATTGAGGCTAGGCATTTTTGGGTGTTTTATTACTATGTCTAATATAAGAGCTCAAATTATAATAATAAAATTTTTTATATGAAATGGACTTTAGAAACACACATAAAACTCATTTACAACATAACAAAGAGGCTTTGAACTTCCTATAATTTTAATATAAAAAAACCCAAACACTTAAAATTTCCCCAATTTTAAGGATATGTGATCCAAACCCTCTTTTGTGATAGCCCCTCTATCCACAGATGAAATCCTAATTTCACCACCGCAATTCCCCGATTTGATTTTAACAAGTAACCGTAACACATATTCCCGCCTCCTTTCATTTGCAAATTGCAACATTTTGGATTTTTGGTGTAGCTTCCGCGTCAGAAAGTTAAGAATGTTTTTGTGTGTGTCTGTCTGTACTGAAAAGTTGTGTGGCACCATTATCGTATTCTCGTGTCTTCGGCTATTATTCTCTTCCTGGATTTCAGCCAGACCAGTAAAATAGTCTCTATCATTTCCCATTTCAAAATCCTTACCTACAAAATCCTTCAATGTATTAAAAACCAAATCTTTGCCTTTTTCTAAAAAAGAAAAATTTAAAGACCACCATATCCCCATTTGCTCTTACGCCAATTTTCAACACTTGTTAGACTTTAGACCAAACCAAGAAAAAAGCTGTGTCCTTTATGCTCGTTGCTCTTTGCTCTTTGCTCTTTCTTTCTCAATTTCCTTCTCTCTATTTCTCTTATCTCTCTCAGTAAGAAGTATATATCATATATGGCTGGGTACAAAGCTGATGATGACTATGATTACTTGTTCAAGCTGGTTTTGATTGGTGATTCTGGTGTAGGAAAATCAAACCTGCTTTCCAGGTTCACGAGGAACGAGTTTAATCTGGAGTCCAAGTCTACTATTGGGGTGGAGTTTGCTACCAAGACTATGAACGTTGATGGAAAAACCATTAAGGCTCAGATTTGGGACACTGCTGGCCAAGAGAGGTGTGGATTTTCTTTTTCCTTTGTTTATTGCCAAAATTTTTGGCTTTTGTGATGTGGGGTTTGATCGTTTTATCTGATTAGACATGGGTTTTCTCTAGAGTATTGGAAAAACTCTGATTTTTACTATTTGGGGTTCGAGTTGGATTGTATGCTCTAGAGGCTTATTCTTTCTGAAGATCAGATATCATAGGTTTGTGGCTTTTCAAATTCTTCTGATGATTTATGATAGCTGTTCTTTCTTTCTGCTGAAATATTTAGGCATATGAAGCCTTAGGCAGATTGGTTTGTATATGTTAGTACCGAATCAGAGGTAAACAGGAAGAATACAACATTCGGTTTTGTCAAAAGGGTTTTTCCATAGTTTCTGAAATATCATGGGGTTTTGATGTTTTTTTCTTTGTCTTCCTAAATCTTAGGCAATTATTATGTAGATAGGTAATAGATGATCATTGTAGAACTAAAGATCAGAGAAGCATGCATTTAATAGGGCCCGAAGTCTCAACATGCTTTGGATGTAATACATAGGAAACATAGATTGTCTGTTCACTATACAACTTTCTTCATGTGAGAAGCTGTAAGACACTTTTCTTATTTGTTTCTCATTTCATTACTTGGAAATTTGGGACTCAGAGTAGTTGGTCCTTTGGAAGTGTATCCCTAACATGGACTATTCTTTGTTCATTTTTATTACTTGGCTTGTTGGCAGTGTATGGAGGGGAGGTTTTTCAATTATTCATTGTTTGATCTCAATTTTCAAGAATCATTGAAGCATTTATTTGACTCCATTATGGGTACTTAATTGTAATTTGTTATTAAGCCAGTCTTAAAAGCTTTAATTTGCCAACTTTATGGCTGGAAAGTATTAAGTCCTAGGGTGAGTAAAAATTTGATAAGGTGATCAGATCACCATCGCAGTACCGTTGTTAATGGAGAAAGAAAATAGGCAGATATTACTTGACAAAAGAAAAACTGAACAGAGAAAGGAGATTTGAATGTAGGGGCTGTTCTTAATTTACCCTGTTCTAAAAAAAGAATATTCATAGCGTAGTAGAAAAACTTTTTTTTTTGGTTATTAATAGACTCACCTGAATAGTGCCCACAGCCTACAAGATCCAAGCTGGCTCTGTTGATGATGAAGAGGGGAGTCCAGTACATGAAACATGATGTATGCAGACTCAGCAAGTACGTCTGCCACCACTTTTGCCTCTTTGATAACATGTTGGAGTTCTATGTGCTCCATGTGGAAGCTGAGTGTATATCTCTCATGACCAGCAACTGCTATGGCTTGTTATTTTTTTGGCTCGCGGTGCTGTCAATTACTAGTTTGGAGTCACTTTAGGGTTTTGCATTCTGCCATTGGAACAGTACCAAAGTCTAGGTCTCTATTGTCTGCAAAGAGTGGGTTTTATCAGAGTTTTTGATGATAAAGCTAGATTTTGCTAGATTGCTATTCTTTACTGGAGCATCCAAGTTGTGTTTAATGAAGTGCTCCTCTGGGGGTTTCCATTTGATCCTCTTTGTGGGAGGGGATTATTTGGGTTCTTTTTGTAAGATGTTGTAGCTCAGGGCGAAGTCTGTGAGACATTTAGTAGCAATAGTAATGGCCTGAATAGGGTTAGGCTTGTGGTTCTTGAATAACATTGCACACCATGTTCCCGGAGCTCCCAGCACAAGGCTGACAGTTTTTCCCACAAATTACTAGTGTCATTCCCTGCTTGTCATCTGTTTGTTCTCTGTATCTTCAACCCAATCGAGAAAGGGTAAGTTTGTGTGTTAGGGTATTGGCAGACCATGCCAACACACATCTAGACACTTTTCAGAACAGGACATTATGTCAGCTAGTGGTCAATGTTTTCCACCACCTCTCCACAAAAGAGGCATGCCTGGTCTATATTTGGATTAAATATTGCAATACGGTTTCGTTTTGAGCCTTCTTTGTAGAAAGATGCACCTGAAGAATTTGATTTTTTGCAATATGTTCAGGTTCCAGATATTTTTTAGAGGAGGTGCTCTGGGGTGTGTTCCTCTGTCCCCTCATTTGCATCCAAGTTGTTGATTTGATAGAAAAATGACCATCTGGCTTGATGTTGTCTTTATATTGAATGTCTTTAGAAATGAATTTGAAGTTATATGCTGAAGTGCACTTTCAGTCATTACCTACAAACAATCCTCAGAGGAAAATAAGGAATTTTGAAAACTTTCAATTTTGAGTTTTGTTGGTAAAGTGTAATGAACCTCTGCAGTGCTCTTAACAGCCATTTATTTCTGTTTAGTTCATGGAAATACTTGTATTTGCCATCTGCTGTAGTATGAAACCGTACTTCGATGTTTGGCTTTGGGAAAACTTTTTGTTTTTTATCCCACTGTATTTCTAGCTTTCATTGTGACAACACTCCTCTCCTATGAGTTAATTGTCATGTTAGAACAATAGTTTACCTGATTAGCATTCGCAAATGCTTTTGACTTTCATATATCCGTACTCAAAATACACAAGTTACTGCTTTAGTTCATTTCATATGTATGTATGTTATTTTTGTTAGCTGCGTGTAAGTGATTGATTCCTATTGAGTCCTGGTGGAGAATATAATTTTTAGGAAAAGCATGAACTGCTAACAACACTATCTGCATTTGGTAACACCAGGTTCACTGAGGGACAGATAAACCAGCTGGCCGCCTTATTGTTGATGCTGCCTGGGACTTTAGCATGTTTTGTCTAATTCGTGGTTCAGTATATGCTAATTACCATGATTTGTTGTGCCAATAACTAAACCATAGGGCATTTGAGCATGAGTTGCATGAATGTTCAATTTTCAGTGGAGCTAATTGTTATCAGGGTATTTTATTTTCACCAATTCATGATCTTGTATTGGTACCTAA